>WEKX01010283.1:0-35277 GCA_013390025.1 Pitta sordida
CCGGGCAGGAGCTGCCCCGGGACCCGCCCCGCCTGTGGCGGAGCTTTGCTGCGAACCGCAACAGCGCCCGGGACCGCGGGCAGGAGCGCAGGGTGGCGGGGGGAGCGGAGATTTGGAGGTGACGGGGAACAAAGAGGATAAACGTAGTTGGTAAATGTCCCCACCTGGCGTGCGGGAGACCCGGGTTCGATTCCCGCCAGGGAGACAGTGTTAAGAGTTGGACTCGATGATCCTTGTGGGTCCCTTCCAACTCAGAATATTCTGTGAGACCCGGGAGAAGGCGGTGAGAGGAAACCTGGTGGAGAGCTGCCCCCGGCCGCGTGTGAGAGCCCCGGTGCTTCTGTGCGGCTGAGGAGGAGGAGGAGGAGGGGTGTTTGTGCATCTGGGAGAGATTCCCTTAGATTTATGCAGTCTAAGTGCGTTGTCCACAAAATGACTATTTGAAGCTTTCCTGATAGTGGGAAATGGTGCGTGGGGGATGTTGGGATGCTGAGCATCCTGCGAACTGCTGGTGTGCCCAGGGCTCAGCCTCTCCTGCTGCTCTGGGGGGAAGGGGGCGAAATGACTGTCTGGTGTAACAGGAGAAAGCTCTTACTGAGTTATAGAATATCTTGACTGTGTTCATGGGTAAGTGTTGGAAGAAGAAATGAAGTATTTTGAGCTGATGCTGCAATTAAAAAGTTATTCAGGAGTCTTTTCCAGCCGTATTTTTAAATTTACCGCTTGAGGCAATGTCAGGCAGGAAATGTTGGCCACTGCTGTTGCCTTGAGTAGGAAGTAGTAGCCACTCCTGTTCCCCTCCAGGTCAGTGTGTTCTCTTGTTGAACGTTTTTAATCGTGTACAGAATTTTCTGGCGTTTTCATTCTTGCCAGTGACATTTTCCAAACCTGAACCATGCTGAATTTGTATTCAAGAAAAATGCAAAATGCATTTTACATATTCGTTAAAAGCCTTATTTATGTTATGCTAAAGCTTTAGCTGAGCAGATCATGAGTCTTGCCTTAGAACTTGTAGTTCTTGAAAACTATTGCTATGTTTCTGAATAATATTACAGTTGGGCCTCCTTATACCACAGTGCCGCGGGTCTTGACCCCTCCCTGTGCAGCCCTCTGCCAGCATAGACTGGCAGCTCATTAATATGCAAATTTGGCCCTGGTTGCCCCGCCCCTCCAGCTCCAGAGCGGCTGCGGGACATTCCCAGAAGTTCCTTGCGTGGTTGGGGAAGCGAAGCCGGTCTGTTCTGCCCCGTGGGGCAGCTGCAGTGGGCGGAGGAGACACTGCGGGGTACGGGCAGCCCCAGCACGGGCAGTGGGGGAGAATTTGCTTATTCATGACTGCCTACTTTGAATATTCGTGCTTGTCAGGTTGCACATGTGCAGTCCCAAAACGGGCCTCCTTAATCGCTGAAAACTCACACCACTAAGATGTGAAGCCGGTATCTGGGGGGTGCGAAGTGGAAGAGGGCTGACTAATTACCTTAAACACTCACTTCTTCATGGTTCTGCTCTCACGGGTTCACCTCTTCGTGGGGTGTTTTGTCAGCAAAGACAGCACTCTGCTTCATGGTGCATTCGCACCTGCACATGACAGTCACGAATACGCAAATTAGCTGTGCCCGCCATGCCGCCCCACTCAACCCTGGCATACTCTGGCTGTGTGTCGGTGGCTTCCGGTGCCCACAGGTACGCTGCGCCCGGAAAAAGCTCTCTTTGCTGCTTGGTGGAGGATGCTGGCACTAGCACCCTCCAGCAGCGTCCCTCCGGGTGGGTACACCTGGTCTTGCCATTCTCGAGGTTGACGTGGTGTCCAAAATGAGTTCTTGAGACCAGACACCAGTGAGAGCTTTGCGAGAGCCAAGGAGACCCACGGCCCCACGATAATCGAGGGTCGACTGTATTTGGCTTAGCTGTTCAGTTTAATTAGTGTTTCGATTTAGGGTTTTTTTAATGTTTTGTAAGGAAAGTGGATTGGATTCACTTGCTATCTTGATGCTGATGCGTGGCTTCAGGGCGTAATCCCGTACTATCTAAGGAGGAATTTGTCTTCGCTTGGGGCAGTACTCCTGGAAACAAGAGCTTCCTCAGCAGCAGCCGTTCGTCTAGAAATCTGAGTCTCCCACATCACACAGGCCATTTCTAGGGGCAAAGCCATGAGCACTCACAGCCCGTACTCTTTGCAGGCTGCACTCACCCTGTTCCTGTTAATGGATATGTGTTCCCTGTCCCAGCAGGATTCCTTCAGTTCCACCATCCAACTTTTAACATTTCAGCCCTTAGGCCAAGGTGTTGTATTTCTGTGCTAAAAGACGTATGTGTAGATTTTTCTTATTAGACAACAATAGTGCGTTTCCCAAAGCACATCTTAAAAGCTGTTTCTAAAATGTTACCTGTGTCTGTTTCATTTAGTACAGTGGTGACTGTCCCTGCCTCTCACACCGGAGACCAGGGCTTCGATTCCTGCCAGGGAGGCAGAGGTGCTGTGTAAGAGTTGAACTCAATGATCCTTGTGGGTCCCTTCCAAGTCAGAATATTCTGTGATTCTCTTTATTAGTTTTCTAAAGATCTTAGTATTTTCTTGCTTTCTGCTGGTTTCATTTACTTTCCAATTGTGGTGGAAGTTACATAAATTTTGATTGCAATTTGACTTTTTAATTTTTCATATTTTTGTTCTGTTGGTAAAAGCTTAGATCAGTTGTTTGGTTTGTGGTTTGGTTTTGTTTCCTATCAGCCTGCTCAATCAGCTTGCAAATTGGAAGCACGGAGTAAGAAATGTGATTTTGAGCTTCTTTTAAGGAAATCCTTGTAGGCTCACAACTGGACAAATAGGTGATATATGTGTTCTGTTTTGTCAGCACACACATGGTGGAGATGATGGATCAATATAATGAGACTTAATACAGTTAATTGAGAGAACACTTCCAACATTAATTGTTTGGTAGCTACTGCACAGGTGACTGTGGCTTTATGATTACTGCTTAGTTTGTTCAAACATCTCTTTGGAGTGCTTAAGAATTCTTTGCATTTGCTGTTTCTATGTGGGAAACAAATGTTGCTTGCAAAAGGTTTTCAGATGTTGTTGCAAAATTGAAGAAATAAACATCAAATGTAATTTTTGTCCGGGTCTAGTGAAATAGAGTTATAGCATCAGTATAATTTCTGGTATTACATTTGAAATGTAGAATTTACTAATGTTTAAAATTAAACCAATAATACCTTCTGTCTGGAAAAAAACCCCAACCTCTTACTCCTTAAAAGATTCTTGCAAATAAAGGTAGTGAATTGGGTAAATAAACTGGTAACACTTTCTCTAAAAAATACTGTTATATATTGAAAAGTGATGGTTGATTATATTAAAAACCTATTTCTTTGTCTAACAGCATTTATCATTTTACAGAGTTGAATTTTATTATTAAGATTACAACCTTAGTTCCATTAGTAGAGAGTATAGCTGCATTATGTTGATTGCAGTTTACCTTATTAGACTCTGTTCTTTGTTTTCTAGCAAAGCACAAATATAGACGTGGTTCGTTTTCCATGCGTGGTTTACATCAACGAAGTCCGTGTCATTCCTCCAGGAGTGAGAGCACACACAAGTTTGCCTGACAACAGAGCTTATGGGTGAGTGAAGGATTGCAGGTATCTGGCTCAGGAACACCTTCCTAGTATTTTTTTCTTGAACTTTTATATCTCAATGGACCCTCCTATGTGAAAATATAAAAGTGCATTTATGTGTTTGCTGAACTTTTAAGTATGTTGGGCAATTACTTAAATGGTATAATTTGGGGTGTTCTTCCCTCTTGTTAGTCCTGCTTAGTCTGATAAGGAGCTTGCCTAATTTAATTTTTACTTTTGTTCTGTTTCTTAGAGAGACATCCCCGCATTCATTTCAGTTGGACTTGTTTTTCAACAATGTCAGCAAGCCAAGTGCCCCTGTTTTTGATCGACTGGGGAGGTAAATTCTTTCAAGATCAGTGCATGACCTCATTGTCTTACCTTTTCTTCTGGAGAATAAAGTGCACGTAGAAAATCCTGCATCTCCCATGATTTGCATGTTTGGTTTGGATTTTGCTAGTTTGGCCCTTTACCTCCAATCTGTGTGGGAGGACAGTTTCATGCTTTAAATAAGAAAAGTTTCTGTTATTTTTAAATTTACATAGCCTGTATAGAATAATGAAAATAATTTTGCAGAAATAAGTTGTTTTGCACTCTTTAGCGTGCTGTATTTGTTCAGTGTTATTGTTGGCTTGTGTGTTTAGTACTGCTGTGTTTTATTGCTTTAAGCACGCTTGATATTAATGAAACAATTACTATGTGTATTTTATTTCACAGCCTTGAATATGATGAAAACACTTCGATTATTTTCAGACCCAATGCAAAGGTAATGCAATGTGATTTGAACTTCCTCTTCTTTTCCTACATATCTGTCATTTGGGTGTATAGTCACATGTGGTGTATTAGCACTGTATAAAGCATTTTGCTTAAAACCACCTTCTGTAACCTGCCTGCAGTTAGATATTCCTTATTTTAGAGTCTACTTGAGGTTTTTTGTTTGTGTGGGTTTTTTTTTCATTAACAGGCTGCAGTAGATTAGGGCTCTATGTAGACAATGGGTATACTGCAAGCAATTTAATGCTTTTAGAGAATGTTAATTTGTTGCAATGATTGATGTATTTTAAGTTGGCTCAGTTTTCAAAATGTGAGGTGAAAAGATACTTTAATGTTTGGTTTTCCTTCTGGCTTTTATGCAGATATTGATACACTGATATTAAAGTCACTTTTTTGAAGTTGTCTTTTAATGCTTTTTCCTCTTTTTAAAAACACCTCTCCCAGGTCAACACGGATGGATTGGTTCTTAGAGGGTGGTACAACTGTCTGACTCTGGCAATATATGGCTCCGTTGACAGGGTAATAAGTCATGAGAGAGAGTCTCCCCCTCCACCCCCGCCTCCACCACCACCTCCCCAGCCACAGCCTGGTCTGAAAAGAAATCCAAAACATGGTGAGCCTTGTGAGAAGAAAGACTTTTCTTCTTAAAATAAGTGTTATAGTGTCCTATCTGAAAAACGAAACCCCAATTCTTTCATATTTTAGATTTTAGTGGCTTTTGTTTTTGTCTTTCTCCTTTAGTTTTGTATTTTCTTTCAGATTTGACTTTAAGTATATTCTCATTCGGCGCTTTTTTGAGAGTGGGGTACTCAATCTGTTGCTAGTTTTGATGGTTAAAGTGCAGTTTAATTTGTGTGAACTCATTAAAATGTAGACTATTGAAATATCAAAAAAATTATTAGGATAGTACTAAAATAATAAGAAAACTTCACAGTCATGATTAACTTTCCTTTCGTGACTTTGTAAAGTACATTACAGAAGAGTGTTTGCTTGGCATTGGTTTTAGAATGGCTATGAATATAATGTGTGGTCAGGTTTGGTTTTAGGTTTAAAATTTGCATTATCTTGTTGAAAGTCCGAGTATTAGACTGCAAAATCTGAATAGTCTCTGTAGTAATCGGTTGTAAACTGTAAAAGTCAGTTGAGCAAAATGTAAGCTTATTTTTTTAAAGCATTTCAGATATTATTGGTAAAGTTACAGTATGTCCAGAGTCAAAACCAAAACTTGCAGTGACTCAAGTAGGTTTTAAACTGCGTAGTATTATATTAAAAGAAATCTGTAGTGTGAATAAGCTTGTCTGCCGATACAGTTTTTGTTTAAATCAAAAGTGGCTTCAGAAAACTCACCTACTGCAGATGCGGAATGAAGGTTAAATAAAAGCTGGGCAATTAAGGTGTTCCCTGGTCAAAAGGAGCACTGAAAACAACAAAAATTCTGCTTCTGTTCCCGTGATTCCATTAAGCTCAGGTTTTTATTTTCACCATAAATACAGTTGATGGAGAGAAAGAAGACCAGTTCAATGGCAGTCCTCCAAGACCACAACCTAGGGGTCCAAGGACACCCCCAGGCCCCCCTCCTCCTGACGACGATGAGGATGAACCCATGCCAGTGTCAGGTAAAATGGGAACAAACCGTTGTGTTTGCTGCACATCACTCCTTAGAGGAGGCAGAATTTTGTGTTCCTGCCTGGTGTGACGTTTCCTGTCTGCTGGTACTCCTCTGGCTGGACACATTCAGTTTTAGAAAGGGGATTAGGGAAAAAAACCCTGTTGGCTATGTTAAGCTGTGTAATTTTAAAAGTTAGCAGATTGAGACTACTGGCTGTTGACCAATACACTGTTTGAACATGCTGCTCATATTTTATCTGAGTGTTCTGTTGACTCTGCTGTCTGTTGTCCTTCTCTATCCTTCTGCAGCATCTGCCAAGTTCTCTGGTCTCTATTGGTTAGAAGTGCCAAGAACTCTTTGCATATTTCTTCATAGTCTTTCAGAACTGATTGCTTTTGTTCAGTCAAATCACCTGAAGGTTTTCAAGATGCTTATTTTGTATGTCCACTATAAGTACTGCAAAATTTTAAGACTTACTTATTGCCATAAACGCCAATAAATAAATTAGAAAGAAAGGGGAGGGGGGTGGCGCTAAGGAGAGTTTCAATGCTTTATTGGATGCAGGGTTATACATAGTGACAAAGGATGTGGAAAATGCTGAGGTACCTCATGGCTTCTTTGCCTCAGTCGTTAATAGGAAGACCAGTTGTTCTCTAGGTACCCAGCCCCTGAGCTGGAAGGCAGACACAGGGAGCAGACTGAACTTCCCGTAATGGTCAGCCCAGGTGTGTGGAGCTGGGGGGGATCCACCCAGGGGGTCAGTCCTGTTTAATATCTATCAGTGGGTCTAGGTGGGGGGGTCTAGGGCACGCTCAGTCAGTTTGCAGCTGGCACCGGTTCGGGTGGGAGTGTTGACCTGCTGGAGGGTTGGAAGGCTCTGTAGAGGAATCTGAATGGGCTGGATTGATGGGCTGAGGACAACTGTAAGAGACTGAGCAAGGTGAGGTGCTGGGTCTTGCACTCAGGTCACAGCAGCCCCATGCCAGCACTACAGGCTTGGGGAAGAGTGCCTGGACAGCAATTTAGCAGAAAGGGACCAGGGGATGCTGTTTGTCAGCTGGCTAAATACGAGCCAGTGGTGTATCCAGGTGGCCAGTGGCATCCTGGCCTGTATCAGGAATAGGGTGGCCAGCAGGACCAGGGAAGTGATAGTCCCCCTATGCTCAGCACTGGTTAGGCCACAGCTTGAGTCCTGTGTCCACTTCTGGGCAACTCAACTCAGGAAGGACACTGAAGTGCTGGAGTGTGTCCAGAGAACGGCAGTGGATCTTGTGGAGGCTCTGGACCACATTTCTTATGAGGAATGGCTTAGGGAGTTGGGATTGTTTACCCTGAAGAAGAGGAGTCTCAGGGGGTACCTTCTCAGTCCCTACAACTATCTGAAAGGAGGTTGTAGCCAGGTGGGGGTCTCCTCCCAAATAACAGGCCCAGGGGAAATGGTGAAAGTTGAGCCAGGGGAGGTTTAGCTTGGATATTGGAAAGAATTTCTTCATGGAAAGGGTGCTCAAGCATTGGAATAAACTGCTCGGGGAGGTGGTTGAGTCATGATTCCTGGAGGTACAGATGTGGCACTTAGGGACTAGTTAGGTCTAAGTTAGGCCTAAGTTAGGTCTAAGTTAGGCACTTAGGGTTTAATTGTGGACTTGGCAGTGCTGGATTAATGACTGGACTTGATTATCTCAACTGTTCTTTTCAACCTGAATGATTCTATGATTTTATGTTATTGATAGTTGAATTTCAGAGAAGTACTCTTATGTTTGAAATCATATTTATTTTTAGTGGTTGGGGAAAAAGAAGATGATGTGGACCATAGGGAGGATTACTTTGAACCCATTTCTCCTGATCGAACATCTGTTCATCAAGAAAGCCAGTATTCCGATGATGGAGAAGTGGAGGAAGATCAAGCAGAAGAAGGGGAAGATGATGATGATGATGTGGATGTTGAGGAGGAGGAGGATGAAGAGGAGGAGGATGATGATGATGATGGTCATACAGTAGAGAGTATTGCTGATGAGGAAGAAGAGGAGGAGGAGGAAGATGAGGATGAAGAAGAGGGTGAAGAGGAGGAAGAAGGTGAAGGTAAGTGATGTTGTAAAAAGTTAAAGAAAAACAAAGAAGTTTATGAAATTTTGATGGCAGTACCATTATGATGACTAGGTGAAAAGAGAACTGAGTATTTTTCCCTTGGTTTTTGCACCGTTGCCAGCCTCATTTATGGTTCTGACACCTCTTGAGAATGATATTTTGCTGTGGAATATTTAATCCTTTATAGTAAAACTTCCTGTTCCTTTCTGTAAATACAAGAAAATAGATACAACTTGTGTGGATGAGAGTGAACGTTCAATCTTGTTTTGTTTAAAAATGTAGGAAAGTGATGAAGAAATTCTTTCTTTATTAAGAAACAAATAAAATGGTTTATGTAGTAGTCAGTTGCTGTCTTCTCGTATTACTTGAAGTTCCCACCTCTGCTTGTGAAAAATTTCAGGTTAAAAGTTTTGTGATAGGTGCAGTCATAGGAAGGAAATTGGACAATTGGACAAAGTGTACTCTGGTTAAACATTTTGCTTTATACATTTTTTATATGTCTCTGTGATTACATCAAGAAATATATCAGCTGTGACTTTCACTTATACCTGGACAGAGAAGGCTTTTTGTATGTATGTATGATTGTTCTTCAGCCAGTAATGTTTGTATTCAGTAAATTATTTCTTTGAAAATGTTCTCTGCAGTTATGAACTTGTTTATTCATAACTGATTTAATAAATGAATCTTTTTAGGAGATGATGGCTATGAGCAGATTTCAAGTGATGAAGATGGAATTGCTGATCTGGAACGTGAAACATTCAAGTATCCAAGCTTTGATATTGAATATACCCCTGAAGATCTGGCATCTGTGCCTCCTGTGACATATGAACCTTTTGAAAAGGAGCTTGGACCTCTTCTATACTTCAGCTGCCCTTACAAGACTGTATTTGAAAATGAAGTTGGTAAAATAAAGGACCAAGACCCAGAAAAAGAAAATTCAGGGGCAGTGGAAGCCTCAGTTAAATTAACTGAACTGTTAGAATTGTATCAAGAGGAACGGGGTGCAAAGTGGGTCACTGCATTAGAAGAAATTCCGAGTTTAATAGTGAAAGGCTTGAGCTACCTGATGGTGAAAGACACAAAGCAAGACTATATTACCCAGCTAGTAGACTGGACCCTGCAAGCTTTAAACCTTCAGGTGGCTCTCAAACAACCCATTGCTTTGAATGTTCGGCAACTCAAAGCTGGGACAAAACTGGTATCATCGTTAGGGGAATGTGGGACTCAAGGAATAACAGCACTCTTGCAGGCAGGAGTTATTAATGTGTTGTTTGAACTGTTGTTTGCAGATCATGTATCATCCTCTCTTAAACTTAATGCTTTTAAAGCTTTGGATAGTGTTATTAGCATGACTGAGGGAATGGAAATGTTTCTAAGAGGCAGCGTAGATGTGCATGAAAAGAGTGGTTATCAGAAACTCCTGGAACTCATACTGTTAGATCAGACTGTGCGAGTAGTTACAGCTGGTTCTGCAATTCTCCAGAAATGTCACTTCTACGAGATTCTGTCAGACATTAAAAAGGTGGTTGATCAGTTAGCAGAGAACACACCTCCTCTTCCTAATCATACAGAGCAAGAACAGGACCAGGACTTGGCAGGACTTGAAAGAACCAACCAAGAATATGAAAATGATGTGGAGGCTCCTATGGACATGGATCATCTTTTGGAATCCTCTAATATAAGCGAAGGAGAGATGGAAAAACTTGTTAGTCTTCTTGAGGAGATCTTCCATTTGATGGAAACTGCTCCTCATACAATGATTCAGCCACCTGTGAAATCTTTCCCAACCATGGCGCGCATTACAGGCCCTCCAGAAAGGGATGATCCTTACCCAGTCCTGTTCAGGTATGGCAGTTGCAAATTCACTTTCTAGGGTGTATTCAGCTTGCTAGAGATGAACAGTACCCCTCGAATTTTGCGAGGCTTAGGGACTGGGTGGGGCTTGTAAACTCCTTAATCTATGAACATAGATGGCTCATGAATATGCAAATAAGCCATGCCCATCACCCCCACCCCCTCAGCCCCAGTAACCGCCAGGATGCCTTTGCCGCCTCTCTGGGGCATGGCAAGCAGACATGGGCAGCCAGTACTGCCCCCATGCTGTCCTGGGGTGGCAGGGCAGCAAGGCAAGTGAACACTGGGCTGTTGGTACTGTTCTTTTAACTAGAGCTGATGTGCTGACTTTTTGGCTTTTTTGGGTTTTTTCCCTTTGCAGGGAAGTGGGGAGGGGGACTCATTAACATATGAAAATGTTAATAGTGTTGAGTTGCCGGGGAGCTGCACCTCTGCATCCCCGTACCTTTGCCCCAGGCCCTGCTTCCCTTCCAGGCTGGCTTCCGAAGTGTTGCAGAGGTGCGACTCCTTGGGAGGGTCCCGTCCGCCCTTTCTTTCCAGTGCACGACCCTGAGACTGCAAAAGGTGATAGAGCCCCACTCTGTCTGGCCCCAGGGCTGCCTGTCCCGGGGAAGCCCCACTTTGTCTGGCTGTGGGACTGCCCGGCCTGGGGAAGCCCTGGTCTGTTTGGCTCTGAGGGTCCCCAGCCCAGGGAAGCCCCACAAACTCGGCACCGCCTGGCCTGGGGAAGCTCTACTCCCTGGTCCCCGAGCAAGCTTCCCCACCCTGCAGGGCATGCCAGCCCTGCCCTCTGGTGTGGGCTGATCCCGTCCCCCGCCCTAGCAGAGGCACTCTGCACATGTGCACAGGGAAAAACACTGCGAAGATTTGAAGGAAGACTATGGCGTGTTTGCTGAAAAATATACTGTGAGGAGGTGAGGTAGCGAAACTCAATGCATGAACTAGTGAGGTATTACTGTATTTCAGGAGTGACTTTGTTGACTAACGCTTTCCGACAGACAGCTGTCAACCCTCTCTACTTCACGGTTCCTCATTCGCGGATTCACTTCTTTGCGGTGTGATTTTTCCGCGATTGGGGAGGTCTGTTTCGCAAGGCATTCACGACTGTGTCTGTGCAAACTGAAAGTCATGAATATTCAAAGTTGATAGTCATGAGTTTGCGAATTGCCCTTGCACACTGTGCTGCACGGATGTCCGGCACACTGCTCTGTCCGGCAGGGGAGGTGATGCCGATGGCGTATGATGTCCTAACTGCAGCGCAATCCAAACACCAAGTGCTTTGTGTTACGGGGGGCTGAGTGCCTGGCACACCTGGTGATATACGCAGCCCCAGGGAAAGCGCTCCTGCAGCGCTGCAGCCTTCTCCACAGGGACTGCGCCAGGAGCCAGCCTGCACTTCCTCTTCTGCCCTGCCTGCCCATGTGTGCCAGGAGCAGGGTGTCCCACTGCTTCTTCCCTCTGGGTGTCCTGGTGTGAGGTGCTCTCAAGTGTTTCTCCCTGCCAGCACCTTTCCAGGGAGTGCCTGTGGACTGCGAGCGGGGACTGCCCAGCCCCGCTGTGGCCCTGGGGCAAGTTTCCCCATTGTGGCGGCAATGCAGTCATGCGCGACGGTGGCAGCGAAAGTGGCATCATGGCCAAAGGGAAGCCCAGGGATTCTCTGGGGGTCTCCCCAGTCGGAGAGAGCTCAGAAACGCTTCTCTTTGCTCCGCTGTGCTGTTGGAGGCTTTGGGGAGGTGCTGAAAACAGTCCCCAGCGCTGCTGAGCAGTGGGGGTGGGAAGATGGGTGTGCCCTGTTTGCATATTCATGGTGCACCCGTGCTTGCGGATTGGGCAGTTCACAGGACCCCAGGAGACCCTTTACCTCTGAATGCAGAGGTATGATTGTGTAATGTGCTGTTTTGTGTGTAGATAAGATTGAGGAGTTTTTTGTTTCAGGATTTTAATAGAGACCAGAATTTTAGAGATTTATTCTGTGTACATATTATAGTGATTATGTTTTGTAAGGTTCTAATTTTGTACTACTTTGTAATTAATTAGAATTTCTTGCAGTCCACAAGACCAAGTTAGGAGACATGTAATTTTATGTAATGTTACTGTGCAGTGTTGACAGATGATTGCAATATTGCTGATTATTTTCCTGTTCTTTCTTTGGGGTGTTTTTCAGGTATCTTCATAGTCATAATTTCTTGGAATGCATTACTTTGCTACTGTCTCTTCCAGTGACAGGTGCACATCCAGGTGTACTTCAAGCTATACGAGACATATTACGTTTCCTGGCACAGTCACAGAAGGGTCTTCATTTCTTTATTTCTGAGCATGAAGCAACAAACTTGTTGGTTAGAGCACTTTGCCAGTTTTCTGATCCAGACCAAGAGGAAGGTCTCCAATCAGATGGTGCCAACGAGGATACTTTTGCCCTGTGGCTCCTGCATTCAACACAGACATTACAGTGCATTTCAGAATTGTTCTGCCACTTCCAGCGGTGCACAGCCAGTGAGGAAACCGACCATTCAGATCTTCTGGGAACACTTCACAACCTTTACTTGATCACCTTTAACCCTGTAGGAAGATCTGCTGTGGCTCATGTATTCAGTCTGGAAAAAAATCTCCAAAGTCTTATTACTTTAATGGAGTACTATTCTAAAGAAGCTTTAGGGTAATTTATGCATTTATTTTTTTTTATTTAGTTCTTTACTTCTAGAAGTATCTATCATTTATAAATAGTTCAGTAAATCTAAAATGTTTTTCTTTTAGATCATGAGATTTTAAAACAACTTTTAAGTAGAAGAATGTAATAAACAGCAAATCAGACCTGTCATTTGTAATCGAGTACCTAATACCCCAAATCTGTGTAGATTATCCACAAAGTTGTTGCAATATATATTGAACAAATTTTTGGCTATGTGAGAAAAGTAGGCAGTGTTCATTCAAGCATAAAATGTTGACTGAAACAAGCAAAAGATTTGACTCAGTAAAGTGACTGTACACTTCTCTGGGGTTCTTTGAGTTCCTGAAACTGTTAAATACAGTTATTGTTTTCTCTGGACAGGCAGTTGTTCGAGTTTATGTTGCTGGGCATTTAAAACAAGATTTGTGAAACAGACAAAGTTGTGGAAAATATTTCTGTGCCACTTGACTCACGCTCGTCTTTTGTTGATGCTGAAATATGTATGGAGTCAATAGAAAACAAAGTGTTAACTTATCAAAAAAGCATGGGAGAAAATTTGTTGCTGTTGATAAGTGTATGGGGCAATCCTTGGTGAAGGTATAAATTCTCCAGGTGTTAGATGGTGAGTTGGACTAGATGATCCTTGTGGGTCCCTTCCAACTCATAATATTCTGTGATTCTGTGATTTTTAGGGATCATAAATTTTAAATCTAACTGTTATCCAGTTGTGTTCGCTGAGATCTAAAGAAAATCCTTATTGTTGTTTCAGAGACTCAAAGTCTAAGAAGTCAGTTGCTTATAATTATGCCTGCATCCTTGTTTTACTGGTGGTACAGTCTTCCAGTGATGTCCAAATGCTGGAACAGCACTCGGCACCTTTGCTGAAGCTTTGTAAAGCAGATGAAAATAATGCCAAATTGCAAGGTACAGTATGTGTCATTATCAACCGAATTGTTTGAGTGTATGGGAGAAAACTTTTATGTGTGGCTAATTGGTGCTTCACAGTTGTCTGGTTTGGGTAATGCATTTCCTCTTCCAGCTGCATCTGATTAGTTGAGTCATGTATAATTTTTTTTCTGTTAATGAGAGTTAAATAAGAAATTATTTATAGTTAAATTATTTCTCAAGTGATGCTAACTGTGTGGGATTTTGGATAATTACAGGAAGTTTGAAATTACTTCTGTGTTGAAAATAGGAGAGAAAATTTAAGTAAAAGTGGACTAACTAGTCAGTAAGCTGTCTCTTGTTTTTGTTGTTCACTATTGTGATGGGTGTAGTTTATCCCCCACTGGCAACTAAGCACCATGCAGCTCTTTGGCCATTCCCCACTCACCCCCACTGGGATGGGGAGGAGAATCCTGGAAAAACAAGCAAAATTCATGAGTTGAGACAAGAGCAGTTTAATAATTGAAATAAAATAAAATCTAATAATAGTAATAACTAATGATAACAATAATAACTGTAATAAAAAGAAGGGAAAGAGATAAAACCCAAGAAAACAAGTGATGCACAATGCAGTTGCTCACCACCTGCTGACCAATGCCTGGCCTGTCCCCGAGCAGCGGTTGGCTCCTTCCAGCAAACTGCCCCCTCCCTGTTTTCATACTTAACACAGCATCCTGTGATATGCAATGTCCTTTTAGCCAGTTCAGATAGGCCATCCTGGCTGTGCTCCCTCCCAGCTTCTTGTGCAGCTCCTCACTGGGAAGTCCTTGACTTCGAGTAAGCACTGCTTAGCAACATCCAAAACATCAGTGTGTTATCAACATTGTTCTCATGCTGAATCCAAAACACAGCACTGCACCGGCTACTGAGAAGGAAATTAACTTACCCCAGTCAGAACCAGGACAGAGATGTAACCTTGTAGGATCTTAACTAATGAATAAAACTGGGACTCTTCTGTCACCTAGGCCACCTGGCGTGGAATAGTCCATGTTACCCTGTTACTAAATCTTTTGACCTCCAAGCTGTGTCTTGAGGTGTTTCTGGCTTGTGTTGACTCACTGGTCAGGTTTAGGTCATATGGAGAAGTCCTGTTGGGAACTGAACATTGAAACTGATATCTGGAGTTAATGCTCTATTTTGCTTAATGGCATATGTAGAGACACCTGTAATTTCTTCCAAAACTTAAATGCATTGTAAGAAATCAGAATTCTTCAAAGTTCTGGTTTAATTCTCTCCTGATGTGCTGTTACTTTTTGACTCCTCAGACAGTTTCATGAGAAGTGGGGCTAGTTTATTAAACAAAATCATGAAATTAGTCATAGAACAGTTGTTGATTTATATCCACTCAATATTTGAACCTTCATGTCCTTTTAAATATTTTCAGGTTTTAAATCTTTAAATCTCTTGTCTCAAAAGCTTGTGACTTTCAGGTTATTCTGGATTTAGAGAGAGACTGTTAATCTGTAAGGATTTCCAGCATGAGTGTTACTGGTGCAGAGATTGGCTCCATTTGGGCATTTCATACAAGTTTTGTACTCGGTTTGTAGCACCCTGTTCTGTTCTTTAAGGAGGACGTGCTTTGGTCCTTGCTCTCTATGGCCTATTTGTTTTGACTGACAGTGACCCTTAGTGTATCTTATGAAACATGTTTAATTACAAGAAATACAATTAATGAGAGGAAAACTGAGTGTTTGGGTTAGGGTGTTTGACTTGAGCCATTTTGTTTGCATGCATGACATGTATTGCCTGTTCTGAAGTCTAATTTTTTGATGCTTTTCAGCTGGCTACAACTACACTATATACCTCAGAAATTTCATACTTGGCTTATGTACATATTGTGTAAATTAAGCACATTTTGATTGAAACAGATTTTATGTTCATAAATTCACTGATTTAAGTTTTCTTCTCCCCCCCCCCAGAGCTCAGCAAGTGGCTTGAACCATTGAAAAATCTTCGATTTGAAATAAATTGTATTCCAAATCTTATTGAATATATCAAACAGGTTAGTAAAATACAGATAGATACTGTCTTTTTGTTGTGCCTTATACACTCAGACCTTTTGTAATTTGATATTTTATCCTAGATGTGTATTAATGTCTGATGTTTAAAAATATATATGGTTATCCAAAAGAGATGTTTTCATTAAAGCTTCTGATCTAGAACATGTCTTGTACTATTACATTTAGTAAAACAAAATCAAAGGTAAATATTTGATGCAAAGATCCAGTTATTTAGATCTTTCTGCTTCCATTGAAACCACAGTGCAAATGTTGACCCTCCTTTTTCTGCTTCTTCCTTATTTGTGAGCACTTTCCAAAAAGTGGAATAATTGAACTTGAATTTTGTAGCGTACTTACAGTAACTAAATATTGAATATTAATACTAAGATAGTGATGTACTCATAGAGTCCTTCCTTGTAATACAGGTTATTTCCGTTTTTTTTTTCTTTTTTTTTCTTTCCCCCTAAAAGAATATCGACAGTTTGATGACCCCAGATGGAGTTGGTCTCCCTACTGCACTTCGTGTTCTTTGTCATATTGCATGTCCCCCGCCTCTGGTAGAAGGTAAGGTTGATGGGTGTACTGCTCAATGTACAGACCTTAGCTTGCCATGTCTTCTACTAAAATGTGGGTAAAGCAAGAAATCAGGACATACAGAAATGTCATTTCTTTTCTGTACAGGCCAACAGAAAGACCTTAAATGGAACCTTGCAGTTATTCAGCTCTTCTCGTCCGAGGGAATGGACACCTTCATCCGGGTGTTACAGAAGCTGAACAGCATCCTCATTCAGCCTTGGCGGCTGCATGTCAACATGGGCACCACACTCCACAGAGTGACGACTATTTCTATGGCCCGCTGTACCCTTACTCTCCTTAAAACAATGCTAACAGAACTCCTGAGGGGTGGATCCTTTGAATTCAAAGACATGCGTGTTCCAGCAGCACTTGTTTCTTTACACATGCTCCTCTGCTCTATTCCTCTCTCAGGTCGCTTAGACAGTGATGAGCAAAAAATTCAGAATGACATTGTTGATATCTTACTGACTTTTACACAAGGTGTTAATGAAAAACTTACCATTTCTGAAGAAACTTTGGCAAACAATACTTGGTCTTTAATGCTTAAGGAAGTTCTGTCTTCGATTTTAAGAATTCCTGAAGGCTTTTTCTCTGGACTTATCCTGCTTTCAGAATTGTTGCCTCTTCCACTGCCCATGCAGACTACTCAGGTATAACTTAAATATACTTAGTTTTTAAGGGATTTTTTTATGTATAACTCTGAAACCATTTTCATGGTTGTGGAAAAAAACAGATATGTTAAAGGATGAAGTCAAGTTGTAATGCATTTGTGTTCATACAGATTCTTTGTAGATAAGTCTTTTTCAGCAGAAACAAAATTGATGTTATTTGGAGCATTTTTCTTAAATTAGCAGTCGTGTTGTTCTTTGGTCCCTTGTGAGATTATCTAGACTCCCGTTCTGTTACTTAAATGGTTGTCTGTGAAGCCTTTGAATTTAACTCTGAATGCTCAGCTTGGTATATTAAGACTCTCTTTTCTTTTGTCATGGATCTTGAATTTGTGATCTTTAATAAGTAAGCATAAGAGGTGTGTGACAACCCTCGCTCCTCAAGGAATATCTAATTTGGTGTAATTGTTCCTGTCATTTGGTGTTAATAATGCAAATGGCATTCCCTGGTTTGATGAGGACAGTACTTAATCTTTGTCTATATCTTGTGGTAGACATTCAGGTTCTGTGATTGAAAGGAAAAATACTGTTGTCCTTCTGTTCCTGCAGGTAATTGAAGCACATGATATTGCAGTGGCACTCAACACCAGGAAGCTGTGGAGTATGCACCTCCATGTGCAGGCCAAGCTGATACAGGAGATCGTTCGGTCTTTCTCTGGTTCATCCTGCCAGCCTATTCAGCATATGTTGAGACGTATTTGTGTTCAGCTGTGTGACTTGGCTTCACCTACTGCTCTCCTCATCATGAGGACCGTGTTGGATCTGATTGTAGAAGACCTGCAAANTGTGCTGCGGTGGGCATGAGCATGGGGGCCGGGGTGGGGGGCAGCAGTGGCGTGGGGTTTGTGCTGCTGGCGGCAGATGCGGAAGCGGCAGCGCGGCTGAAGAGAAGTCTAGGGATTCTCGGGGGGTGTCTCCTGAGGCAGACAGGGCGCAGAAACGCTTCCCTTTCCTCCCCTGTGCTGGAAGAGCCTGTGGGGAGGAGTTGAAGAGGCTCCCCAGCGCTCCTGATTGGCTGGGGGTGGAGCGATGGGCGTGGCCTGTGTGCATATTAATGACCTGCCCGTATTTGCGAGTTTGACGTTTCGCGAGACCTCTGACATGACCCGTTTCTTGCAAATGAGGGGGTATAGCTGTATCCTGATAATGCTTAATTTTGCCAAGGAACCTATAAGTTTTGATGTAGATGGTTCCGTGTTGTATGTTTATGGTAAGTATTTTAGGAAGATTATCTTGCTTCTGAAATGCTTTTAAGGATGTGCCTCTTATTAATATGAGAAGTAGGCCAGTAAAGTTTGCTGTACTGGGATTACATATCTGTAGGTATTTGTAAGCTGGAGGAAGTTGAATGCTATGTATTCGTAGGGGTTTCAAACATTGAGTACTCCTTCTGTAAAAGCATAATTATCCCCAGAGAATCTGTTTATATAAAACATACTTGTCTCTATACAATTATATACCCTACAGTATGTTAATTGCATAGCAGATTAGTTAATGTATGATGCAAATGAAAGTCCTTTAGTGAAAGCTGAGCAGTTTTCAAAAGGTAAATGACACTGTCATTTTAAGTCTGTAAACCAGGTGAGTTTTTTCTAAAATGCAGAAATACATGACTTCTGTAATGGTTGTGTTTGTAGTTTTTTCGATCACTTTTAAAACAGCTTTTTCAAAGTGCATTGATATCTTTTCAGCAGCACAGAAGATAAAGAGAAACAGTACACTGGACAGACCACTCGACTACTCGCTTTATTGGATGCCCTGGCTTCACATAAAGCTTGTAAATCAGCTATTTTGCATCTTGTCAATGGAACTACTAAAGGAGATGAAAAGTATGTGGAGGTTTTCCAGGAGCTCTTGGCTTTGATGCGATCGGCTGGAGACAATGTCACTCATCAGCAGTGTGCTGAGTATGTGACTTCCCTTTTGCAGTCCCTCTGTGATCAGGTATTTTCTATATTTAATGCATAGTGTGTGCTTATAATTGTCCTACTTTTTTTCCAGAAGAAAAAAAAAATCAACATTGTTAAAAAGAAAAAACATGGATGGTTGGCTGCTTTGGTGGGCTTGCTGTTTTGTTGCACCTGAATGTAAATACTTCCATTTTATGAGATGTCTTCTGCATTATATGCACTGTTCTGGTAGCTCATCAGAGACCAGAAACTGAATGGGACAAAGTTGGCCTGTCCCCTCAGCTGAGAGAGGGATGTAATTTCTCCTTGTGTGCCACTGACAAAACTTGACTTGTTCACCCCCTTGCCTAAATAAATATGTATCTCTTAGGTGTCTAACTGAAACCTTTTGCAAATGTATTCAAAATATAAAGATATGTAATCTAGGCTGCTACTATAAACCTCCTCCATTAAAAAAAAGGAGGTCCAAGTTACTAGAGCAAGGTAAGAAATGCTACCTGGAAATTGATTCATTGACTAGCCCTGGTAGTTTCTCCTTAGTGTGTGCATAGATTGGCATGTCATTATTTGTCTTAGTAGTGCATGCATTTACTTGATTTAGTTCTTACTCACTTACATGAAAGACATTTTGGCGTTGTTGGTCAGTAGAGATAATCAGTCATTTGCACATAAACAAGATCTCTCTGCCTAATGCAAATTCATTGTGAAAATCAATCTTCTTTTATTTTATGTAAAATGTGGAGGTCACAATAGATTATAAACTGCCTGGGTGGTATCTGGCAGTCTCCTGATCGTCATAGAATATTTCAGGTTGGAATGGACCTTGAAGGATCATCAAGTCCAACTCCCTGCTCCTTGCAGGACTGTCTAAGACTAAACCATATGACTGAGAGTGTCATCCAGTCACTCTTTGAACTGTGACAGGCATTGTGCCATGATCAGCTCCCTGAGGAGCGTCTTCCAGTGACCAACCAACCTCTCTGTGAAGGTATTTTTCCTAATGTCCAACCTGAACTTCTCCTGATGCAACTTCATTCTATTTCCTTGTGTCAGGTCACTGGTTACGAGAGGGAGGAGAGCACCTGCCCCTCTCCTGTCCCTCTTGAGTCACTTTTAGTCTGCTGTGAGGTCACCCCTCAGCCCTCTCTTCTCCAGGCTGAACTAGCCAAGGGATCTCAGCCACTCGTCGTATTCAGACAATGTTTTTAGATGAAGGGACACTTTGACTACCTGGGCAAGAAACTGTGTATGTTACTCAGTGACTGGCTTCTAGTTGTGGCTGTGCCGTATTTCAAACCTTGAAGCTTTTATGTTTTGTAAAATAAATAATGTTTTGTAACCCTTAACAGAACCAAATATAAAGGATACCCTGGATTAGTATTTTTACTGGTCAATAATAACTGAAATACAGGAACAAGGTGCTAAAGTGATAGTGAAGGAAACTAGTGCTTCTGACTTCATGTGTGGTTTATACTTACTGCTGGTATACAGACTGCATTTTTACTGTGTGTTTAATAATCGTTCTTTTAGGACATTGCACTCATTTTACCAACTTCATCAGAAGGCTCTGTGTCTGAGTCAGAGCAGCTTTCCAACTCCTTGCCAAGCAAAGAGCTGATGCCATTAATTTGCGACTCTCTGATGGAAACATTAACTAATTCTGAGAGCAGTTACAATTGTCTGCTGACTTGTATCCGAACAATGATGTTCCTTACAGAGCATGACTATGGCTTCTATCACCTAAAGAGGTATGGTATTTTATGGCAACTTAAAGTTGTTTAAAAACTCCTGCAGTATGAAATCATTGCCTACGCATTTAGTAGGAAATGTTTAGGATAAGGCACCTAAACTTTGATTTCTCTTTGAGCCTTCAGTGTTTAAGTCAGTATTTTGGTCATCTTCACTTGAGTTTTTACCTCTGAATCATTTTCACAGTATGCAAACAGGAGCACTTTCTTTCAAGAAACAGAGCACTGATCAAAAGTTTGTATGCTCATTTTCCCTCTCCAAGGCTGAGGTATAGTTCTCGTGCCCTTTCTTTTTGAGTGAATCAGTAGTTAGAGCTCTTGTCTGAGACACTGGAGAACTGCCTGGAGTTCCCTCTATTTTCAGGTGATTCAGTTTGCACTTCCCCTGAGTGTTCTGACCTCCAAGCAATTGAAGCCTGTGGAATGAGGATTTTTTCCCCAAACTATTTTTAACTCCATTCCCCATGAACAGAATATGTGTTGGAATGTGTTGGACAGTATTGTGTTGTTTTGACCCTTAATTCCTTGTCCTGTATTTGGACCTGTTTCTGGGTGTTGAAGGTGAGGTGCAGAGGCAGGAAAGTTGTGAGGCTCACAAAGAGAAAAGGAGCCTTGTCGATAGAAGGTTGTCCAAAATGCTGCTAAGTAGTGCTGGTAGAATTAGTGCTGTTAGACTGCAAGAAGCTGTACAACAAGTACAATTAAAAGTAAGCAGGTTATGGATGCTCTTGTTTCTACAGTCCCGTATGTCCAGCTGTCAGCTTCAGTGCACAGCCCTGCTATTTCTGCACTGCAGCACGGCAAGCATGACCCTTCTTTATAAATAAGGCCCTTGTGCAAGCAAATATTTCTGTACTTCTGACTTCTGCACCTTTTCTGTCAAAGATGAAAATGTAATACCTTGGAGGTTTTGGAAGTAGTCGTAGCTGTGTACATGTAGTCTGAAATACCTGCACACAGCACTAGGGAAAACAACAGTCCAGTCCAGAGAAAATAGCGACGCTCCGGCGTCATAATCAAAGCTCAACCTGGTAATTGTCAAGTTTACCAGATTTACTTTGCATATACGTTGTTTTGTCATAATAAATTACAGTGGAATGGTCACAATGTATGCATTAATAAAAGTATTTTTCTTTCTAAAACAGCTCTCTGAGAAAACACAGCAGTGCCCTGTACACTGTATTAAAGCGAGTAATAACTAGTTTTAGCAAAGACACAGGTGAACTGGCCTCTTCGTTTTTGGATTTTATACGACAGATTCTAAACTCTGATACACTGGTGAGTATGTTTTGAGCACTTAACCTCAGCTGCATTTCTGGGAAAAGGGCCCAGTGAGATGCATGCAGGAACAGTTATGTCAGAAAGCAGTTGACTCTGCAGATTGTTTCCATCAGTAGTATTAGTGCCATCTTTAGTTTTTAATGAAAGCTGTGAAAGCTGGGCAGAATATATGTTTAATAAGTAAGCTTTTTTGGGGTAGGAGGAAAGGTATATTGATCCATAGTGATTTCATAAGTGAAAAGCATGCTGTCATGTGTAGGTTTCAGATTCATGGAATCATGTTAGAGTGTTGCTTTATTGATGTGTAGTGTAGGAAAGACTATAAAAGATCAGTTAATTCTGTGATATAAACCTCCGTTTATATCGGGAAGCATTGCATTCATCTTGA
Organism: Pitta sordida; assembly: GCA_013390025.1. Classification (NCBI taxonomy): domain Eukaryota; kingdom Metazoa; phylum Chordata; class Aves; order Passeriformes; family Pittidae; genus Pitta; species Pitta sordida. The sequence goes on from WEKX01010283.1 coordinate 22,119, forward strand.
TGCAACATCTAAACTTGCCTATTGAAGCGTCCTTTGTTAAAATAATTTACATAGTAGATTTTTAAATCAAGAGATAACTCTGGTTTAGCTAAATTTGCACTGACATAGGTTGGAATTCAAAGGAGTTTGTAGTCCAGAAGTATAATGAACATTTATGTGTACTTATTTCCCAACTGTGGAATGTTTCAGGGATGTTGTGGAGATGATGGAAGCCTTATGGAAACAGATGGATCCCATCCAGGCAGAACGATGGGTCTAACTACTGCAGAGTTAAAACATTTACTGCAGAACAAAGAAGAAACCCCAGAAAACCTGCTGCTTGATCTGGAGAAACATGTTACGGTAAAAGAATTTAAATATTTAAGTTGATGTTGAGGTCTAGTATCTGACAGTGTTATTAAAAAAACCCAACTGCCCCTCCTTGGATGGAAGGGTGGATAATTCTTGGCATACCTTGCGGAACTGGTCATGACTCTTCCCTTTATTTTAATACTGATACCCAAAATCACCTGTTCTGATGCAGGGTGGATTCTGATTTTTTTTTTTTTTTATTGTGGTAATGGTAAGACGTGTCAGGCAGGATCGGGATCCCCTTGTGCTCAGAGTACCTGCACACCCTAAGGGTTCAGGCAGGTAACTGTGTAATGGAAGGCAGCAAATGCATCCAACAGTGTGGGGTAGTGGTGAGGCAGATTGTTAATGTAATCAGCAACAGGAACCACTGCTTAGTGTGGCTCAATGTCATGGTGACTGGTAACAAGTGGAGTTAATACTGGGAGCATCACATTGTTGGGTGTTTTCATCAGATGTCTAAACAATGGATATGTCTTCAGTGAAATTGTAGGCGGCACTAAGCTGGGGGAGTGATGAATATGACAAACACCAAAGCCTCAATCCAGAGGGACCTCTAAACTTCTTTGGTTGGATTTAGCAGGAAGCTTGTGTGGTTCCTTAGGAAAAATGCCAAGGTATGCAGTGAGCAGGACAATCCCATGCCTTGATGTGGGCTGGGCTGAAAAGGGCCAGGTGGTTTTGGTGGTTGTGTGTTGAATGGGGGCCAACTGCCAGGGTCATTGCTAACGAGCCAGGCTGTGTTCTGAGCTACCCTGCAAAGAGCATGGTCACCACACCAAGGGGTCTCGTTGTCCCCCTCCAAGGGATGCTGGTGTGCTCTCATGTGTTCACCTTTGGCCAGCTTTGTCCTCTCGGTAGTTCTGGAGAAATCTGGGGAACCTGAAGAGGATTCTGGGACCTTTTTAGCCTGGGGAAGAGGGTGAAGGAGGAATAGTAACAAAAGTGGTGGAATCAGACTCCTTTTGTAATTCTAGATAATAAAGTGAGGGGCAGTGGCCCCAAATTGTGGCTTCAGAGGCTCTGACATAAGGAATAAACCAAATGACAGAGAAAAATGAAGCACTGGATCAGGTTGGTCAGTGTGGCTGTGGGCTCTCCATCACTGGAGCGTTTTTTAGATGTGGATGAATAAAATTACAGCTGACCAGGTCTGGCTTTGATGATAGTCCTGCTTCAAGTGTGTGGAGACGATTGAACTAGAGGACATGCAGAATTCAGTGCATCCAACTTCTCTGCGATTCTACTTGCAAACGTAACTGTGTCATTCAGATCCAATCCTATGTAACTGATGGCAGCCATGCAGTAGGTGACTGATTTAGAAGAGTCCATGAAACAGATGCTCCACAGCCTTTTGGTCACAAATGACTTTCCAGTGCTGTAGTCCTTCCTGTCCCTTTCCCAGCTGCCTACATCTGTGGTAAGAGATTAAAAGCCACAACTGTTCTGAATGAGAAATAGCAGATACCTGGAACATCAGAATGCTCTAGCAGAGAGCTTCTTAAATAAAACCTGGGGCAATGCCTTCCTTGGGACTGTTAGGGAGGATATTGCATCAATGGGGAGTGAAAACTAGAATGTGCATGTGGTGGTATGGCTTGTTTTACAGCACCCTGAGAGCTCTCTGCTGCTGTTTGTGTGCTCAGGTGTCTTAGTTTCACTGTTTGTGGCTGGATACACTCTTTTGTATAGTGCCCTCCCCCCGCATTATTTTATAATTAACCAAAGCATATTTCCTTCTGTGAGGAGGGGAGAATGTTCTGACTTGTCCTGTGTTGACACAGGATCGTTCCAAGGAAGATGATGGCCTTGAATCCTTACTGGACAACATTGTTGGAGTGAGGCAGATGTTGGAATCGGCGGGTGACTCTTGTCCACTGAGTGACCAAGATGTAGAGCCTATTCTTTCTGCACCAGACTCTCTTCAGAATTTGTTTAACAACAGGTAAAATTGTTCAGCATGTGAGCATTCTACCTGCAATTTTTTAAAGCAAATGCAGTAATTTATGCATGAGTGTATTAAACCCAGGATCTAAACAGCACCGTTGTCACTACTACCTGCTAATCTCAGTGTATTTAATGTCATGCAAGTATCAAGGGTAAGGCAGGAACATTCACCCTGGGTTCTGTAGTGCTCACTATGCTTGCACTTGGTTGTAGTTCATAACCAAAGAGGCATTTGGCATTGCTTTGTTGCAGAACTACGTATGTGTTGGCAGATGTGATGGATGACCAGCTGAAGTCCATGTGGTTCTCGCCCTTCCAGGCTGAAGAAATAGACACCGATCTGGATATGGTAAAAAGCTTCATTACCATAACTGAAGTGGATTTAAGAATGGGGGTTAATCTTAGCCAGTAGCATCAGAGAGTCGTGGTCAAATGGTTTGTTTTCCTGAGTTTACTCTTCTAAATTTGTTTTCCTGAGCTCACCCAGATAAGGCTGGACATTTCTTAAAGGGGCTGTCAAATGTCTTTGGATTCACCTGGAAGCAGCCACAAAATTGGGACCTTTTGCAGTGCTCTAATGCATAAATCATCTCCTTTAACAAAACAGTTGTCAGTACCAACCTGCTTTTGCCTTGTTGATGTGGCTTCTCAGAAATTTGTGTTAAATGTAGAAAAGAATATGGTTTATTTTCTTCTCCTTGCTTGTCTTCTGTCATTTGAGTAATAACCCCAGAGCCTGATAGCTGCATTTCTTCTATTTTTTAAATATTTGCTGTGATGTGGCAGAAGTGAGAAACATGGCAGTAGTAAATGAAACTACTTGCACAAAATCTTTTCACAGTATTTGAAACTTTATAACCTCAACTGTAAAGCTACTTGTGAAAAATATACAGTGGCTTTTTTTTTTTTAAGGACTAAGCAACTGGCAGTGTCTTAATTTCTTATGTGAGAAATTATCATTACCTTCACTTGTGTTTAATTTTACTGTTCTTTAATTTACATGCAAAGATACTTGTCTTCTAATTGCTTAAGCAAACCCAAAACTGTTGGTTCCTATATAAAAGTGGCATTAATAAGTGATAGGGCTGCCTCACTGTCGGTCATTCAGTGACACGACAGATATTTTTGCCCTTCACTTTGTTGAGATTCAGAACTGTCACAACCATGTTTTGAGCCACATTCCAACATTAAAAGATAGAGGACAGAGGGGTTTTTTGCTCCACAAGGATCCTAGCTGAATCTCATCCATCCTCGTACAGCCTGTTTGCCTCTTCAGAGGTGCTGGTAATGGCTGGTGTGATAAAACTAAACTCTGTCTTTGCAGGTAAAGGTTGACTTAATTGAACTGTCAGAAAAGGGCTGCAGTGACTTTGACTTGCAAGCTGAATTGGAGAGATCATTTTTGTCCGAACCATCGTCTCCTGGACGCACAAAAACCACAAAAGGGTTCAAACTTGGCAAGCACAAGCATGAGACTTTCATAACTTCAAGGTAAGATGAGTTTAATGAGTTAACAATGTGTTCAATACTGATTTTTATGTTCTCAAAATGTCAAATACCTTTCAAATGGCATCTCTAATACGGAGAACGCCTGACCTTCAGTATGAATACAATTTTGCATTAATTACATAAATCATGGTTTGTTTTGACAGTGGGAAATCTGAGTACATAGAGCCTGCAAAGAGAGCTCACGTTGTGCCACCACCAAGAGGAAGAGGCAGGGGAGGATTTGGACAAGGAATTCGACCACATGATATCTTCCGTCAGAGGAAACAGAACACAAGCAGGCCACCCTCCATGCATGTGGATGATTTTGTTGCTGCAGAGAGCAAAGAAGTGGTTGCTCCAGATGGGATACCACCAGCCAAAAGGCCACCAAAGGTGTCACAGAAGATTTCTTCCCGTGGTGGGTTCTCAGGGAATCGAGGAGGCCGAGGAGCTTTTCACAGTCAGAACAGGTTCTTTACACCACCTGCTTCAAAAGGTATGTTGGAACTTGTGTTACAAATGGAGCAAATGCAGGCAAAACGTACTTCAGGAGTACTAGCCCAATTTCTTAGCAGTTCATCTCTGCAGAGTGAGATGTTCCTGAAGCAGTGTGGTTGAACTAAATTGTTCATCACCAGAAAAGGTTCTCTTGAAGGTGAGAGCCTTCAGTGCTGTGGAATTGAAACAAGGCTTTGAATTCCCATGTTCCCTGTCTCTCCCTCCTTTTACACTGTTTTAGCAACTGTTGGAGTGCTTCTCTGCCATTTGTGACATGGTAGTTCCTGAAATCAAGCACTGCAATACATATCTGGGTTTAAATGAGGCTTCGGAATAAAGGGATAGAAGATCCTGAGAAGAATAAGATGCAATTTTCAGGGAACCTGCAGATACTAGCTACACGATTTATTTTTCTTTCATATGTAGAAAAGGTTGCATTTCTTTTGCTCCATCCCATAATTAGGGCAAGTTCTTGCAAAGTAGAAAGCGAAAACACTTCCATTTATAAAGTTATAAATACTAACATTTACTTCACCACAAAACCTGAAAGTATAGGAGTCTCTCTCTTAATACATTAGATAATGTGAATTCTTTTAAACTTGAGTTCTTGTCTGATAAATAGCTATTTCCCCTGATTCTGTGAAGAATTCAGTAACTTATAGAATACTGTGGGTATGTTAATGCAGAGTTATCTTTATATATTTGATTTATGTAAATATTACGTTGCCACCCTGAGTACTGTGAAGATTGAAATGGAAAATACTCCAACCAGTGATGTTTGCTCAACAGTGTGTGGGTTTTTCTCTCCCTATCTAGGAAATTACAGTCGTCGTGAAGGCACTCGAGGCTCAAGTTGGAGTGCACAGAGTACACCCAGGGGAACCTACAATGACAGTAGAGGTGGCCAAAGCAATTTTAACAGGGGTCCACTGCCACCACTGAGACCATTAAGTTCAGCAGGTACATGGTATTCATATGGGCATCGAACTATAGAGAATTCCTTGAATTTCATTTTTGCTTTACAAATGAAACCGTGCAAGGATGCTGCAGACACCTTGAAATTCAGCAAATGTTTTAAGCATATATGAACACTTGTCAGTGAGACTGTGTCAAATACATGCTTTCGTACGAACTGCCCTGTAACCCGTAAAACTTGCTGAATTGAACGCTTGGTCGCAAAACCTTAATTGTGCATTCAGATTTCTGCCATTCGGTTGTCTTCGGACCTCCAAGGTAATTATAGCGCAATCAAAGCAGCAATGCTTGCCTAAAAGAAAAGTGAAAATTAAAAGGAGGAAAGAGACGCTGTTTGTATCTCATCTTGTTTTTGTTTCTTACGCTTTCACAGCAGCTACTCCGCCTAGGGCTCTTTTTTTTTTTTTCTTTTTTTTTCCAACTGAGTATAATTTTCTTTGCTTTAAGGCTACCGACCGAGTCCTCGCGATCGTGCGTCCAGAGGCCGCGGAGGAATTGGACCGTCTTGGACAAGTGCTAATAGTAGTAGCAGTGGTGGCTCAAGAGGAAAGTTTGTTAGTGGAGGCAGTGGAAGAGGTCGTCATGTACGTTCCTTCACACGATAAAATGAGACCTAATGGTGGAACAGCCCAACCTTGTGGACTTCTGTGAAGGTGACGAAGAAAGCAGCGTCACTAAAGGACCAATTCAGAGTTTCTGGTATCTGGAGGACACCAAGAGAATATTTTTGTCCGAAGAAAAAGCTTTTGTTTGATACAAGACTTGAAATTTCAATAAAATTCAGGACTTTTTGTGTACAATTGTAAATTTTTTGTTGCTTTTGGAAGAATGTTTCAATTTTTTTGTGGGTTTCAGTAGACATTACTCAGTAAAGCAGCTCCTTGAGTTGAGACTTGAAGGACTTCTAAAATACTCATTGTGCCAAAAGAAAGGTACAGCTGTTTTGTGTGTGAATTATTACTGCAAGAAAATTAAAAAATATACATGTAAGGCAATTTTAGTTTTTCTCTCAGGTTTAGAGCCATTAGCCCTTTTTTCCTTGTTTCTTTTTTTTTTTTGTTTAGCTGGTCTGAGTTATTAATGAATGAGGTCCAGCTGACAGCAGGTGAAGTAGCAGAGGATAGAAGATTGACTGAAATTAATTAATCTGTGAAAGAATACAAGTATGTAATTTATGTAGGTTTTGTTGTACATCTTTGCTAACGTGATCAGAAACATAAGGTCCCACACCAGGTAAAATCAGAATAAACTCTGCCACTGACAACATTCCAGCACTTTATAGCTCCAGCTCATGCATTAGGGGCACAAGAGTTACCTATTTCATTGGAAAGCTGCACACGTTTTTGCAGTTAAAAAGCAAGATACTTGTACCCTTAGAGGGCCTGGAGTTAATTCATTACCTGCCTCTCCTCTGCCTTGTCTAGTTGAGGAGAAGGCAGAGAAAGAGCTGTATAAACTGAGCAACCACACAGTGAGGCAGTGATGCTAAACCTTCCCTTTGAAGAGGCGGTTTGGATTTTTCTTTCTGCAGTTAGACTGAGATATATTGCAAAAAGGAAAACTTTGAGAAATAGGAATTCATAAAGAAATGTCATCGCTAGATGCAATTCTAAATTTATTTTCATACTGAATTCAGTGACTGAAAGAAGGTTTTACATGTTTGCATTCCTTTGGGCTCCACGGGTTTCAGAGTTAACAGATTGTCAAGAGCCATTTGATGCATTTTGGGATGGGATGAGGTGTGGTAGCCTTGTCTAAAGGCCATGTGCAGTCTGTGCAAATGAGTTCCACTGTCAGACTTAGCTGAGCTCAATTACGCTTTGGTCTCTTGACATCACAGAAGTGCTGTCAAGGGGTGTCCCTTACAGCTGGGCCTTATTTCAGTAGCCTTTCTTGCTTTACGTAATTTTGACTTACTTTGGACAGCTCATCTGCCTTGGCTCATTAACACCCGATTTTAAGTGTTTCTAAAGTATGGTAAAATGTTAAATTGACATTTTTTTAGCTTTATACTGTCTAGCTAAATTAAGTAGGTTTTTATTTAAACCACAGAAGGCCCCTGTTACCTGTTCTTTCGCTGTGTGGAGACTGACACAGCGTCCCACTGCTTGGGAGGCGATTGACGTCACCTGTGAAGGTGGGAAGCTTCCATGGATTGAGTGGGTGCACTGAAAGGCGAACAGTATCAGTTCATAAAGGGTTTAACATTATTAAAAGTAACGTGAACAGATTTGGATTGGAAACCAAGCAATTTTCTGAATGGTAAAATAATGCAAATATGTCATTTTACTGAGAATTGTAATGACTAAAATGGGTGGAGCTCTCACAGGCCTTACTGTTATTAATGCTATTTTTTTAAGGATCACTGCATAAATATTTGTAAAGCTGACTCCTTGAGACCATGTGTTTAAGGTTGGGTTTTATTTTTTTAGAAATTTTACAATTCCGGAAACTAGCAGGGATATGAATCATTTGGTTTCTGTCAGGGAATTTCAACTAGAAAGTAAAGAAAAGTGTTAAGCATGGAATAAATATGTAAATAATCAGTACTGGTTCTTCAGAATTTAAAATACATGGCATGTCACGTTAGTCATTTTTAAACTAGGAGGAAATAAAGGGTTGGTTAAATTGATGTATGGAAGCTCTGTAAATTCAGTTAAACTTGAAAAAGAAGTGTATGTGTATCATGCTTTTGGGTTTTCTTTAATTGCATTTAGGTGTGTGCCCCTTCAATGTAAAGCGGTTCTTTTCATGGCTAAATTCAACATGAAATAATGCTGTTTCAAACTTCTGTGTTCTTTGGTTTGCTCTTATAAATGGGATTGCTACGAGTAAATAACACTGTAAAGTGTTAAATTTTGCTTCTGGTACTCTGCCTACAAAAGACAGTTTCAAATTTTGTTTCCTGCCTGGAGCTCCAGAACACTGGAAATACTGTCATTTTGGACTCGTGTCCTTCCTCACTGCTCTCAGTGAGGCAGAGGAGGTCCACAGTGCAACAGGGACAGACAAAGGCAGTTTGTTTATGGGGTAAGGCTGAGACAAACTGGGTGCATTTTTTTATTTTTGCTTCCAGAATCTTTAACTGCTCTGCAGCCTGTACTGTGGCTGAGGGCCAGGGGCACATGGGGAGGTGTAAGGAGATAAACAGGTCATCTGCAAGTTGTGCTATGTGGGCTTTCAGCCTGTTTTCCCTGCTGAGTTATTCCTCCCACCAGGTCAGAGAACATGTCCAGGTGGTGAAGGCAGAGGACTGCACACAGCAAATCTCTGCTCAAGTGGCCCATGTCCAGACTGCTCATGTTTAAGCAAATAAAACAACTTTGTTGTTTTGCTCTTCTTATACGTTCATATCCCACTGTTCTTGCAGTGGCTGTGGAAAACCTGCATTAGGGATGAGATCCTTGCAGTTGATGGACAGTGAATTAGTTTTTCCCTTCTTGCCAGTTCTCAGCAGGACTAGAGTGCCATACTTGTGTAGTCAGGAGTTCTCACCTTTGCTGGCTTTTTGCCTTCCAAGTGGCTGCTCATCCCATTCAGAAACTCACATCTCTGAGGCAGGAGGGACATGCTGGAGAAGGGGTAGTGTTTGACTCAACACCTGCTTTGTTTATTGCTCCCTTTCTACAAGGGAATGTACCTGCCCCAGGGCAGTGACCACATATTGTGGTTTATTCCTGGTTTCTGGTACCTAAATGTTGCTATTTCATCTGATAAAGAGGGTACTGGAACTCTATAACAGAAAGAGTTAACCAAAGTGCTTTATTTATGGTGTACATCCTTTATTAGTTCAATTTTTATACAAAGTGTACTTCAACGTGATACAAAGTGTTACTGTTCCTTTTACAGAGTACCCACTAAGATCTGTTAGGTGCTGGTTTATCCTTGTGCATATAAAGGTAGAAAATGTAAATAGATCGGCAGCGACCTGTAATGCTGGAAGACAGTTCAGTGTTTACTCAGTTAATAGAAAGTTGCATAGAATTGTAGGTCTTTATAAAGGCATCGATCTACGTGGTAAAATCTCCCTCACCTACGATACTCCATCCGACCAGCAGTACAGGAGAAATACAAGGCTTAGTACTGCTCCTCGTAAATACTATCCAGCACTTCTAAGGAAAATGGCTGTAGAAAAGCACCGTCCCAGAAACATCCAGGAGCACAGCACATGGGAAATGTCATTTGTGAGGCTACCCATTTCTATAAATTGCAGGAACTATTTGCCACCTGGGATCTATTGCTACAGTACACTTCATCAAAATCCCTAAAAACATTTGAGATAAACCCACTTTGGGCCAAACAAAATGGTTCACTATAGCATGTGTTTTGCTTGACTGTGTAATTCCCTCCCCTTCTGTGCTGACAAACACTTATCTATGTGAGCTACTAAATGAATTATCTCATATGAGAGACTACTAATCCAGTCTCTAAATCATAACTAACTAAAACCTGCCACCTTAATTAGGAAGTCCTGCAAAATTCTTCCTTTCCCCTACCACACCTGACTCATGAACACTTCTCAGTTCCATGACTTCTGTTGAAACTCGACTAACTGGAAGCTCTCTCCAAAATTACTGTTCTTGCTCCAAATAAAGTGATCCTAGCAGGAATGCTCCATTTTTTTGAGGCACTGAGCAGCAGAAAGGAGCTGCCCCCTCTTGGCTAGATTTTGAGCTGCCCTGGGGGGCTGGGCGGTTTCTTTCCAGGTGCTGACCATTTAGCAAGGACACACCCTCCTCAGGGAAGCTTCTGAGCTGCCCTGGGAGGGTGTGGGTGGGCTCAGCACTGTTAGGCTTCTGCTATTTATTGCCTCGGGCTCCTTGGGAGTGCAGCGAGACAGTTAGTGCGGCAGTTCGTGCAGGCAGGGTGTGCAGGTAGAGTTAAAGAAATCTTCTGAGTAGCTGTGGTAGTGCTAGTCCTGTCAGCCCTCTGTGATGTCTCCATACCCCTCGCATTGATGGTGGTTAGGAAAATGAAAATGGTTGGTAAAGAGGGTGTGTTGAATGTCTCAACACCTGTCTTAAGGGATGCGGCTGTGCAGACTGCCGGATGCAGGGAGTTCTGCAGCCTTCTTGCAGCTTCATCTGAGACTGATGAAAACACCTGCATCGCTGTGAGCAGGTAAATGACCTGTTTGCTATGGTAGCCGATCTCCAGAGGCAGGTAGATAGAAATATTCGTGAGAGCGAAAGGGAGATTGACTGGTGGAGTCGTTCTCTTTTATCTCACAATGGGGAATGTGAACCTAAGGCAGCTGAGGTTGTCCTTAATAAGGAGGAGGATATTGGTCCATCTGATGATGGGGACTGGGAACTAATTTCCAATTGTGGGAGCAGCAAAACCTTACGTTGCCCTCTACCTCCATTTCAGATGGTACCTTTCAACTGCCTCTGGAGAATAGGTTTGGGGCCCTAGAATTCAATGACGAGACTGATGAGGGGGGTGAGATTATGTTAACAGAGGATTTATCGCTAAGAAGTTCTCCTCCCAGAAAATCACTCATTTCCTCTAAAATCAAAAAGAATAGAAAAGTGGTTGTGATTGGAGACTCCCTACTGAGAGGCATGGAGGGTCCTATATGTAGACCTGAGTCATCTCAAAGGGAGGTCTGGTGCCTTCCAGGGCCTAGGGTTCAGGATTTAACAAGGTGGACACCTGACCTCATACGCCCTACAGATTACTACCCTCTGCTGGTTGTCCAGGCTGGTGGAGATGAAGCCAGGGTGAGAGGAATTAAGACAATTAAAAGGGAATTCAGGGAGCTAGGTCAACTCATAGATGGGGCAGGTTTGCAAGTGGTATTTTCAGCTATACCTTTATCTGAAGGGATGGTGGCTTAGGGGTTGGTGCTTAAGTATGAATTTTTGCTTTTTTGATCATGAAGTAACCTTTAATGAATGTGATTTGTTAGCCTCAGGTGGGCTTCATATAACTAAGGGAAGGAGGATATTGGCCCACAAGTTGGTAGGACTCATAGGTAGGGCTTTAAACTAGGTTGGAAGGTGGACTGGGTTGGTTTTAAAGTTTCTCATAAGGCTATTGTGCGTGCCAAAGACATATCGGAGAGGAGTGTAGTCAACTAGTTGGAGTGTTTATATCTTAATGCAAGGAGTATGGGTAATAAGTAACAGGAGCTTGAAGCCTTAGTTCAACAAGATTCTGTGAAAATTGAAAAATCAAAATACATTTCTCAGTGAATTGAATTGCCCCTCTTTCATTCTCAAATTCTGAAAAAAGAGAGATATGATATTATAGCTATCACTGAAACATCGTGGGATGAGATTTATGATTGGAGTGTTGTCATGGAGGGCTATGCACTCTTCAGAAGGGATAGACAAGGCAGAAGGGGTGGGGGCGTAGCTCTGTATGTTACCAAGGCCATTGACACCACTGAGCTTGAGATCAAGGACGACAGGGTAGAGAGCCTAGGGGTTAAGATAAGGGACACAGGTAAAAAGACTGATATAGTCATGGGAGTATGTTATAGACCACCCAGTCAGGAGGAAGAGGTGGACCTTCTGTTCTTTAAACAATTGTTGGACGTGTCTAGATCTCCCTCCCTAATTTTATTAGGCGACTTCAACCTCTCTGACATCTGCTGGTAATTTAATATTTTGGAAAAGATGCAGTCTAGAAGGTTTGTTGAGTGTATAGAGGATTGCTTTCAATTCCAACTTGTGAGGGAGCCCACCAGGGGTGAGGCTTTTTTAGAGTTGTTATTCACCAACAAGGAAGATCTGGTGAGTAATGTGGTGGTAGGACATTGTTTAGGTAGCAGTGATCATAAGCAAATCAAATTTTCCATAAATGATGCTTCAAAGAAGATGTATAGTAAAACTTCCAGGTTGGCCTTTCATAGAGCAGACTTTGGTTTATTCAAGGAATTAGTTAGGAAAGTTCCTTGGGAGGTGACCCTTAACGACAAGGGGGCTGAGGTGAGCTAGGTTTACTTCAAGAACGAGATCTTGAAGGCACAGGAGCAAGCCGTGCCAGTGTGTTGTAAGGTTAGTCAGAAGGGCAAACGGCCGCTGTGGTTGAACAAGGAGATCTTAATGGACATGAGAAGGAAAACGAGGTTATACAGTGAATCCTCACTGCATTGCGGCCTCTCCATTACGACCCCGCACATTTGCGAGGGGAATTTCTCACAGTTTTGCTTCCACCGTTTGCGAATTTAGCCAGCTGACGCATGTGCAGTGCTTCTGCTCTGCCAATGGGCGGTGCCGCAGTGCCTGTGGGGCGGGACTCACCCCGCACTGCAGGGAGGAGGCTCGCAATGTTGGTACTGTGCCCCTGTCCCCGACCCAGGAAACTGCCCCACAAAAGTGAGGCAAGAGATGTGGGGCAAGTGCTGTGTGCTGGGAGGGGGCAGCTGTCTGTGCCCTCTGGGACGGTACAGGCAGCGCTGCCTCTCCCGGGAAGTCTGGATGTTAAAGGGAAGGAAACTCCGATACTGACCTGACCCCCCCGCCTGGGGACACCCCTTCCCTGCCGTGGAGGAATGGTGAGCATGTGTGGTGGCAGCAGCCAGGTTTCTGAACCCCCTCTGACTCGGGAGACCCTCCTCACCCTGAGAATTTGTGGTCCTCTCTGGGCGGCCGCGACCGTGCGCTCGCAGCCCAAACCCCGCACTGCTTCCCCCTCCCCCAGTACGGGGCCAGTACGCCTTGCCGGCCCGCCATACTGGCCCGCGTACTGGCCCCGTAGCTGTGCCTCGCTGGCCCGCCGTACTGGCCCCGTGGCCACGCCACTGCTCCCTCCCCCTAACCCGTGCCCGGGCGTCCCGGCGCGGGCTGCCTGTGCGGGGCCACACCATGGGGCTCAGGTGCCTGGGCTCAAGCGCCAGGGGACGGGGGAGAGGGAATCGGCACGGGGTTTGGGCTGTGAGTGCACGGTCGCA
>WEKX01010284.1:12034-25231 GCA_013390025.1 Pitta sordida
AACCGTGTCAAAGGCTTTGCTAAGGTCCAAGTACACAACATCCACAGCCTTTTTGTCATCAACCAGTCGAGTCACTGGATCATAGAAGGAGATCAAGTTAGTCAGGCAGGACCTGCCTTTCTGAAATCCATGCTGACTTGATCCAATGTCATGTTTGTTCTGCAGTTGCTGTGTAATAGCACACAAGACCATCTGTTCCATGACTTTGCATGGGACTGAGGTCAGGCTGACTGGTCTATAAAAGCATTTCTTGTTGTCCTTTACTGAAATAGCTAGTTTGAGTTCCATCTGAGCTTTTGTCTCTCTAATTTTTCTCCTGCATGTCTTGACAGCTTCCTTAAACACACCTTGGCTTACCCTCCCCTTTTTTCTAAAGGCTGTACATGCTTTTTTCCCCCGTAGTTCTTTCAGGAGGTTCTTGATTATCCAGGCTAGTCTTATACCTCCCCGACTTGCCTTTCAGCACACGGCTACTGCCTGTTCCTGTGCCTTTATGAACTCATTCTTGAAGTATATTCAGCATTCCTGGACCCCCCTGCCATTAAAGGCTGTTTCCCATGGTATCCTCCTAATTAAATTCTTAAATAGTCTGAGGTGTGCTCTCTGGAAGTCCAGCATGGAATTTTGTTTCGTGCCCTTTCTCGTCACACTGTCAATTGAAAACTCTATTATCTCATGGTCACTGCAACACAGATTTCCTCCTACCACAATATCAGTACCCAACCCTTCCTTATTTGTAAACAGTAGGACGAGAACAGCGTCTCCCCTGGTAGGCTCACTCACCTGCTGCATCAAGAAACAGTCATCAACTATCTCTAGGAACCTTCTGGACTGCCCCCTCTCTACTGTGTTAAGTTTCCAGCTGATACCCGGCAGATTGAAGTCTCCTGTGAAATCTAGGGTAGCTGACCTTGAGGCAATCCCTAATTTTTTAAAGAACAATAGGTCTACCGCTTCCTCCTGGTCTGATGGTCTGTACCATACTCCTGCCAGGATTTCAGTTTTATTGGCTATCCCTCTTACCTTGACCCGTAGGCTCTCAACCTGATCATCCTTGATGTCAAGCTCCATGGTATCAAGAGTTGCCTTAATATATAGGGCCATTCCCCCTCCTCTTCATCCTCTCCTCCTTTTTTAGCCTAAGCTCTAGTAGGAAAAGTCAGATAAAGCCTACAGTTATCTCTCTTTTTACAGTTCCTTGTTTGTTCATCTTCCTAGATGGTAAAAACAAGTTTCTGCTAATGAATATTAGGAATTATTCTTGTATTTCACTTTCCTTATTCTGATTCAGGCATCTGGCACTGCAGCACGTGGCAGTTCAAAAGACTCTTTTAGAATTTCTTTTCACAGAATCACAGAATCACAGAAAATTATGAGTTGGAAGGGACCCACAAGGATCATCTAGTCCAACTCACCATCTAATACCCATACAGCGACCAANTAAACATTTCTCTTTACCAACAATAAAGTTCAGGTCTTACCTCATTTCAAATCTTAACTACCTTGTGTGTCTGCTTCATAAGTGTGCTTTAAAATTGCAAAATCTGCTCTAGCTCCAGTTACCTCTGAGTAATAAGTGTCTCTGCATACAGAAACATATCAAAACTTTGCAAATAATTGCAAAAGATTTATTTAAATATGTGGAAAATCTGTAATTAAAACATAGGAATGTGATTTACAACACAAATATTTTTCAGTAAGTCTCATTAAACAGTACGGGAAAATATTTTTTAAAAATAATTTCCAAATACAAAAACAATTCACCGTAGTACAATTAATGTAACATAATTAATGGGACACTTAAATTTCTCAGTATGGATGTGAATGCTAAAAATATTATGAAAAATATTGTGCATAATGGTTTGCTCTATATTTAGTAAAATTTCATTAATGTGCATATATGTCAGCTGAATAATCTGCATATTTAAAAGCCTCTAAGTACTCATAGACACGATCAGCTCTGATGTCTCTAGTGATTAACAAGAAAAACTATATTTAAATATTGTTAAAGATTTGGCAAAAACTTCCTGAATGCTGAAAGAATCAGAGTAGGAGGAACATGTAGGAATAACATTCTTCCGTGTATCACCATAAAAGTTCTGTTAATGTACTTGTTAATAGATAAATCCAGAAGAGATGATTTAGCAACCGTTCTGAAAAATGGAAAAGATAATGTAGTTTTGGATTATTTACAGAGATTTTATCTCTCAGTCCAGAGATGTCATGATTTATTTTGATTCATGAATGTTACATATATAATAGCCTAGAATGTGCTTCTATGTAACAAAATTTTCATAACCTTCATTAAGACTTTTTGTAAAACAAAAGACAGGAAAGAGATGGGATTAATTTCCAAAGAGCTTGCTGCTGATTTCTAATTATTTGTCTTAGATCTGTATCTATTTATTAGTATGACTGACAGTTCTTGTCATTCTCAAACCTAATAATTTACATTATCTGAAGAGAATGGTAAAATTCCTCTCTTTATTGAATATTTCTGGGTGTTCTTATAACAAAAATATCGGATGTCAGCCAAGACCTCTCAATATTTCTACTTTACACCTTCCTGTTCTAATGGTAATGATGGTAATGGAGGTGTTGTCATAGGAGAATAATACCATAATGTCTTAGAGAATGTCTTAGAATGTAAAATAAATTACACTTTTGAAAATTATTTAACTCATCAGAATGTTTTATCAGATACAGTTAATGTCAGCATTATGCTCTCATATAAATGTTAACATAATAGGTATCACATATCGCATCTCACATATCTTATTGTCATTGCACATGAAAGAAAAATATTTTTGAGAACATATTTACCACAAAAATGGGATGAAGATGAAATAAACTTCTGGATTTACACAAGCCACTTGTAAGTAACATGGAATTTTAATGTTCAAAACATAAATATGAAGGGAGTATTAGAATAGAATTACATCTTTAATGAAGCAATAATGGCATTATCAAGCTGTTTTACAAGACAATAATCCACTTTATTCCGAATAACATGAAATGCAAAATGCACATAAACCAAGATTTAAAATAAAACATGGTGAGGATTCTAATAGAAACAATATTAATATTTTAAGG
This sequence comes from Pitta sordida, assembly GCA_013390025.1. NCBI lineage: Eukaryota > Metazoa > Chordata > Aves > Passeriformes > Pittidae > Pitta > Pitta sordida. The sequence continues at coordinate 15,128 of WEKX01010284.1, forward strand.
AAAGATTTGTGCTTGGGTTTTATTTTGTCTTTTGGGCTGGTTTGGTTTTTTTCAATAACATTTTATAAAACAAACAATTACCAAAGGGAATTAGTGGTAGATAGTGTGAAAAGCAAAATCAGTGAATTAAAGGGAATGGTACTTATATAAGTGCAAGAAGATTTTGCTGCTCTCAAGGTGAACTAACAGATTAGGTGTAGTAAACAAAAAGTTGTATGTAATAGGAATGAAATTTACAGTATGCTGGTTATTTTAAAATCTTTCTTTGATAAATGTTGCAGCTCTCAGAATCCCTATCTCAATCATATAAGATATCCAGAAAGATTGAAAATTTTTCCTATTGAAGGAATTTTCCTTCATGAGAATCAAGACTCACTTTGGGAAAGGGTCATTAAAGACTTTTTTCTCTAGTGAGAGAGAGAGGGCTTTATGAAAGGCAGAGAGATGGTTTCCTACCCTAGAGTGGTCAGAAAATACCAGTTGCCTGGCTTTTCCCCTCACCCCTATTCCCCCTTTTGTCTTCTGGAGGAAAAAAGGGAACATAATACCTGTTGTAAGAAGAAGGAGGGGTGCTTCTCACATTAAGTTCTGATCTTGTTAGAAATAAATAAATCCTTTATATGTCCCACTTGGAGTTTGTCTTGTTTTGCCTGCAATAAACCTTTTTTTTTTATTATTATTTTTTTTTTCCTTTTTTTTCCTCTGGGATAGGTTGTGGGTGAATCTCTGTCATCCAGCCAGGGTCAAACCATGACACTGTAGTAGAAAAGAGTGTTGACAATTTTGTCCAGTAATTATTATTTTTTCATTGGTGTTCAGCTTCCCAAGAAAAGCAGCAACTACAAAATCTTGATAATGTAAAACAAGACTTCAGTAAGTCAAAAGATTATAAATAAAGTACACGAAGAAAACATGCAGTGATAAACAAATGAGATGAAACAGTACAGCATTGACGAAAACCCAAGACTGAATTGGAGGGTGGGCAAATGAATTATTATTTTTTTCCTCAACATATAAGTTATTATTTTGGTAATCTAAAAACGTTTTGGAGTAAGTGCTAAAAGCATTTTAATAGATACATTTTTTCTGAATTCCAGAACTATAGTGTACTAATGGAACAAGCGCATACTGTTCAAGTTTCCAATCATGTACTCCTGCAGACTGCATACATTTTTAAGATAATCTATTCTAGCTTCAAAAAAAGAAATCTCAGTAATTTTTATCAGTTTTAATATAACCTCTTAACATCTACAAACTTTACTGTGTTTTATTTATCTGAAGCCGCTTACTTTTTTCTATAGGCTCTCCACCCCTGTACATAAAGAACAAAATAAACGAAAAAATGCAGTAAATAGACCCATCTTCACCCAGCATATTTCAAGAGTTTCAGAAGAAATGTAAAAAGAACAGGTAAGTTCTACACAGTATTTATTTAAAGCCAGCAAAACTGAGTAGGCTATATGTGTGGAAAACTGATTTCTAAGTCTCTCATGAAGCAACAAGTTCCTCTGAGGAAGCCCCAGCAGGAGTGCTTCTAATCATCTAAGCTTTAACAGTGCACTGTGGGCAAGATGTTGATTCTTCAGATTATTTTATCCCAGATCACATAACATTTTATAGATTAAAGGCATCAGGAAGGAAAGATTGTTCTGTGATTATCACCTCTAGGGACCAGAAAATTTACGTTAACAGGCCCACAAGAAACCGTCCAAACAAATTCCCATAATGTGTGCCATCCTCAGCCTTCAAAACCAAAATAATTAGCCCTGAGTTAATTACAGATATTTTAAGGGGATAAAAAAAATTCATAGGTGTTTATGAAGGGCTGTAGAAGTGTTTACACTGGGAGAACCAGTCTCTCAGAGTCTAATATCAACCTAAAAGTGGAGATACAAATGAATACTGTGAAAATACATGTCCTTCACAGCCTAGAGTTTTGTTGGTTTCTTAAAGTAATCAAACAGACTGACATTCTTCATGAACTATACTTGGATTTTAGCAGAGCCTTTGATAGAGTTTCTTGGAGCTTGTTGTGTTAGGAATTGGTTGGATGGGCAAGCTCAGAGAGTGTTGGTGAACGGCGCTGCATCCAGCTGGCGGCAGGTCACTAGTGGAGTCCCACAGGGATCAGTACTTGGCCCAACACTGTTCAATATCTTTATTGACGATATGGATGAGGGAATTGAGTCCATCATCAGCAAGTTTTCGGATGATACCAAACTGGCGGAAAATGTTGAACTGCCAGAGGGTAGGAGGGCCCTTCAGAGGGACCTTGACAGACTAGAGAAATGGGCAGATTCCAATAATATGAGATTTAACAAGTCTAAGTGTCAGGTTCTTCACGTTGGACNCAATCCCTGAGTGGGCTTTTGCTTGGTAGTTGGACTACATGATCCTTGTGGGTCCTGTCTAACTCAGAACAACCTGTGAACCTGTGGTTTTGTTTCTTTGTCTAATTCCTTTAGAAAGGCTCTTTTTTTAAAAAAATAAAGTATGAAAATAAGGCCCACCTGGCCTATGAAACATGGTGAATTAGGAAATACTTGATATTTTCATGGCACTCAGCCAAAATTATTGCTTATATCATTCTACAAAATAATGTATTCTTCTGAATTACAGACCAAGTGACATTTGTTAATTTTTTACGAGCCTATGAACAGCATGAAATTATTTTCTTCAGTGATAATAAGCATCTATTCCCAAAATTTTTTTGTATTTTAACTACTTATATATTACCTACACCTTCACTTTAATTTTATTGAATTCTTTTAGCAAAGTTGTTAGACATCAATCAGATTTTGTTAGACATCAGTCCATTTTCCTTTTCTCAGGTTGTAATAATTATCACCGTGAATTCGTCAGCTTTGACCACAACACCAATGCTAGACAGTACGATTACAAGATGCTCCTGATATCTTCCCAAAAGCGAGGTTCTGCAGAGCCTGAATGCTCATGTTTAACAGATCTTTCTGATTGACATTTTCTTTAGTTTTTTCCCACATCATTTCCTTTAATGATGAGATGCCTGGCTATGCATACACTAAACCCCTTGCATTACTTATTCATAAAATAAATGTGCAGAACCTTCTAATATTAAAACGAAGAGATATTCAGTGGGCATGATTGTCTATGATAGCAACAGGTATATTGATGCAGAAGGTCACCCTCAGCTAGCCATAAAAATTGCTTTCATTTCAGAACTATACTTCAGCTTTTTTTCAAGTCTCTGGGCATCAGAAGAGGCTGCCTCCTCTCTGCAAAACTTTTGAGGTGCCAAGGGCATTGACCAATTAGCAGGGACACGCCTCCCTCCCAGAAGCTTCTGAGCCTTCTGGTTTGCGGGTAGGCCGAGAGCGAGCACATGGGAGCTTAGGGATGGGCTCCAGCCACCCAGGCGTTTCCTGGTTGCCATTATTTAAAGCTATTACACTCCTGGGAGTACGGCGAACTGGAGCATGGAGAACAGGGTTGTTGAGTGATAGCAAGGCAGTCAACACAGCAGTTTGCGCGGGCAGGGTGCGCAGGGTTGTGGAAGCTGTCTTGGCATCCAGTATTTCTGATTTGAATTCTGTTTTTCCCCTCTCTCTCCCCCAGCCAACAACGCCTGTGAAAAGATCTAAAGATGTGAGCAAAAAGAGTGTGCTCACTCAAACAACACCTCTCATATGGGATGCGGCTGTTCAAACCTCTGGCTGCGGGGAGTGCTGAAGCCTCCTGGTGGCTTCGGATAGCAGTGGAAAAAACATCTGCATCCGGTGTGAGCAGGTGAATGTCCTGCTTCTCATGGTAGCAGACCTCAAAGATCAGGTCGAAAGGCTCTGGAATATCAAGGAAAGCAAAAGGGAGATTGACTGGTGGAGCCAGGACCTCCCATCTCTCGATATGGATTGGAATCTGAGAGGGTGGAGATCCCCTCTCACACGAAGGAAGCTGAAGATCTGATGGATGATGGAGACTGGGAACTAGTCTCTAACCGTGGGGAAGGCAGATTCCTGTCCTGCCCTCCACTGGTATTCCAGATGCCGTTCCATCTGCCCTTGGAGAATATGTTTGGGGTCTGGATTTTGGGGATGAATCTGAGGAAGAAGATGAAATCATCTTGTCTGAAGAACTCCCAAGAGGCACTCCCTCTGTCAAGTCTCTAAAACCACTCAAAACCTCTAATACAAAAAAGGAAAAAAGGTAGTGGTCGTAGGTGACTCCCTCCTAAAGGGAACTGAAGGTCCTGTGTGTAGACTGGATCCATCCCATAAGGAAGTCTGCTGCCTCCCAGATACCTGGGTTGAAGACCTAACTACAAGGCTTAGTGACCTCATTCAACCCACTGATAACTATCCGCTCTTTGTTGTTCAGGCTGGAGGGGATGAGGCTGGTGGGGGGAGTTAATACCATAAAAAAGGAATTCCGGGAGGTAGGTCGACTTATTGATGGGGCAGGAATGCAAGTGTTTTTTTCTGCGATTCCTGTAACAGCGGGGGTGAATGATGTTAAAAATAGGAGAATCTTTAGTATAAATNGTATTGAAGATTGCTACGTATCCCAGCTGGTTAGTGAGCCCACCAGAGGTGGGGCTTATCTTGACCTGCTTTTCACAAATAGGGAAGATCTGGCGGATAATGTGCGAGTTGGAAGTTCTTTGGGATGTAGTGATCATGAGATAATTAAATTCTCAATAAAGAGTGCAGAAAAGAGGGGAGCCAGTATAACACAGATGTACAGATTTATAGAATATTATGAGTTAGAAGGGACTCACAAGGATCATCTAGTCCAACTCACCATCTAACACGTACAGATCCGAAAGCACATCCCATGGTCATAGAACCAAAAGAAAAAGGAAAAAATACCAAAGAGAAAACATTCCTAGCCGTGAAGAGTCCATGAGTAAAGTGGAGTAGCTACAGATTCACAGAACACTACAACAAATCAAATTAGATCTTTTGTTGCTAACATGTTTGAAACCCTTAACAGTCTAAGTACTGCACAGATTCTCCAACAAAGGTAAGGAAGTCCAGTTTGACCCGATTTACATAAGATCACCCTCTGTAGTATACTGGTTTTAAATTACACTTAAAAATAATAGAAAAAATAGTTTATCAAACATTTTGGACAAATTACTTCCAAAAGCATAGGTATCTTGGCATTAATATATATCTCAGTAAACATTGATTTACAGCTTCTGATTTTGTAGTCAGGAATTTCTGTAGTGTCGAAATTTCACTTGATGATGAAAAGCAATGATGAAAAGCTGGCAAAAATAGATATGTTGACTAAATGCATTTTAGCCGAACAACAACTTTGATTTTGGAGTTTAAAGAATCAAATATTCATCACACTTCTGACTGACTTTTGTCAAAGTGTTATGACTGAACACCTGAGACAAGTGGTGATGGCACTTTTGACTTTAAATTCTTTATTTTGAGATTATATCAAAACATGTTCTTAAAATAAACTTACCATTAAAACAGTTGCATAGAATTCTTTGCAGTATGAAGATAATAGAATCCAGGAGATCTTCATATGTCCAAATCATACACATCTGCCAAAAACAGTGCATATTCTTCCTTAACAATAAGTAAAAGCATGCAAGTGATGATTGCACTGAAGGTTAGAAATTGTGACACAAAGAAGATAAGAGTAGAAATTTTCTGCTTGTGTTTTTTTAGTGTTCACAGTCTTCTCAGTCCTTTTTTTTCTTATTACTATGTTAACAGTCTGTCCTCTGGACACAGTTTGAACTGCTGATAGTATTTCAAAACCTTCCTTATGCTCATTAGAAAAGTGTTAAAATAGCAGTAAATTAAAATATAGTTTATTTTCAATTTCATAAAGAATTGCTGATTCCTGAGAGGATTTTGATTTAATGCTTACCTAATTTTTGCTCTAATGTACTTTACCACTAAGCTTGATTTTAAAAAGATTTGCCTCAGTTAAATTAATAGTCATGTGAAGGGAGAATTGATCAAGTAGTGTTGAGCTGACACTGAATAAATCTGTCTTTTAACATTTCATGATTTTTTTTAGTACTTAAAACTCTGTAACTGAAGCAGCGCACAATAGCTCAGTAGTCTCACTTAAAACCCATTCCTAGCCTAGGTTACTTCAGGAGAAAAAGTGAAAGGAATACAGATATTTAAATGTTGGGAAGGGAATTTGAGGAAGGCATTCATTGCTCATTTATTTATATCAAGTTCATGACTGGAACATGATATTTTCCTACTTTTAATGTAATGTTTTCTCATATGTACTCTTTTAGCTGATGTTACTATCGTGCTTATTGTAACACCAATGACTGATCAGTAATCAAGGGGAGCTTCATATATAAGTAGGATATAAATGTAGCCTAGAAAGTCAGTGTGAAGCAGTCAAAGGGAAGCTCTAGGAAGTTATCAATAGTCAAATAAATAGAAGGGGGAAAAATAAATTAAGTTATATTAAAAAGTAAAAAAACAGGTAGATTCCAATGGGTAATGACTTCAGTCAGTAATAGATAAATTCAGGCTGATTTTAAACTCTGTGGGTTGGTTTGCCAGCCTTAGTGATGACAAGATATGAAGTCTATATTTATCTGTATATACGGATAGCCTACAAATAGCTACTCAAGCCCTGTGCAATGCTTTAGAATTGATTGGATAATAGACCACCATCTCTGATGCTGGAGATCATTAGGTCTTTGCTACTGAGATGATGGACAGCTCCATCTGCTGTTCTCTTCATGAGGTGAATAAAGTCTCTGTAATATTCCTGCAGTATCAGACTCTTGCAGTTTGTCAGTTAATGGCTATCAGGCTGGTATACTTTCAAATATTGACCAGCATTCAAATGCCTGATGGTACCTTTAGAACATGTGCTTGGACAATGGGATGTGCTCTTGGTCGCTGTACGGGTATTAGATGGTGAGTTGGACTAGATGATCCTTGTGGGTCCCTTCCAACTCATAATTTTCTGTGATTCTGTGATTCTGTGACAACTACTCCATTTCAAAACAGAACTTGATAGTGTTGTTAAAACAAGGTAGGAGAATCAAAATTTTTATTTTTTATTCTTTCTCTATGTTTCTTTTTGTCTCTTCTTTTCTTTTATCACACTTTCTATTTCTGTTTGTACCCATCTTGTCTATTTACCTCATGTGCAGACTTATGAAAGCTATGCTGCTTGGCAATTAAAATCCTACCTAAGGAACTGGTACTAAACTGCAGGATAGATGCTGTAATATGTGTATTGGGTCTGTCTGAGCCCACAGCAGTCCTCACAATGCTGTGCCTTGGAAGGGTGTTCATAACACACAAGTGTTTTGACTACAGCTGGGCACAATGCCCCTTCCCCCTAACTGAGGATGGGATTCTGGGAGGGCACACGAGCAGGGCAGCTGACCCAGACTGACCAAAGGGATATTCCATACCATATGATGTCAGTTCAGACATAAAAGCAGAGGAAGGGAGCAAGGACGGCGGGGCATTCATTGTTCTTCCCGAGACACGTAGGGCCCTACTTCCCTGGATGTGGATTCTTCTGCAGATGGAGAAGTAGAGATTAGTTCTTTTGCTTTGCTTCTGCGCAGGCTTTTGATTTGCTTCATTTGTGCTATATTAAACTGCCTTATTCCAAACAACTCTTTGTATATCATGTTATTTGGACTGAGCGACCATTCGGGCCCCTGGCATCCAGCCAGGGTAAAACCCATTACAATGCTGTAATATGCTAGTCACCATTCTCCTAAAATCTGGATATATCGCCCTACATTTCTCTGATTTTTATGTCATATTCATCAGGTTTTCCTTATAAATATTTCATAGTTCATTAAGTCAGATTGATAGAAATGCCTGTATTTTATTTTTCTACGTTACATGTAATTTACTCATTCTTTGTCATTAAATATGTAGTCTAAATTAGACCTTGTACTCCATGAAAGAAAGAAGGAAAAGACAGTGAGTGATGCATGTTCTTTAGCATGATATTTAGGTAGTCTTTAAGTAGCATGATATATTATAGACTAAATTTCTCAGACTAAATTATCTTAGAAATCCACTTTAGTACAGTGCTAAGTGTCCCCACCTGTCATGTGGAAGACCCGGGTTCAATTCCCACCAGGGAGACAGTGTTAAGAGTTGGACTCGATGATCCTTGTGGGTCCCTTCCAACTCAGAATATTCTGTGATTCTGTGATCTATTAATATTTGAGTAGTACTGAACAGAAACCACACTATATTGATTAGCAATTTGTTTATACCAAGAGATCCTATGCAGATAAAATCAACATAGTTGTCTATGTGACACATTAGCCATGTGATTATTTCCTTATCAAACTCACACATAATTTTATAGAGTTTGAATGTTATTGAAATATTCAGTAGACACAGCAGGCTTACCCTATCCTTAAAAACAACTCAACACATGATGTACTTGTTATGTAGATCAATTGTACTATGTACAGAACTTCCTGTATGAAAGTTTTGAAATAAAAGCTCCATCTGATATAAACACACTGAAAATGCAGATAAACTTTTTGAGACAGTAATATCTGAAAAATACTTTCCATTGCCTAGTTTATCCTTTCCTTACCCTATCATGCAAAATCCTTCATTACATTACTCATAAGAGAAAAATCAGGTAATGCAGCTGAGAAACATTGAAATTTCCATAAGTTTTTTTAGGTTTGATTTTTTTTTTACCTTAGTGAAAATAAAAGAAGAGCATTAATACAAATACAAAGTACTGCACACACAGGAAGAGGTTGTTGCCTTTTCCTCTTGTAGTCTCAATCAATCAATATATCTGGCATTATGTCTATTTAAAATTTAAAAGTAATTTAAAATATTGACCACTAGATCATTGTCCAAAGCACTTCAAATGTTATTTGAAACATTATAGGCAATTTCAAAATTTTCCTTTTAAGTTTTCTGTTTGAGATGCAAAAATGCTGTTCATGTGCAGAAATACGTTAACCTCACAATTCTATTTCAACAATGGCTTCTAGAAACAAGATAATTTTGTCATTTATAATGAATGGCAAAAAACGTTCCTATTGCCTCCCTGGTAACTTCCTTTCTTGTGACCCACTACAAGGACATTCACCAGAATAAAGAAATATTAGGTGTGTTAAAGACTTGCCTACTAACCTTGGGAGTTACTGCTTCTGAAAGATATTTATGGGCAAGCTCTGTATTTATTGAAGATATTTTTTCCCCCAGACGCAGCTACTGTTTACCAAGCAGGTGTTCTCAGTACTATTACATCTCTGTGATGTCCTAGCAGAAATGTTAAGTTAGTTCTAATTTCTAATGTAATCATCCTTTTCATAGAGGGAAAGGATAATTAGGGAAAGCCAAAACCCTCTGCCATTGCACATTACAAAAGGAGGAGTATTACAGATTTCATTCAACCAGAGTACCTCTATTTTATTGGAAAAAGCATTTGTTTTATTTTGCTGTTGGATCTTGCTTTTTATTTTAAAATATGACTTTTGGGCAAAAAATCTATTTTTATTTCTCTAGATGTTAAAGACACTGTATTAACACAATACCTGGATTCCCAGAACAAGAAATTATCTTCTTCACTCTGTCTCAGAAATTAGGAAATTTGCATAAATTGTATTCAGGTTATGCACTACATCTGGGCACAGTATATATGCATAGCCAACTATGTATGCATATTCTTCACTGATGGCACAACACAAATCCCCTTCTATGCTTCAGTATTTTGGAGACACATCTTGCATAGACTTATAGAGTGTAAACTCAGGCTCTAGGCTGACTTAATGCTGAACACTGACTGATCCAATTGAATTGACATGTTACATATTTAAGAAAAATTGTTTCAGCATGGCACTACAGCTCTGACAATTTTTACTGAAGTTTAATTGATGATTTAATAAAGAAGTGCTGTGCTGTTATAGTATGTGTTAAATTTCACTGTTACTTTACACTATCTATGTTAAAATGATCTTGTCTATTTTCACAGAATCACAGAATCACAGAATATTATGAGTTGGAAGGGACCCACAAGGATCATCTAGTCCAACTCACCATCTAACACCCATACAGAGACCGAGAGCACATCCCAGAGCGTAACACCACCTAGATCCCTCACAGTCTAACAGGCCACTCC
>WEKX01010285.1:4439-17875 GCA_013390025.1 Pitta sordida
ACTGGGGGTTCGCTGTACTTGGATTATAGGTTGGACTTGATGATCTTCCATGTCTTTTCCAACCTTATCAACACTGTTATACTGTGATTGTATAATCTGTATTTCATCAGTTTAGCATTAAGAGTAGTCTCAAAAGCCTCACTAAAGTCCAAGTGAACAATATCCACTACTGTCCCCATATGTTCCCTGTGTCAGAAGTCTTTTAGGAGTGGCAACTCACCCAAAATCCAGCACAAGACTTTGTAAATGGGTAATAGACAAGTCTTTCATTCCAAGCACAGTTACAGAAGCACAACTTATTTATATAGCTTAGTGCTTTACTTAATGGGGGTTGGATGTCCCTATGTCCTACTGAAAGAATTTATCTGAAATTTAACATTTTTGATTTTTTTTTTCCTAAGCATGAGAAGACCACTTTGAGTGGAGGTAATTACATGACTTGGTTGGATTTTGCTAGATTATGATGGTATGGGGATTTCCTTGTGATTTAAATATGACTGTTGTTGTTAATTATTTCAGTCAAGTGGGGCATGGTTAGTACACAGCCTGTTTTTGACAGTGCCAGTGGAGATCCATTTGTGTGAAACCTCTAGAATTCACAGGTGTTTCCATTATTTTCTGGCAGTCATCCAAATGCCCAACCACATCAGATGTAGTAGGCTAACATGTCACAGGGAACAAGATTCACCAAAATATTTAGGGAAATTCTTTCTTATTAATCTTATCATTATTTTTTTGACAAGAGCTACATGAAACATCCGCTATACTCTGGTACACAAAGGAAAGCAGCATGTGGCACATGTGATATAAGAATACCAGTTTCCAGCTGATTGTGGTTGCTCACTGCTTACTGTAAGATTCTAGAAACAGAGTCTGGTATAACACTTCTGATTATCTACATTTGCTGGAGATAAAGGAGCGTACTTTGATCACTTAAGTATGCAGACAAGTCCATTAGTTGTCTGTAAATCAGAATATAGATTTTTGGATTGCTTGTTTATAAGTGTGTAAATGAATTGCTTACAGGCTGCTCATTCGAGTTCATATCCTTAAATGAATTCTGCCTTGTGGTCAGCAGCCACAAGGTATTGAGATTTTCAGTAAAAAAAGTCTTAGAAGTACCCACTCTCCATTGCTTTGAGGCACTAAAATATTTGAAACATTTGCATCGGAAATCAGAACTAACAAACCCTGAGTTGCTGGCTTTCAGCAGTCAACCTGATTGTTTTATTATGATTATGCAAACCATTTTTAGGTATATTTAAAATAACATGTTGAGATCTGATATGTTTTTTCATAAAGTCTTGAAAATAATTTCTTTTGCCTGCTATTGCATTTATATTAAAAAGAAACATCTTTTTTTAGATAAATGAATCATTTATGCTCAAATACTCTAGACATCAATAAAGCTAATCAGGTTTAATACTGAAAGGAGTATTAAACTGAAGATTAAGCTGAGAAAACAAACTGAGAAGCAGGTTCTTTTTCCTCAATTGCAAACTGAAACTGAAGAAGCTTATCATAATCAAGTGACAAGTTGAACTTAGCACTTACAGTGTCCAGCCTTATGAGCAAGTAGTGATATTTATTGAAGGGATTAATATTTTTAAATTGACTTAGACCTTCTATAATATCACCAACATTTCATTTTATGGAATATGGAATATAGAGGCTGTAAAGTCACGATTAATATTGCTAACAGTAGTAAGTGGAAGTGTGATAGTAATTTTTGTGTGTATTTGCTTATATTATTTGAATACCTTCAATGTCTGAAGAAAGTCTATAGAGATACAAATTCCCCCAACTTAGGAAATTGATCGACTTCTGAAAACATTGCCCAGAGGGTCAGAAAAGAGTTCAGATTGTATACTTTAAATGTTAACTGACCAAAGGCTGTCATAGTCACTTAAGAGGTATGTGTCCTAGTGGTGTAATTAGCTGTATTATTTAATCTTTCCCAGCATGTTCTACTGTTCAGTGGGGGATTTGAATGTGTTCAGCATCTCAGTTCTGTAAAAATAGATGCTAATCATCCAAAGACTTCTGGAAGAAAATTACAAGATCAAAATAAAACTGAAATAAGTTTTGAGCAAATGAAAGAAATCAGAACAGAAAATCAGCTCTACCCTTGCCTAGCCTTATGAAAGACTGACAATTTTTGACTCTTGCATCTAAGCAGTGCAGTAAGATCTGTAAGTGATTTGCCTAGATCACCTTTTAAGAAGGTAATTCATCTTTATGAATAAACAATATTTGTGAAATAATAAAGATTATCCTATAATAAAATTGTACAAAAAGAAAAAGATAATAGGACTGTAAAAAGAACTTTTCTCACCAAACTTTCAGGATAACCTGAAGATAGCAAATTATCAGCTCATCTATGTCTCAGTGATTTCCATTCTACTTTTTGTTGCCATGTTACTATTTTCTGGTTAAGTAAATGTCAAAACAGCGACCAAAAAATATATCCATGCAAGATTATAAGTTATAGACTATATCCTCAATTAACTGAAGTAACAGTACTTAGATCTCAAGACTTTTATTTTATTTATTTTATTTTATTTTATTTTATGTGATTACCATAACTGCAGGTAGTGGTTGAGAAGAAAGGCAGAAAGCATAGAGAATTGCTTATATATGAACATTCTGAGAATGACAAAATAAGAAAATTTTTTTTTTCTCTGCAATATAATTGAACAGTTTTTGTCTGTTGAAATGGTTAATTATCTAGACTATCATACATATGTACACTATCTTTCTATAAGACCATTCCTTTTCTTCTTTAATGTAAGATAATGAAAGCCAGTTTGACATACAGGAACTGTTGTGAAACAGTGGCAAGTCACTTCAAAGAATATAAAGAAAATTCTAATTCTTGGATTACCTACTTCTGTGGCTGTTTTTTAAAATGGAATAATAATCAGGAAACATCAGTAGAGATACTGTGCATTTTGATTTCTTGGTTACTGCTTCAGATCTGTTTGTAGTATCTGTACTCTTTTCCATGCTTTCAACAAGGATTGCTGTTGTTTTTTTTAAACCCGGAGAAAACAGTTCTCAATTTTATTCTGGTGTTTTAAAACTCCCTAGGCCACAGTCTACCCTCTCAATGCATGAGCCTGCAACTCCTGTTATAGACTCATATAACCGTAGAATATTTTAAATTGGAAAAGACCTTAAGATCAATGAGTACAACTGTTAACCCAGCACTGCCAAGTTCACCACTAAACTATGTCCCTAGGTACCACATCTACCTGTCTTTTACATACCTTCAGGGATGGTGACTCAGCCACTGCCCTGGGCAGTCAATTCCAACATTTGACAACCCTTTCCATAAAGTAGTTTTGCCTGTTAATCTACATGTTCCCTAGTATGACTTGAGTACATTTTCTCATGCTCTATCCTTAGTTAACTGAGAAGAGGCCAATCCTCACTTGGCTATCACCTCCATTCAGGTAGTTGTAGAAAGTATGCAATAAGATATCCCTTGAGTCTGCTTTTCTTGGCTGAAAAATCCCATCTCCCTCAGCCCCTCATTATGTGATTCATTATGTGACCCTTCACCAGCTCTGTTTCCCTCCTTCAGTCTTGCTACAGCACCTCAATGTCTTCCTTGTAGTGAGGGGCCAAAAACTGAACACAGGACTCGAAGTGGAACTTCACCAGTTCCAAATATAGGAGGATGATCTCTGCCTTGGTCCTGCTGGCCACACTATTTCTGATACAAGCCAGGAGACCCCATCTGGCCACCTGGACACCTTGCTGGCTCACATTCAGCTGGCTGTTGGCCAGCAACTCCAGATCCTTTTACACTGGACAGTTTCCAGCTCCTCTTTCCCCAGTCTGTAGTGATGTGTGGGGTTGTGACGTAAGGGCAAGACCTCTGCAAGACCTTCCTACCTCCTGCAGATCAGCCCCTCATGGAATTTGGTGTCATCTGCAAACTGACTGGCAAAGGATGTCCTCAATTGCCTTGTCCAGATCATTGATGAAGATATTGAAGAGAATATTAGTACTATTGGTACTACAGAGACTTGAAGAAAATGTCTATGAAGTTCTCACAGACCTGAAAGACTAGAGGCAACCAGATATTTGCCATTGCTCCTTTGTACAGAGGATATCATGTACAGCCAGGCCTCCTATACCATGGTACCATAGGTCTTGACCCTTATCTGTGCAGCCCTCCATCAGTGTTGAGTAGCAGCTTGTTAATATGCAAATTTAGCCCTGGTCGCCCTGCCCCCCCAGCTCTGGAGCTGCTGCAGGGCGTTCCTGGAAGTTCCTCACGTGGTTGGGGGAGCAAACCCGGTCTTCTCTGCCCCATGGGGCAGCCACAGCAGGCGGAGGGGCACTGCGGGGCTGTATGTACTTCTGAACTCTGCCCACCGTGTTCCCTCCTGGGGGACATGACTGGCATGGCACAGCTGCAGCTGGGACGGGTATGCATAGCTCCTCTGCCCCGTGGGGCAACTGCAGCGGGTGGAAGAGGCACTGTGGGGCACGGGTGGCCGCGACACAGGCAGCTGCCACTGCATGGGCAGCAGGGGGGGGAATTTTCATATTCATGACTACCTACTTTGAATATTCGTGCATGTCAGGTTGCGTATATGCAGTCCCAAAATGGTCCTCCTTAATTTCTGAAAAATCGCACAGCCACTATCTGACAGGCACAAAGTGGAACAGGGCTGACTCTATATCATAAATAAAGTGATGTGTTTTGACTTGGTTTCTTAGTGCCTTCTTCATATTAGTAGATAGCTATCATTGAAAAGATTTTTTTAGGTGGATAGTGATCTCATTTTTTGTTGCTTAATCATAGAATTTTTAATTGTTTAAGGGAGAAAGAAAGTATCCTCTATGGCAATAATTTCATAGCGGTTATCCAAGGAAAAAAATATTTATTAAAAAGACAGAACTATTCCCTCCATGGAGTCACCATCTATCTATTTTGTCTACTGAGGAGCTGGAGATTTCACATACTCAGTAGCCATGATCTATTTGGGGTTTTTTCAGTGATAGTACATCTTAAGAGAGCTATGCGTGTTTACACCTGCAAAAATAAAAATTATGTTTGGATATTTGGAAATTATATTTGTCTATTGATATATGGATAGTTACTTTGAAAATTTGATTGTTGAGCAGGGGTAAGGGTATCTTTGTAATATTCCTCTTAGAGAAAGAAATACAATTAGATCTATTTTACAGGGATGAGGACAAGGGATTAAGGACTAAACATAGAAAGGTACCAAAGGACTATTCACAAAAAGTAAATCTCCAGAGCACGATTTATGGGACTTAAAGACGAGGTTTGCATCAGCCCCTAGAGTTTCTGTCTCTTTCTCTCACTCTGCGGAGTCATCCTGGGATTTTTAGTCCCCCTAGGCTCAAGTTTGCATCTGACAATATGCAGTGCAAACCTGAGTGTTTCAGACGTATTTTCAATTGCCTGTTCTCTGTGCTGGCATCCAAAGCCTTAGCCTATGTTTTGGCTCTCTGTGCAATGAGAGGAGATTGGGAGAAGGAACAACTGAAATCAGAGCTCTGTTTAAGGAGTCACTCAGAGTTTTCAAAAGGAAAACGATGTACCTCGAACACTCATTCAAGGATATGACTGCTTTATTCACCTCCAGTAAGAAGTCTGAGGAGTCTTTTCCCCTGAAAAATTGAAAGAAAGAAAATAAGTGCTTCTTTGCCAGGTACCACCAATACTTCTGCCCCCCTTTCTCGCTCTATCATGCACAACTTCAGAAAAACAGGAGCAAGTGGTCCCCACCCATCTTCCTCTCCCTATATAACAGCTGGAAGCTAATCCATATCATAATGGCTAGGATAATTCATTTTGATCAAAAATTCACCCAGGAAACTAGGAAGATGAACTGAGGAGTATTGTGATCTCGCTGCAAGTGTGGGAATGAGAGAAAGGCAATTTCACAGAATACCTTGCAACATTTAGCATACAGAAAGCACCTAAAAGAGTTGTTGAACACTGCAAATGCCTTTTAAGATGGTGCAGAAAGTTTATGATGTAGACCAGAATTATCCAGCTGTCACCTGAATCATAATCTACTGTCTCAATCATCAGATGATGAAACAAGAAGAAATACATGAGAAATTAAATGAAACTGGACTGCTTTCCTTGTGTCTGGAAGAACTGTCATAAGTATGAATGAATTGCAGAAACTTGACAACCTTTATACTTTTTTAACAGGTTGAATGATGTCTTGCATGTACTTGTTTTTATGGCAATGTTAATTTTAGCCTGAATATTACCAGCTGGTTTGGTTGCTGTTCTTCAACCCATTGAAGCCAGAACCTTATTTTGCTCACTACTATTTGGCTTTATTAAAATAGAGTTTGATGGTAGATTTTTAATAAGTAAAAAACATGCAGTGACATAAAAAATCTGAAATATGCTCAGGTTGATGAGAACAAAAGTGATTTACATTAGTATGTTTGAATTTTAATGTCATATATAAATATTGATTTTAAAGATGATCAAAACACAACATCAAAGGGTGATTTTTTTTTTGATAATTCACTTGAATTTCAGTCAAGAATAAAAATATTGCAAACGAGTATCTGTAGGAAGTGGAAGCTTGAGGTATGAATTACCAGGAGCTGAGAAATCTCTTATACCAGGAATGCTGGAAAGTTACATGTCGATTCTGCTGACTTTGCTCTCCTTCACTTCTAGCTGTTGTTCTTCACAGCCTGTGTCAACATGGACCTGTGAATATTGGTTACGGTGGTGCGTTTTCAACCACTCATCCTTCAGTGATCCTACTTGTGAAGCTCTCTGAAACTCAGTGTTGCATAGTTGAGTTTCACCTAGCTTGTATATATCACAGGCATCAGGGCATAGAGAAGTGGGGATGGGAGGAAGAGCAAACAGGTACTGTGCCCATGTCCTGCTCTGACAGGAAGGAGGACACCTTCAAGAACTTGAGAGCTTAGAGTTATTCTTACCTCCTTTAGTTTACACAGGGTCAAGGTGTTTGATTTACCACCAGTGCCTCAAATGTGAAGACAGTGCAGTAAATATCACTGTTGCACTGTGATGATTCTATGAGATATTCATCACTTGGCAATGCAGTTTTAATACAAATCAGCTCTGGGCACATAGTCGCCTTACAACTACATGAACCTTAGTGATTCAAAGTTAACCAAACAGTCTATTTGGGGCAAATTTCCGTGAAGAAATCGAGTATGTGTTAGATAACTACCTTCCATCATGTAGGTACTTTTTCATATATTTGAAGCCAGAAAATGCAGACTCAGAATTATCGAACCGCAGCTTGAGACTCGTGCCTCTCACAGGCATCACCACCCCATTATCATTTACTTTGTCAGCTTAGATGCCAAGATTTGCCTCCTTATGTACCAAGTGGATGTTAATATGAGGTCTAACAAGGAGGCATTGGGATTTGGAAGTTCCTTGAAGATATACTTTCACTTCTATGGACAAATAGTACTTGACATGACAGGCAGTGAGGATATATTAAATAATTATATGAATACTAATAAGAGATCTATCAGCCGTATATCAACCTTGCATTAAAGTACACTTTATAACATATGGGAATGAAACATATTTAATCAACCTCAAGGCTATTATTCTATTAATTTCTGAATGTGAAAATTCCTGCAGACTGAGAAGAACATTTTTCATCTGTACCCATAGGTAGGTTTGAAGTGCCATTTCTTGAGACTTCTTCCCCTACCACCAAAATTCCAGGTGGCCCTTAAGGCTTTTTGGAGGACTCTGCATCACAGAGGGCAGCCACAGACTGAGTAATCACTCTGTCAAATTTATCACACAGAATCACAGAATCACAGAATACGATGAGTCGGAGGGGACCCACAAGGATCATCTAGTCCAACTCACCATCTAACAGCTGTACAGAGACCGGAAGCACATCCCAGAGTGGTAACACAAACCTATCTTGTGTTTTTAAAACATTCAGGCTTGTGAACCTATATCAACAGTCCTGCCTGGGATATATTCCATGTAAGCCTGTTAACATCTTAAGTGGATCAGAACCAAAACACCTTCTGTGACAAACACATTCATGTATCAGACTTTTTGTTGATGGCAGGAGTATATGCCATTGACACTACCTGCTTTAGTCCATTCTGCCCTCTCTTCATGCATTCCCTTGTGCAACTACAGAATTATAGGGCCAAAGAAGAGTAACTGACTAGAATCGGCTATTTGGGTACTCTACAAGTGGCATGTTGAGTGTAAGCATCTCCCCCAGCAAAAGGCTATAAAATCAGGGAAATATATTTGTTCAGCGGTTTGTAAATCGGATTTAATATAAGTAAATTGGAAAGGGATGTGCTAATTACATTGAGTTTGGACTTCAGTATATGGCCAAGTAGACAAAATCATGCCTCTATTCAAATGGGAAAGATGGGAACAAAACTTTGGGAACTCAGCTACTTGAATAAACAGGTATCAAATCACTGCATATGCACATCAATAAAGAGGCTAACTCTAATAGAACATTTAACAGTGTATTTTTAGTGTTTCACAGTACTTAGAAAAAAACCTAAGCATTTACAAATAAAAAAATTGGCTTCACTGATCTGTGTGGAACAGCCATTCCGTATCTAGCTGTAGGTTTCTCTACTGTACTTTAATTTCTGTTCTGTATAGGGTATAACATGGAGATCGCTTTTTCTGGTCAAACTTTTCATGAATAAATAAATAAATTAATTAATTCCTCTCTTATCATAAGCATTAGAGCTCCTCTGTTTGACAATATGGAACATTTAATGTAGACTCTTTCATGCTTCCCTGCGTAGCATATTTCTTTTTAGCAAAATTAGGGGGTCGAGAGACAAATTGCCATAATAAGGGTCTGAAAGGTGTGTAAAACATACGGCAAATAAAGTAATTTTCCATTGAGTCTGTGATATTGCCATTTCCTTTAGCACTGTTGAGTCTCCTTCATAATAGAAGTTGCTGAGGGCTTAGAGTACTAGAAAATATAAAATACCTATGGGACATATTCCAGTACTGTACATTAAATTTGAGGATTTTACATGTGATAAAGTATGTCAGTGTTGCTTACAGGGAATTCCAGTGATACCTCAGCTTTCTTGGACTTATTATAAATCCTTTGTTGGAATTATTGCGGCTGGTTCAATAATTCAGATTAGCCCTCATGTTTATTAATGCACTACATCTGTGCAAACAACATGTCAAGCAGAGAGTTTATTGTAATTGCCTGAGCAAACAGAACCTGAAAGAAGCAATTTCCAGTTACAATGTGCTATGACAAGTAATGAGGTAATTGGCATTCTGTCCTGATTACTTCCACCTTCCTTTTCATCAGGTCTATATTGTGTGTGATAGATAGTTTTATAAGAAATGAAGGTGTTTGATAATATGGTCTGCTGCTGCTTAAGGTTAGTGATTAAAGACAATCATAATTTTCTTTCCGAGATCTTATTAGCTTTAACATTATTTATTCATATGTGTAAGATGTGGGCCTAGAATCTCTCTTTTAGTACTATACATGCACTTAAAATGTAAACTCAACTACAATCCTATTGAATGCAAAATATCTTTGAGATTTCCAGGCTCATAGAGCACGTCAACTTCTCGTGATAAAATATATGTTCAAGCAGTAGGATTAATATGAACTACATCATATCTATGGTTAAACATAAGAATTTCTGGTATAATATATGCTAATTTAGTATCTCAATTGCAATGTATCAATATTAATAAAATAGTTAAAGATAAGATCTATGGTTTTAGATCTTTTGAGGTGAAGCTTTAACTTTACAGAAAAATAATAAAATTGTGCACTGACTTTTTTTAATATTTAGGTTTCAATATTTGGTCTCAAAAAACCGGCACATAGTTACAGGATGCTTTGTTACATCTTTTTACTGTGCTAGTGTAAATACTGGAAATTCCTCTAGATATTTTTCAATCTTATTGAAAGTATTTTGAACATTACTGGGGGGGAGAAAGTTGCGAAGAGAGAAATATATGCAGAAAACTCAGAAAAGAACCATGAACTTTATGACTTCAGCAATAGTAGTTTGAACATAAAATGACATTGACTTTCATTTCAGATATTTTACCTTTTCTTATCAACTGCTTGAAGTGTTGTCAATCTCTTTACCATTAAAACTATCACCAGAAATAAAGATANGCCAATCCCCAAAACTTTGGAAAACTTAAATTATGCTAGATAATATTCACAGGACCCCTAAATTATCTGCTTTTATGTAGAACACAACTGTTGTACCCCCATGCTTTAGGGGGTAAGTAGGCAAGGCAAATCATTCTGAAAAAGTGTCTGATTCAGCAATTTGACAGGCCAGGACTTCCCTCAGAACGACTCTTACCTACCAGGCTTAATAGAGATTTTCTAAGTGGTGGTAACAATTTAGTCGAGTACTGATGTCAAAATGATATTATATTTTTCTTTCCTTCAGAGAATTAACTGATTTCAAACTGTTCCATGCCTCCAAGTATGTGACATCATTGTGAGATTCACTAATTTTTGTACAGCTTTTTGCAAAGAAAGGTAAACTTACTAACTTTCCGGTTTGTTTTCTGTGACAAAGAACTTGAGATTATTTGTGCAATAGTTTTAGTACTTATTATTTCCGCTGATATTTTTAGCACTATATGTCTTCTAGGTGTTTCTTACTGTTCATAAATGGGTTAAGAATATGACTTCGCTCTTCCTGTTTGAGTACACTAGGTCAAGTTTCATTTGAACTTATGATGGTTGTGTATATGAAGAGGAGGTAAAAGACCTAACTACAATAGTCTTAAATATACCAGCAAACAAAATACAGAAAACATAAACAAATTAAGGATCCTAAATATTTTCTTCAGGCCTGTTTAATTATAAAAATTCAATTATAAACACAGGAGTTCAATAGCTTGAGTGTGGTGTTTACAAGGGTAAGAGATTTTTATCTTTAACTGCTGCAAAAGTATAGTGTTGGTGACATAAGCAAAACTAAGCTAAAAGTCTAGTAGCATATGAAGTTATAATACCTGAATAATACCTACCTCAGTCTCTGACTAGTGTTTTCTCTCAAAGCCCAACAAACACACAAGTTCTGGTCATCCAAGGTGTCCATGGGAAAATGCCATTTTAGTACATCAATGAAAATTTGTAGGAGAACAGTGGAATTGTCAACTCCTAATTGTTCCATTCACAAAAAAACCCTGTAAGACTCTTCCATTAACATAGTTGCTCTTGAGCCACTGCACAACTTTATGTGTTTCTATTGGGATTTGGTGCTTTATGTTATCAAAAGCAGGAGGCATTTCCTCAATTGGTATGAAGGCTGAGGCTTGTAGGTAATGGAGCTTCAAATTGAATTCTGGATTAAATCCATGCTGAGTTGCCAATCCAGTACTTTGTGCTCTTTGCCAATAGCTTTGGCTCAAGTGAAAGAAACAGGCTTTGTTCTAAACTGGTGCAAATTCCTTGGTTGCTGTGATTGTAGCTTGTTCAAAGTGAGTGATCACATATGTGAGTCTTAAGTAGAGCTGTGCAAAACTTGGCAGCTGGAGTGCACAAGGGGTTTGGTGAACCTTCATTTGGTTTCTATGTTTAGGGGTTTGAAATAGTGTTAGGAAAATGAAAGGATGAGGCAGGAGATGCACTGAAAGGAAGCATCTCAAGAAATAAAATGAGACACAGAAAGGCATCAAAAGTAGATGAAATCAAAACTGAGGGTATGTAAAAATATTTTATTACAATTGAGATACAGTTTCATTTTTTAAATACTTTTGTTGTAGTTCAGGCTTATATACAGTATGCAAAGACAGACTCTTAAAGAGAAATTTGTTTAATTTTGTTACCTTTTTTTTTTTGTGGCAGTGAAATCTTCACCCACTAGAAATAAGAACAAAAGCATAACTTTCCTCAATGGACACCTACAATGATTTACTTAGTTCTACATTGCTCATATTAGGTTTTATAATTTGTATGTCTCTCCAGAATTCTCTTACTCATTAGTGGTTTTCAATTCTTTTTAATTTAAGATTTACACATTAATAAATTATGTGTAATAGTAGGCTATGGTATGTGGTTCTGCTAAATAGCTGCCTTAGCGTCACACTGGCTCGGATGAAAATAGGCCTTTTTAACTGTGCCTTCATATCTTCTTTGTCCTCCAAAGTTGTATTAGAGTGACAAAATGCTGGTAGGTAGAAATTCCTTCTTTAACATGACAGGAACTTAAGGTGAGCACATTGAGACACTGATGAAATATACTTCAAAATGAATCTTTTTGAAATGGGTGTAATTTGCCTCTCTCACTCTAAATGTTGACACTATTCTTTATTATGGCAATGAGATACCCTGATATAAGTTAGGGTGTTATGAAACATGGTGCTGTCCTTGGAATAAAATATACTACTATTATTACTACTCCTTCTCTTGTTTTAAAAATGCAAAATGTAAATGATTGACTAACTACGACTGACTAACTATTACTTTCCACTCAATCTCACCATTCAAAATTGTCCTTGTGGCACTTTCAGCCACACTCAGTGTAGAAAATCTGATCAAAATAAAGAGAAGATCCAAAGTATTCCTGACTGCCACCTCAAACTGACTCCCTTGGACCCTTGGATTGGTGCAAATGCTTTACTCTTAGTTTCTCCTGAGGACCAACTTTACTTGCAAAATAACCAGGGAACCCTTACGTTGCTTCTAAGATAAGAAGGATACCTATCAGTTTGTATTAAGGATGTGACTTGAATGGGATACATATGGAAATGCCAGCAACATCATGATATAAAAGGCAGCTCTGTTTTCAAGGCAAAATTTCAGGTTCCAAAACTAATAGGGAGCAGCATAGGGGATATGGTAAAACAGACGTGGATGAAAATCTAGGCTATCTATTAGCATCTGATGTTGACTCAGCAGGGGAATCCTTCCTCTGAGTTGTACTGTAATCAGTGTTCTTGTATTTATGCATCTCATTTTTCCTAGAGCAAATGGAGCAGAGCTGGTGAGTCTTACCAGTCCTTTGCACAGTAGCATTTCTCAGGTTTTAGCCAAATTTGAAGTGAACCCTAACAAGAAATTATTTTAGCACTGATGTGTAGCACAAGAGTTGTGGTAGAAACAGCAATTTATTTCCAAGGATCCTTAACGTGAAAGGAACAACCATTTGTCAGTGATCATGAAAAAATTCGGGTCCGTCAATTCGAGTGGTTTTTGTTTTATTTGATTGGAAACATAAACCATTAGTCTAATAAGAAGAGAACACTTCTATTTCTATCTTAAGTGTTATGCTGAATAGAAATAAATTACAGTATGGTTGTGGAAAGAACTGCAGAGTTTCTGATAGTCACATTGGTTGTTTTTGTCTTATCACATACAGTTAAATATTTTAGAACTAAATTTATCACCAACCCCCCAACCCCCCCCCCCCCCCCC
>WEKX01010285.1:26720-42108 GCA_013390025.1 Pitta sordida
AGAATAGGTTATATTGCACCCCGACTCCTTCCGTCAGCCCACAAGTCCAGTTGTCCTGCAGGCAATCTGTCTTACTGGTGAATGGAAAAGGCTGTTTGTTACTGGGAAAGTGCCTGAAACCTATCTATTACTGAAGGCAACTGAGAAGTCAGCAGAGTTATCTCAGATGTTTCATCATGTGTTCTATTGCTATGAATAATACAGAAAATTGGGATACTAATTCTTAAAATGTAAAGATTGTAATAAACTACCTTTAAATAAAGAAAGTTGACTTTTCTGTGATATTTTTCCATTAGTCTCCAGCTGTCTTCATATTGTAAGCTCTAAGGGTCAGTTCTGTGCATTTGTATATATTTGTAAACCCCTTGGCACTCTCTCTGTACTTAAACTAAGAACAAATACTAAAATCCAACACAGTATAAAATATTACCTATTCTGTTATATTAAATCTGAATGGTTCACTTAACTACTTTTTACTTTCTGTGAAGAGTACTAATTAAAGTTGCCCACAAAAAAACCCCAAAAGGTAACAAAATAAATATCGGGGTTTGAAACCATTTAGACTAGATTTGCCCTGGTTAAATTTTTGTTTTATGGTGTTGCACTTGGCCCTCCTTCATACAACTGAAATAAGAATCATGGTTACACCAAAAAAAGAACTGAGAGAGGTTAGTCATGGTGCGGGCCATTTCCTTCCTTGATACTTCCTCACAATTTGGTAAAAACAAAGAACATTTTGTGATATTGTCCTGTTCTGGCTCCATCAAACCTTAAAATAAATAAACAAAATGTTTTCTGCTATTTTTTTATGGTACTGGTTAAAGTATAAACCTCACAAGAAATTACCCAAATTAAATGAAAAAGTAAAGAAAAAAAAAAGAGCAGAACAGAAGGAGAATGGGGAGTTCTCCTGAATTCCCTTTCAGGATTACAGTGAGCCTCACAGGCAAATATTCAGTTATGATCTTGACAGCTACTCAGAGGTCTTATTGTAATAAAATGAGTCACACCCATCTTCCGCAAAAAAAAATTATTTTAAAGCATTCTTGGTTGCTCAAAATCATTATCCTTCTTGAACATCTTAAGGCTATATTAATTGCTTACAGATAAAGATATATTAATTACCCACTGATAACCCTTCTTTAAAAATATTGAGTTCCAATAACAAGCATTTAATGATAATTAAGAATTTGGGATAATTGAGAAATGCAGGGTACATCCACATGCACTTCACATAGGGTTATTCAAGCTAGTCCCAAAAGAGAGGAAATGTGTATCCCACACTGCTATGCCACACAGTTATAGTAGCTGATGTATGGGTAATACTATAGTGATGTGATTGTGGTATTTGCACTGGGACTAATTAGGTCACTTCACTCTTCATATCGTGATTGTTTCTAGTTTCAGAGCCAGCTGGGTATCTTTTCACAGTGCAATATTGTTTACTATAGACATACCCTTAAAATTATCTTGTATACTCCCTTACCTATTCATCATGTGCACTGAATGAATTTAGTTGTTCATTGGAAAATAGCACACAATTGTTGATAAGCCATCTTATATTTCAGGATTCTCTATTTGGAGTTTTCTAACTTTAAATGTTTGCCTTTTGTCATCTGATTTTTCAAGAAAGGAGGAAATTGAAATGTATTTTTATATGTGGTCACAACCCTCCATTCTGTTTTCTAACAAGTATTTAAACCACAACCTTCACAGCTGAGACAGCTATTCCTTGTAGTAAGAGACAACTATTATCTCAGTGGGGAAAAGACAAACCAATGGCGTTCGATCAATGGGGTTTGGAGGGACCTCAGCATGGGCTGACTTTCTTTCTTCAATATCCTGCTGTGGAAGCTTCGGGCCAGATGTGAGGAAAGAATTATTTGGGTTACTTTGATGCTTTGAAAAACTGAAAAAACCTTTTTGGCATTTTTGAGAGCAAGTTTTAGTGTATTTTGTCCTCAATACATATACAGTACCCAAATATTGTTGTTTACAGAACTTACTAGTCATTACAGAAATATATGTGACAGAAAAGAGAAGTACGTATATTAGTAAAAATACTGCAAAAGAGTATTGAGAATGTTCAGATGAGGAATTCAGGGCTATTGTACAATATTTTTCTATCCATGCAGTTTAGGATTTTATCCCTCAAGAAGTTTCTTACAGGGAAAAAAAAGATTAAAAATATTTTTCATAAATATGCATTTCTGTTTTACAGAGTTAGCATGAAACATCGAATTTTTGTATCTTCCATGATTGAAGTATGAGTAATTGCACATATAATTGAACTGCCAGATATACGTAACTTCTTTGATTGGGAATGTAGAGATTTCAGTTTGGTGTTCTAGCTTGAAACTGATCTGATATAGATTTGTAGTTTAATATGATTTTTTGAAATAGATTTCCATTGGTTTCTTCGTGCAAAATAAAGTCAGGCAATTCACAAACACTTAATTCTATTAAAAATTAATTCCATTAAATTGTTGTCATGCTTCTGAAGTGATGAATGTGACAGCAATGAGCTCAATTCATGCCTGGGATATACTTAATCTTGCAAGCCAAATCTCTGAGAGTAGATCTTTCAGATACGGAAATTTTGTCTGGATGTGGACGACAACCCCAAAAAGCACATATGATCTCAGAAAATTGGAAGCAATCTATTCAGCATTAATCTGCCAGGGTGTCTGATTACACATTAAAGCTCTCAACAAGCTATAGAAATGTTAGAAAAAAACTAACAAAATCATTACTTACATTCTTGTGAACCTCATCCCATCTTTAGTGATTATTTGCATCACTCAGACTCCAGTTGCAGTGCAGACTTCATGGCTTCATGAGCTTTGTGCTCCAAGTCAGAATTTTCATCATTCATGGATGTCTTGTTTAGACCCTGTTTCATAAGACACAGCAGAGGAAAACTCAGGCTATTTGGTATAGAACTCACATCAGGTGAGAAAGAAAATAATTATATTAGCAAATTTTCCTTTTGAAATCCTGTTTTCTAATGGAGAAATCACAAGGCAAAAGAGTGGAGGAAGAGTAATTTCAATTACAGAATCACAGAATCACAGAATCACAGAATATTATGAGTTGGAAGGGAACCACAAGGATCATCTAGTAAGTTAAACTTGAAAATGAAAAATAACACCTTTGTCACAACAAACAGTAAAACTCTCCAGTACAGTTCAGACCTACTTGAAAGGTTGTGAGATGTTACTGAAATCGGAAACACTAGTTTTGCTGAATAGAAGTGTAATAACATACAAGTTTTTTTCCAGAACGTATATACTCTTTTAAGTACAACCAATATAAGAAGCATATAAACTCTGAAAAGGATACTTTCAAGATAGGTTTAATTAACCTAATATGCTTCCAATCCATCAACTAAATGGTTCAAATATTTTCAATATGCTAAATGTAAATAAGTGAGGAAAGGTTCACAAATTCAACATATTGCTCTGTTGTCTGTGAAGTTGCACAGATTTTCCAATTGGAGCAATTACAGCAGTGTAATTTCCTTAATAAATTCTTTTATTAATTTTTGATGGATATAAATACACAAATCATAAACATGAGCTAGTAACATAAAAAGAGGATAATGCTGAAGAAAATGTAAATTGTATTTGTTCATAATACCAACAAAAATATGCATTTCTAAAGTGCTTTCAATTTCATTGTCTCCAAACATGCTGCAGATATTAGCTACTTACAAGGGTTCTATGAGAAGAGGAAGCTTTAGCATCTCTGTTTAAACTGGCTTCCATTTCTTAAGTGCCTGCTAGTGTGAGATATGGTTTTTGAGAAGGGGCTAATTAAAGGAGGAATGGACTACCCATATGAGATTTTGAACAATTAATAATAAAAATATTTCTATAAATCATTGATTTTCTTAGGGATTTCCTGGAGTTTGGGGAATAGAGGAATATTTTATCTTAAGTGTATGTCAGGAAAGGATATAATTGAGGGCTACAAATTTTCAGTCCCATGTTCTATTCACTAAATTGTCCTGTCCTTAGGTTAAGGTTTGGATATCACTGCTTGGTAACAGCAGGTCAAATTCTGTTATTCCAGCTGGCATCACGACACTGTACCCGGGAGACATCAACTGTTTGCAGTCTCAATCATTCTATGCTTTTTGTAGTAGAGTTACTTGTCCAAGGAAGCTCTTTCTGCAGTAACTATTGAGACAACCTCACTCTCCTACCATAAATGAGATATATTGTCTTCCTCTTTTTTTCAGATTCAATAGAAAATTGTCAGGTCTTATTATTTTAGTCTTCACTGCTGTATTAAAAGGAACATGAATGATTAAACTATAATGTTCTCTATATGTCTTGAAAGGGACACAGTCTGATAAAACTTTCTCTTTGTGCAAAGTATTTCTCTGAAGAATAATGACAATTTCAATTATCAAGATAAGTATCTCAATAAAGCACATTAACAGAGAGAAATTTATTTTAAGAAATAAAATAATAATTAGAAAAAAAGAAAATAGAAAAAAAACCCATGAAAATGAGAGGTATGCTCAATTGTTGAATTTGTATCTACTAGCTGTGTACTATGTCAACAGATAAGACAGAAATCTGATCTGGCAGTTATTCCAAGATTTTGTAACCTAAATCCATACTATGATGTTGGGGAAATGTCCTGGTTTCAAGAAATTAAACAAGCCTTAATCTTTTTAATTCACCAGTCTCTCATGATTTGTTCATATGATTTCACTAAGTAGTTTGATATGCTGTTTAAGAATATTCTGTTAAATAAGTAACATTTACACGAATTTCTCCACATCTCTGCAAGGATAATAAAACATAACTGTTCCCTCACAGAGAAAGCTCTCAACATTTATCTTCTTTTCTGTTAAATCTAAAAATCATCTCCCTTTCTAGCAGCACTGACACATTTATTCAAAGTAGATCAAAAAAGGGTTATAAAATGAAATGGAAACAGAACAGGGAGACTGATAATGCTAGAGAGGACAGTAAAATCTCCAGAAACAGGACCCAGAGTAGAAAGCATCTGTACAGGCTGTATCACAACAATTTGCCACAATCATGATACTTTTATAGATAATTTTGTGTCCTGAGATTTTATGTACCTTCTGCAATGCCCAGGTACTCTGGGAACACTGCAGAAAGCCAGAATATGACATGCAGACAGGGTTTCTCATGTGTTCTGCTTCTTCTGTTCTCCTTTGCTTGACTCAGTCATAGTACATAATACACGTATTGCTTAAAAGCCATAACGTTTCACAAAACTTATTTTGTGGGAATGATAACAGATCAGAGAAGATGTAAATATTACATAAGAACCCCTCTCAGTCCCCAAACCTACATGCCCATACATAAAAATCATCTTGGCATTGACTGCTGATGCCTTCTAAATATGACAGATCATTAATTTCTATCTTATTTGTTTTTTTCTCTTTCATGCAAGATCTGATTATTTGCTATGAACTTTACCTAAATAAAGATTGTTTGTGGAGCAGCTTTTATGCCTTTAATTACAAAGAAGAGTTAGTTAACACTGCTATTCCAGCCTTCTTCTCTATTTCATGCTGATTCCACACAGTCCTTTCAGAAAAAGAGTGCTTACAAAATAGAACTACAGTAAGGAAGGCAAGGGTGGGAGGGGACCTGTTGTAAATGCCTAGCCTAGGTGCGCCTATGGGGGGTTTCTGACAAGAATTTGAACTTGGAGAGTCCTGGGCTCAAGTGCGCACGTTTACAAGTCTCAGTTTTTAGAAGGTGAGCGAGTGGTTCATAATCTGGGGAGAAGAGGGTGTTAAGCTGCCTTGCCGTCAAGCCTTCTGACTGCAACGGTGGCAGGTCTGGCTTCAGTTCTGAAAAGAGAGAGGGGTTTTTGCCAAATTTTCTAACCCAAGTACCTGCATTGTTACATGCTAAGCGCTGACATGCAAATACTGACGCTCATACATATGTATGAATATGTCAGTGTCGGTCTTCAGCCGTGGATAGCTGTATGCTTGACTGGCATGTGTGTTGCTGATTACTTGATTTTTGGATTCCAATGATTTTTTGAGACAGCTGAAACCCCAATTTTTTTTGCATTTTGTTTATTTAGTGAAATAGTAAAAAAAAATAATAAAAAGAGAGAAGGCGAAGGTTGATTTAAGTTTGGAGGTTTGGTTTTTTTCAAGGGTTTTTTTTGGTGGGTTTTTTTCTTTTGGCTTTGGTGTTTTCTCTTAAGCTGTGTTTCAGCTCGCAGCAAGTGGTTGGCCACCCCTACCCTTCTGGTTCCTTGCTTTCTTTTACACTCTTCCAGAACATGTTTCATGCCTTCCCTCTTTCTTGTTTAGACTAAATTAGCCAATGAACAACCTGACCCAGCTGCTTAGCTGTTCCCTGATCTGCATTTTACTTCTTAATGAGCTCAGAGTGACAAGCTATTTAGGCTGCTTGTTCCAGCATCAGCTCTGACTCCATCTGTAACTTTAGTGCCACTTCTTTGTCAGCAATGCCAATTACAAATGTGTGCCTTTCTAATTTACAGCACTCTAGTTATAACGCCCACGCTGTGCTCCGTGTGTTCTCTCTTTGCTTCTACTGTTTGTAGTCACCTGAGCAGACCTTCAGATTGTCAGAGCAAGGGTCTGCTACATGCCTGGCATTGATCAGCTATCTGTAGCACCATACACAATTTGGCACTGCATAGATCATTTACTCCCTTTCATCTGCCGTGAATTTGGAAAGCTCTGTCGGTTCATGAGGGGTTCTACAAACCTGTCTGTGCGTTGATCCTTCTGTGAACTGGCAATCCTGGAACAAATGTGTTCCCTCACATATGATACCACAATATGGGAAAAAGAATTAGTTACTATGCATCTGTAAGGCTATATTATATTTTTCTTGGCGTCCTCTGCAGTCATGTGTAGAAAAATCTTAAATATGTTCCTCTTTTGCCCATGAGCAATAACTAGCACTAGATCTATTTCTTTGTGTGTATTGTTAAAAACGCAGAACATCCTCAAGTCTCTGCTCAGGCAAGTACAATAAAAGTAAGCAGTCTCCATTTCCCCTGGTTTGTAGTTTGCTTTACTGAGTAGATGAAAACGGATCTGCTTTTTTCTGTTGTTGCCGCTGTTGATTGTGCACTGCCTGTTGACCAGTAGTTCTTCTCAAGAGTAAGACACATATCTAGAAAGATGTTTCAGGGAATAATGGAAGCAGTCTGTTTGGGTCCTTATATTCTCAGACAGAGAGTCTCAGATTTAATACCTGGTGGATTTTCAGTTAATTAAAAGAGATATCTTCTTCACGTTGTTCATAACCTATTTTCAAGGTTGCATTTCATCATCATTCTCATGTTCCAATTGGTGGTTTGATGTGAAAAGACCGTTATCATCTCTAGCCATGCTGGATAATTTAAGAACAATCTTAGACTGTGTTATTTCATCTGAAGATTCACTGAGAATCTTTTCTTCTGCTAATTTTTTTGCTTGCTGTTTGTACCATTTCTTCATAATTGTGGAATACTCTCAATTTCTGTAAACAGTGTGAGGAAAGAGGAAAATCCCAAGAAATGCATCAGTTAGGACTTGGTATGTCTCTGCTAAGGTAGGACAACAGAGTTCCAAGAGTTACCAGGCTACATTTCTTTCATTAGATCCCATGTGGTGTTTCCAGATGAAATGAGTGTGCATCAGCCTAGGTACTCCTCAAATGATTAAGTCCTTTATCTCTCATAGACAGTGGATGTGGAATTTGTCTTGATGTGTAGAACAAAGAAGCAGTAGCATGCAACATTTTGCATTTATTCCTGCATTATTATTTTCTCTTGGGGAAAAAAAATTGAGTCTTGGGATAAAATTGTTACTCACTTAACATTAGTAAGAGATGTGTGTTGCATACATCACATATATAACAATGAGAAACCATAAACCAGAAATTATTGTACAGTGATACCTCACTACTTCACACTTCAATACATTGCGGGGTTTTTTTCTCCTCACTTTACCAGCTTGTCCTAGATTAGAAAAATACATTCCAGGGAAGTTGGGAACCTTCCTGGAGTGGAAAGGAAATAAACCCTCCTTATCTACTTTACCATATCTTTTGAATCATAGGGGCTTTTTGTCAAAAAATGTAGCAAAAGGAAGTAACAATTATTTACATATCCGTTCATGTGTACATAGAAAAAAAACCCCAAACCAAACAGTAACAGAATGGTAACAGAGAGAAAAGGAAAAAAAAAAAAAAAAAGCCAAAAAGAACACTGCAATCCCGCCCAGTTATTAGGGGCTAAATGGTCCATCAAAAGCCAATAGCTCTCCAGCCAAAATACTAAAAGAAGCCTCCACCCTAAAGTCTTGTTAAGGAATTCTACGTTTTGTTTAGTTCTTTTAATATATCTCTTAGAGTTTGAGAATGGCATGGTTGCTATCGAAAAATTGAATCTAACCCATGTTCACCCTCCTTACTGCTACTTCGTGGATTTCACTTATCAGGGTATGTTTCCAGGCAGGAACTCTGTGATATTCGAGGGTCTACTGTATTAGAAAGTTGAGATCTTGAGTCTATAAAACTATCCATGTAGGTTGCTGAATTCAAACAGTTCCATTACACTAAGCTGTGTATGGATTGATTTTGAACCATTTATGATCTGTCGTTAATAACTCCATTATTAATAGAGTTACTCAGTTTTTTTCATTAAAACAAAATGATAATGGACAAGCTGTTGGTATTCAGTTTCATGAACAGCTGATAGCTAGACAATGCAATTTGTTTAGATTATTAAAAATGCCATAAAAATTTTAAATTTTATCAGGAATTCTTCTCTAAATGCTTTTGCAAAAGGTATATATCTTTGAAAAAATTCACAAAGGCTAACATATACAGCTAGCATGGTGGAGGACTGAATACTGTATCTCATTCCTTGTATTAAATGAATATAGAAACATAAGTGATGTCAGTGGCCAAACTTACGACCTTTAATATTTAATACCATAGGACTCAGTTTATTTATCATTTTGTTAAAGATTCCTCATAGAAAGTCCAGGAAAGTTGTGAAAATCATGATTAGTATTCCAAAATAACACCATTAAAATAAGTGTTTATCTCAGGAATTTAGAATTTCTTTTCTTCTCCTGTTCTGGGGAGCATGAGCTCTTCTGAAAGGGAAGAATTGCAAAGGTTTTAGTCTACTTTCCATGAGAGAGATTGTGTTGATCTCTATGTCAAAGTGAAATAACTTCTTTTAAATTCTACTAATTTGTAAGGAAGACACCGTCCTGTAAGAGGATCCTGTCTTTACTTTTTTTTCAGTCTATTGTTAATAAGAATTTAAGAATGCACTTTAAATACATTATTTTAGCTGCAATAACTGGATATTCTGATCACAAAGAGTCTTTTCTACTTCTTCAACTTTGTCTCTCCACTTTTGTTTTAGGGAACATGCTTTGAGGACTGCCAGAGGAACAAATGTATAAGTCTATAGATCATGATGTGGCCTAACTATTCATCAGCCTGGATAATAGTTACAGGACATGATTTCAAGGTAGAACAATAGATCAGTCCTGAGTTTGCTCAAAACAACAGTAGGGCTGAAGAGTCCCCAGAGGAACCCCAGAGCTTGGACTGTTTCCGTCACCATCTTCCACTACTGCACAGAGAGCACTTTAGCCAAGGAAGAAAATCTACCAAGTGGAAAAGTCCAGAGAGTTATGAATATTTAATTTTTAAATAGTCACATTTAAGATGTATAGGATCAAGATTTCCTCATTAATTTCCTTTGATATTACATCCACTGCAGAACTATACTCTTAAGTCATTCTTCTGCAACTATTATTTTTTCTCCAAATTTTGCAGATCTTTTTTTCTTCGTGTGGGCTAAAATTAATAAACTAATATTTTTTTAGTTTAGAAATATGCGTGACAATATTTTAGTTTAACTTCCAGTATTACATAGGTCATTGAATTTCGTCATGTATTTTCTGCATTGAACTCTATAACCTGCAGCTGAGCTAGAACATATCTTTTAAAAAGCTATCAATATTGATTTAGGGACTCTAGCTGAAAAGAATCTACTATGGCTCTCAGTAATTTGCTCCCGTGATAAATTACCCTCAGTGTTAATACTGTGCATCTTATTTTCAGTATCTCTCTTTTTTAATCCAACAGCTTCAGTGGGAAAGACAGCAGATTTTTTAGTGTTCTGTGTGGAGAACTGCTCAGCACTAATCTGTAGGAAGCAAACATATTGTTAGTCCCTTATTCTCCCTTCCAGAGGTAACTCTACAACACTAACATTATGAAGCTCATTGAGTATTACAGACAGGTCTTTAAGTAGGGCCCCAAGCATGACATAAATCCGGATCCTTACCTACCAGTGACTGCCAAAGAAATGTTTACTTTAACATGGGATCCTGAAGTTGAGCTGTTGTGTGTATTAGAGGGCCTAAGACTGCAGGTACATTTGCTCCCTGGCCTGCATTAAGCAGGTAGAGGTTAAGTCCTGCCCCTGACCGCACAACTGAAAATATTGTGACTATGTTGGTCAGTTGGCAGAGTTTTTTATGTAAGGATTTTTAATACATTTTCATAGAAGTTAACATGATGATGGAGGTGATTGGAGGATGTCAGCCTCTTTCCTTAATTATGAAACATAAACTATTGTTAAAAGGAAATCAAAACCTTTGTTTATTTACAGTCCAGTTGATGCTGTAAGAATAGCCATTGGTTAAGAATTAGTTGCATCACCTTTAGTGCAGGCTAAAATCTCTTGTTGGTGAATTGAACAATACCTTTGGTATACATTTTTCTCTTTGTTTCTTCATCTCCAAATGTGCTTTAGTCCTAACCTAGAGGGACCACCTGTGAGCGAGGGTAGTTTAGTCTCCATGCTTATTCACTCCTTGGTCTCTCTGCTGAGACTGTCAAGCCAAGAATGCCAATTAGTTCAGCATTAACAAGTCCCTTTATGTGTTCTATTGGGCCTAAGAATTGACAGCTTCAATTCTGAATTTCCTTGGTTATGTGGATTTATGTTAAATTCTTGTTTCTCATGAAAATGCTCTCAAGCCTCTAGCTGCGCTCTAACTAATAGTTTCAGAATTAAAAGTGGGTGCAAATTAAAATCTGGTGAGGTTACCCTTGGATACATTATTAAAGCTAATCTGTACAGATCTAGCTTAAGTGTGTTTGCAATGCTCCTCTGAATATATTTTTTTTTCCTAGAGCTGTGAAAGGTTTTAGTTTTATACTGATGGACATACATGGACATGATACACAAGCAAAGACAGACATTTGAAGCAAACTATGTTCAGAAACAAATTTTTAAAAGCAAAAGAATTTTAAATCCTTGTTCTATATAGACCACTTTGTAGGTTTGAGTTAATATTAGCTCACGTTCACAGGAGCACTGCAAGTGCTGACTGCTTATGGGCTACATAGTGTAGTTGTACTTTCTCCCTTATTATCCTACATGTTTAGGATGAGATATGGGTAAACTCCAGAAAACCATGCTACCTCACTTTTAGTATGCCTCATGGAGTACATCTTAAAAGCCTCCAACAAGAGGATGACAAAAAAAAAAAAAAAAAAAGCACCACAATTATTAGGCTACTGTATCACTGAGATCACAGCATGTTCCACTATACTGTATTTTCTCATTGATTCCCTGTGCCAAGTCCTCCCATTGAGTTCTTTTACTAGATGTAACAGAACTGAAAATTTTGTGTTTGCTTGCATAGGTTCTGACCCCTACCAGGGTAAAGGTTTATGACATAGATCCCCGTGCTTCTCAGTATACAATAATCTATAAGCACATGGGGAAAAAAAATAAAAAAGCCAAAATCAGAGACATTGTTTCTAACTCTGCTTTTCCATCCTCTGTACAACAATAGTCAACATGCCTGAAAAATATCTCCATGCATTTTATTTATAGCCCTATTGCATTAGTCAGCTTCCTTTAATAAATCAGATACAAGTTGTGACATGTTGTTAATTCGATCACTAATAACCTGCTCAAATTGCAAATCTATGTCAGCAGGTTGGTGTTGATTAAGTCATAGTCACTACTAACATATTGTTTTAAATGACTGATAAATTTTATTTGCTGCAGTGATAGACTGCCTGCTCCGCTGTGTTTCATTGTGGGATTGTGGTGGGTTTTTGTTTCTTTTTTTTTTTTTTTTCTCCCTCTCCTCGTAAGCTTAGAAAAATTACACAAATGGCCCTGAGGTGGTCCTCTATAGGCCTTTCCCTTCCCCTGTTTGCTGCAAAGAGAGCTGGTAACCACTAGAGGGGAGGAGACTGCCGGCTTTACTGAGTGCTTCACGCTACAGCTTGAAGGTGCAGGAGCTGTCACCAGACTGGTTGCCCAACGAAATGGTTTAAAATATGTTATGAAGGTTAGTAAAAAAATAAAAAGAATTTTTTTTTTCGCTCATGCCCCCACTCCCCTTAATGAATTTTGAATATTAACTGCTCAGCACATTGGGTCTCTTCGGAGTACTAGCTCAGGTGATAACTGGGGGAGGGAAAAAAGCCTACAGTAACAAACATTTAAAATGTGCTAAGTCTTTCAAGACAAATGTTTAATTTTCTTTGAAAGGATGCTGGAAAATTAGAGTGTATTCTAGGAATAGTAAACATTTATCTCCTATATGAAATGAGAAGTTTTGATTTTATATGTTTGAAGTTTCCAACCATTCTGTCCATTCCCCTTTTCTCTCTCCCCCGCCCCAAACTATTGATGCTGAAGAAGTGTCCAAACTAGTAGAAAACTTAAATGTCATTCTTACAAACTTTTGGAAACATGTAGTCTGTGTTATATGTAACTAAGTCTAAGCTAGAATAGCAGAAATTCTCACTTTATAATCTGTAGATGGATAAATATATTCTGTCTTTATATAAACAGTTGACCTTTTTATTTTATTTTTTAAAACAGAATAAATTCTTGGTATTGTTAAAGAGCTATAATGTAGAACTGTAGCTTGTTACACTTACTCTCCTGAGTGTAATTGCACTAAGATCATTCAGTTTCCATTTGGAAAGCCAGTGGCAATTACTGGAATACAATGTATCATGCATTTGCTCACTGGATATAAAATGTATATACTAATTCGCA
Source organism: Pitta sordida (assembly GCA_013390025.1). Lineage (NCBI taxonomy): Eukaryota > Metazoa > Chordata > Aves > Passeriformes > Pittidae > Pitta > Pitta sordida. The sequence goes on from WEKX01010285.1 coordinate 39,813, forward strand.
ATAAAATGTAACAGCTGTCAGTGCATTTTCTGCTCTGTTACTTCAATAAATTGGAACTCTGACTAGAAAATGGGAATATTGCATTTTTACACACTCCGTAATGTGTTTGCTTTTTGCAAATACAATTTATTTTTTTCATGACAAAAATTGTGGTTTGTTATTACTGCTAGTGGATAAATATTCTTATATCAGAATGAATTACACATGGTATCTGTAAAGAAGTAGTAATATTTTCTGCTTTTTATTGTAGTCTGTCTCCAGTAAACAAAATGCACTTAACCTACTTTTGTCGCATATTGGGTAATTTTTTTTTTTTTCTTTTTTTTTTTTTAGCATTGCAATGGTTGGGGGCAGGGAGGAGGGAGGGAGATATTTTACCCTACCTTTGCAGATATTTGGGTAACTGCTTAACACTTTGTAAGAGACCATTATTTCTTTTTTGGATTTATTTTTATAAACACACATATAGATATGGAAGAGAGTTATTAACCATAACTCCTCACATTATGAACTAGTGCATCTGAGTTTTATTTAAGATAAAATGCCTGCACATTTGTGTAATTTTGTTACTTGAGGTCAGACTTTTCACAGATAATTAGCCTTTTACACACTGTGAAATCAACCTGCATTGGTTATTTGGCTAGACTCTTTGCTTCTGTTCTTTATTTCCCAGAAGGTTAACGTGCTGAAAATCTAGCTGCAAGCACATAGTACTGTCTCTTTGTGTTGCTAATTATCCTGTTGCATAATTATTAATATCAGGAGCAGGAAGAGGAAACAAGCACACCAAATAGTCATGAATGCTAGTGTTCTGGCAGGAAGCTAGTCCTGCATTAATAAAATGTGCCTGTGCCAATATCACAGAAGATAGGAGCGTTCCTTGTTAAGGATCATTTATTAACTGAGATCATCTTTTAGTTCGCCTTGGGGTAATGACTAATGTCAATGGCAAATTTCACAGTTGTCTAGAGAAATGAATTAAATTTGTAATAAAAAGCCCTTCGGCTTGTTGTACATGTTCATTTATTGGAGTAGTTGAACTAGGAGAACTGTAAGGCAACCAAGAACATTGGCTTAATTTTCCTTACATATAATAGTGACCTTTAGCTTCATATTGAAAAAGTTACCTATTATAGACTGGTAAATTAAATGAGAAGTTCCTCTAATGCAAAATAAACTAAGTGACTGAGCTAAGTTAAACGACCCTTGAGCTTATGAGGTTTTTGGCAGAAACAAATTCTTTTTTTCCTACATCTGTTCTGCACAAAGCTTCTGAAGGTGGTTTGGCATCTAATCAGATAAAACATTACAAAGTGGGATGCTAAGAAGTAGTTAGAAGCCCATCCTGAAGGATGCCAGGATGATTGCAGACTTGAGATAGTACCCTCATATTTTTTATTAACATTGTGATTTTATTTGATAATTTCAAATGTTCTTTATGTCTTCTCATATATGAAGTCAAAGCAACCTGCATCACTCTATGAAAATAGTGGGTTTGAGTTTGTTTGGTGTTCTTTTTAATTTACATGTGCATTGACAAACAGAAGCAAGACTTAAAATACTGTCACTGCAGAGAATAAACATGAAATTTGCAGCAAAATATGAAAATGCATGCAACACAGTACAGATGGAATGAGAATTGTGAGTCCTCTCTTCCTAGGTCAAAGGACAAGAGAGTTTCAGACTCTGGAGTACATATTTTAGTTTTAGGTAAGATAATAAGCCCTGTCCAACCAGCAATTTAATACAGACAATAGTTAGTGTGGTAAGTCTTTCTCTTTTGAAGAGAGACAAGATAAAACAGAAGAAAAGTATGGGGAAAATCTCAGCAGATAGCAAGAGAAAAATCCTGCAACTGTTAAAAGAAAAGAGAGATGGGAATACATTTACTTTGCCATCAACGCATAGTTGGACTCAGGATGTGCTTATATGGTAATGCCCTCCAAATCACACCGAGGTGGTTGGAGAATGGTCAGAAAAAATACCAGAGTGCTGTCTCACCATGCATGTTTGCCAAAGCTCATGACAGAATTGCAGCGCCAATGTTTTCAAAATTCCTGTTGTGTTTTGTATAAATTTTCCATTTAATTCTGCATAGAAGGTGCTTTTGTATGATCTGATGCTAGAATAATCTGCTCATTACCATCAAATTTAAGATGACAGTCATCTAACTTATTTACTTGGAGGCATCCTGGTGTTTTAAAAGTTTTGTAGATGTGAAAGTTTCTGTTTACATTACCCAAGAAATAACTTTTGGAAGTTTAGTAAGAAGATGCATATTTTAATGGATACTTTC
>WEKX01010285.1:48568-79890 GCA_013390025.1 Pitta sordida
TTAAGACAACTAAGACAACTAAACTGAATAGTTTACAGGAGCAGTTGGTGTGTACATTGGTCTCCAGAACAGCTGTCATTTTTAGACCAGCAGTGATTATGCATTGAATTTTACTCTGAAAATGTTTACTATAGCATTCAGGAAAAAAAAAAAAAAGCAAAGCTAATTACTGTAGTAACTCCCTGTATTACATGGTGTCTGTTTTTCTCTAGCTTCAAAGAAGAAACAAAAGAAATCTCTGCTACCATAGTTGTTACATAATTTTAGCTAGATTTCTGTCCTCAACTTTTTATAGAAATGTACGGGAACTCAAATTCATTAAGCTTTTCTGCTCACTCGTACAGCTGCAACCACGAGCCAGATCCTGACTGTGTGATCAGGTACTAATTAATTATGTCCAAAAAGAAGTATTGTAGGCCCTTATGCATATAACACCGTCATCAGATGATGTCTAGATGCCATAATTTCCTTAGCTGGAGTAGTCTAGTAATGATTTCTGTAGCACAAAAGAGAGTCATTTTAGAAGTGAGGGAGAGTGGCAGCTAGCAGAGAGCATGGTACCCAAGTGGTGGGGCTTGTTAACGTCACAGAGCAGGAGAGGGCATCAGGGACCTAGTGTCTAGTCTGAGTTCATGTAATCCACTCCCTTCTCCATGGTTTGTTCTAGACCTGCGGGCTTTGGGGACTTCAGTGATTTCTGCTTTGGTAGAACTTTTCATTTCAGATCTCAAATGAAAATACCTGTGAGCAAATATGACTGACTATATTGGAGCTTCTGGATTTTGCCTAGAGGCGGGACCACTAGGGTTATTCATGCCAATTCTCAGTGAATTTGAAGGAGTAGTGACTTTTTACACAAGAACTTCAGTCCTGATCATTTGAACTTTAAAAAGGAGTAATTTTTTTTTCATTAATATAAATAATTTTTCTGATTTTCCAGAATAAGACACATTTTTTCTCAAATGTCTTTCACTGCCATTGCCTCATTACTACCCAGCTCACCTTGTCCAGCTTCAGGAAGGAGCCAGCTGTCCCCATTGCTTTGCTATGGATTACCAAACCCCTATCCTCCTCAAAAGGCAAAAATGCATATTTGGTTCATCTGAATGTTTAAGTGGCATGAGGAAATAACTGCAAAAATAACAAAATAACAAAATTGCTGCAATAACCAACACAGAAGATGAAAAGTTTTCCTTTAGAGCACTTTGCCACATCACCTATCACTCCAAGTTAAATAAAACATACTTTGAAAGGCATTATTTGCATCTAAAGAGCAGGATTATACTGATCATTGAAGGTTTAATCTATATTCTTATTTGTCACAAGTTTATCAAATGCCAGTCGGGAAACTGAGGCATCAAAAGCCCGAAGGGTTTAGAATAGTGAAAAATCTATTAGGTCATCAATGCCTACCTTTTGTTAGGAGAGATTTGCTTCTGACAGCATAGTCTGAATTGCTTTGTCCATTCCAATATTTAATGACACTTGCTGTTGTCTAGAAGTTCTAGCAGAAGAAACAATGTTTTAAAATAAATAAATAAATAAATAAATAAATAAATAAATGAAAATTTTATGGAAGTCAGAGTTTTTATGCAGTCTTCCTGAAGTCTTGGAAAGCACCTGTGCAGAAAGAGCGAAGAAAGTCTGGGCCAATAGACAATTTTTGAACATAAACCATAAATGAAACAGAGCATTGATTTTTTAATAACAATTTTTATGTTTTTCTATAAAAGGTATTGGTAAGAAAAAAAGTAAAGGATAGAGGGTTGCATTTGAGTGGACAAGGGAGAAAATTGTCTGCCAAGGGTAATAGGATCTTTGCAGTGCAATACTATTTGTGTTTGAAGCACAGTACAGTGTAAGAAAGCAGCAGGCTGCTTACTGATTCATCTCAAAAAGCATGCTGAATCCTGAAAACCTGCCAGAAATAACAAGACATCATGGATGAATTCCTGTTCCCAAAGAAGTGAGCAAGGATTTTACCATTGTCTTGCTTGAGTTTAAGATTTCACACAGGAGTTGAAATTTCTGTTGTGCAGAGTAGAGCTGAGGAGTTGCTGGGATTTCAATTCATGAATATGCATGCACAGTAATGTACTAGGAATTGAAATATGAGCTTCAAAGAAACAGGGAGAAGTCAGTCTGGGATGCTTTCCGTACCATCTCATGACTTGGTCTCATCTTTATTAGGCTGATACTAATCACAGAAATTCCTTATGAGTTTGCATTCCAGAGAACAATAAACTATCTAAAAGACTCTATTTTCTCTAATTCCCTTCCAATATCCTGCTCGTGTTCCTGTGTGTGCATAAGTAATCGATATTTTATTTTTATGCTTAGACTTCAGGGATATTTTTAAATGCTATCTTCAAGGAAGTGGTGTCAGGGCATCTTGTGAATTGTGAAGGAAAGGAATGCCATAGCTGACTACCTCCTGTGACCAATAAAGCTCTGTGCCATGCTCTCTCAGAATTCATTCTGTCATTGATACTGTCAGTTCCAGGCTTCCCGCTGGTCATATTTACTATCCTTGGCTGTGGAGGAGGGGAAGCAAAACTACTCTCCAAATAGAGGAGATCTTACTCAGTAGGGATCCTGAAGTTCAGGCTGAAGACCTTGAGCGGATTAGTGGTCTTACTAGATGTGATGCTGCATTTTGTACTGTTTGGAGCATCTATATGTGCTGGAGTATCTGCATGTGTCCCGGATACTTTTGTAACACTTCAACAATAATTTTCACGGAGATCACTATCCTTCCTAGATTTAATATAACCTACATTTAATAGGGAAGGAATTATAAATATGGCCTCCTTGTCAAATCAGGAAAGACATTCAGCATTTGTCTCTATGAAAAACCCATGTTTTCCTAGATTGTCCGCAATGAACACTAGAAAATCCGGATTAAAGGAAAGAAGTACTGTTTGCAAAAATAGTAATTATGTATTTGTGAGTATAAAGTTTCTGAGAGGATATCAACTCAATAGGATTTTTCATCAGCATTTTCAAAAATTGTCCCTGTTTTTCAATTATTATATTCCCTACATCAAAATATAAAAAGCTATTGTCCATTTTTGTGTGTTTCTGGTACCCTTGGAATGGCTGAATGAAACATTTTCATGTTCGAAAACCCAGAAGTGGAAAATATATAACAAAAGACATTGTATCTATTAGCAGTTGAAGATAATGATATATTTTTTTTAAAAAACCAAGAAATTCTCAGCCAACATTTGTCATTCATATTAACTTTCTCACTCCTTTATTCATTTCTCACATATATACCAGAAGAAATTTTTAGCAATCTTAGTCACCCATGAACATTCCCCACACAATTTTTCACGCGAACATAACACCACTATAGGATAAGTTATACAGTCGGCCCACTTGCACTTCGCGCCCCCCATACTGCGGCTTCAGATCTTAGCGGCATGATTTTTTAGGGATATAGGAGATCCATTTTGCAATTGCACATGCCCGACCTGCTGCCACTGCAGCGGCGGTGGCGGCCGTCCGGGCGGCAGTGGAGGTGCGGGCGGCAGCGGCAGTGACGTGGCCGCCATTCAATGTGGAAGTTGGGCTGCGTGGGTCCCAAATAAGATCATGGTCCACGTTATATAAGACCTGACTGTATAACAAAAATTCTTGTACATAGGTTACTTTCTTAATAAATTGCTTACTGGTATAAAGAAAAGGAGACTACATTTGTTGCTTGTCCTTCCTCACAACCACACTGCTGCTAGACTTGCAGGATGGACACTGAGGGACAGGATGGCCTTGCAATGTAGTTCACAACTTGCTTCTGCTGTGCATTTAGAATAGTTTGCTAAAGAGTGGTTTGCAATATGGATACGACCTAGGTTCCTTACAGAGCTGGGCAGGTTTCTACCCTGAAGTCATTATCAGGATTAGCCAAATACGAGCTGAGTAGATCTTGCTCTTACTGAAGTCTGCTGCTGGAGGTGGTAGTCTTATAAATGTCTGTATTGCTGAAGACATACTATGGGTGAGCCTATGTCTGAGGACAGAATGGAAATACAGACAGTAGGATTCAGCTGGCCTTAATTCAAGTCATTGCTCCCAAATGTACAGTAACGGCTACCTACTGATCCTGGTCCAGCTGGCAGCATGTGCTTATAAAAGTCTCCGTGGAGACAAACTGCAATTAAATCACACAGAGAGAGAGAGCGCAATTGGTGTTGAAGAAACTAATACTGGGAAATGCTGTGAAACCAAGTTTCTTCTGCATGTATAACATTATTTCTTATAGCATTCCAGCTGCATGTGTCAAAGTAGAAAACACTGATGCCCTAAGCAATGGGGTGGGGTGAGAGGGGGCACAGGGCAGAGGCAAGAGCTGTATATGATTTACACTGTTCAAGGCCAAAGTGCCTGGGTTACTGTGATAGAAAGTCATATGATGCTTGCTTGAGGCAAGCTGCATACAAGCAGAGGTCAGTCTTGCCCTAGTGAACAGTATCTTTCATGTGGATATACAGTCCTACTGGAATTCAGCAGTGACTAAAACAGCTTGCTTTTCCATTGTGGACATTGTAGAATTGGGGTTACAAGATGCAACTGTGCTAATTGCTGGAGAGGCTACTCTGAAAAATGTATTTGTCAGCAGCAATAATGGTATAATTTCTGTCATAACACCCTTGTGCTTTTAATAAGAATTTTTGTTTCACCAAAATATGACTACTACAGACTGCATTCTTGTGGCATTTAAAGGAAATAGAGTTGGTTAATACCCAGGAAATTCCAGCTTAGAGAATGGAATTTATTATTTTGGATATTTATGTTGAGGTATTCTTCCTTCTATTAAAATATCTGTGCCAGAAAAACCATCACGTAATGAAATGTTATTTACCTATATAGAGGATTTTTAGAGGAATTTTGTTTTCAGCTGCTTTGACTCAGTGAGCCTTTCTGTTGGTTAGCATTTGGATTTTGTTAAAAATCAGAATTTATATCTCTCTTTCTCATGCACCCTCTAAGTTTAACTCACATAGAGTAGATGGTAATTTTGTTTCTATCCTCATACAGTAGAAAATAATCTCTTCATATTGAGATGACTTTGCTTTTTTGCAAAGATGTGGTACGCAGGTCAAAACCAATATGTATCCAAATCCTTTGTGGCAAGAAAAGATGGATAAAATGCTTTGAGACAAAATTTTAAAAACAAATACTGTAATTAGCTTTTATTTAGTCTTTTTTTTTTAAGACAATGATTTCCATTTCATATGGAAATGTGGATTTCTTCAGAGTAATTTCATGTTCTTTTTGGTTTAAAGCAACTTTTTTCCTTTGATTACTGAAATATGCAGTTCTCTCTATTTAACATGTAATATCAAATCAACATACTTCCCCCTTTTTTTTTTCTTTTTTTTTTTTTGCTGATGACAGTCAGCAGAAATCATGTTCCAAAGTGCCCTGAGAACAAGGGCATTGATCTCAAGTGAGACTCTTGTGCCACCTTCCCCTTGTCATTTTCAGCTGTAATTTGTTAAGATACCAGCTCTAAATTATTAAACACTTTATAAGTATAAATAATTCAGCAGTCAACAAATAACGTGACAGCCCATTAATCAGTTTCTGTTCATGTACATAGGTGGCATGCTGTGGTCTGTGGTGGGGGTCTGAATTCTGCTGAGGTCCGAGTGCTTTGCAGCAGCGCTGCTTCTCCTCACCTCAGGAAAAGGTTTGTGTGCACCTTCTAGGTTTGTCATTTGTTTGCATAAGAACAAAAAAGTTCTTGCTAAATTCCAAAGCAGAGTCTGTGGCAAATTTTGAGGCTTTTTTAGTATGAGACCGCACTGATACGCAGTCTTTCATTCTGGCCTGGCTTTCAATATTCCGAAGGTCAGCCCATCTTTGGAACCCCAGAAATCAGCAGTGTGCCTGTAACTGGGAATACTTCAAACTGACAAGCTCTTCCTAAGATGAGGACCTCCTCTTTGCTCTTTCAGGCATCACCTGAACAAGAGAAGCAGTGCATGAATTGGGCTGAGGTTCTTGAACGCTGCCCATAAGGACAGAAAACACCCCCTCCTAAGGATATCAGCAAAGTTCTTGTCAAACACAAGCAGCATGTACAAATGAAAGGCGGTTCTTAGAACACCTAGTATTCTAAATGCAATGTATTATTAGTTCATTCATTACAAAGGCAGCCTATTTCATGCTCTTGAAATGCTACTGAGGATCCGTTGGTGGACACAAATGTTCTAGGATATTGTTATCCCAATACACCACAAAAAATTCTAGGTAAACCTGTCTATGAGGATTATGCAATATGCTTAGACATGCTGATATTTTGGAAAACAAAAATCTTGCACAAAATGTTTTAAAAATGCTCTATGATATTTGGTGGTTTTAAATTAGTTTTTGACAAACATAAATGTCTAGTGATTGGTTTTAAGTCTTCATTTTAAACCTGCGGGTGTTGCAAATTTGGACTGGCAGTAAAAACTTCCTCAGGAGGAATGGGAAATACCGTTGTTAAACAGTTTTCCATTCTCAACTTGCATAAAAAGCCTGGGAAATTCTTGTAATGGATAGACTACAAAGAGGCAACTGAAATGATCCTAAGTCAAGGATCAATCCATCACACATAGGAAAAGATTATGCATGTGTCAATCTCTCTTGCTTTTTGATGCAGAACAAATAGATGTTACCCTTGGCAAATGGTTTATATGAATGCCAGTGCACTGTTTTAATAGAACAGGCCAAGGACAGGGAGACCTCAGACTTCAGCACAGTCAGGATTTCTTGCTGGATAAAGCACCAGACTGGAACTCACAAGACCCAAGTTCTGCTCTCACCAAGCTATTAGATGACCTTGAGCAAGTCACTTCAACATCCCTATAAAATTGTGATAATTGTATTGACCTCTTTTATTACAAAACTGTGAGGTCTAATGTTTAAAAGTCCTGCTTAAGAGCAAGGTGTTTGTGTCACCCTATATGTAGTTAGAACGTAGATGAGACAGTTTTTGGACCACATACATGCAAGTGAAGAGTTTCTAAATTACACTGGTGATTTAATTTGCATAAGTGCTTGAAAAGAGAAAAGTGAGCACCTGTGATGAAGCTGGTCTGAATAATACATAGCATGTAAGTGCAATGGCATTATCAAGAAAATAATGTGGCTCAGAAACTGAATATTAGAAATGACAAGCAACTGACAAAAGAAAACTTTCACTAAATGGAATATGATTCTATGGGGAAGCTGTGTACATTTTTTATTTTTTTTAAGAGGGGCATCATATTAAACCTGTGAAATGACCACATGTAAATAAAGATTAGGCTCAGATATTTCCTGCAATGGAATGGATGCAGAAATCCATTGTCTGGTGAAAAACTTACTGAGACATGAAAGTGTTTATTGCAAAGTCAAAGAATCACAGAGCTAACTGAGGGTGAGGGAAACATATATGAGATATTACTTTTCTAGCTATTAAAAGAGTCTCTGGTCAAGGGATCAGGCTTGTGGATAATGAGTGCTTTTAAGGTCTGCAAGGTTAAGATGATGTGGCATCAGCTATATATAAAATGCTAGTACTGACACTTGAGGCAGAGCTCAAGGTGAAAGTTAAAACTGTCATGGAACAAGGTGGCTGAAAAAAGTTGCAAGGCCAATTGACTGGATCAGCAGTATGGTGGCAGTTAGGAAGACAGGCAAACTGATGATCTGCATCAATCCAAAGGACCTCAATAGCATACTGTTTCCTGCCAACAGTCACTGAAATATTGCCAAATTGAGCGAACACAATAGTATTTTCAGTCATGGATGCCAGAGATGGTTTCTGGCAAGAGAAACTGGATGCAGCAAACAGTTACTTGACAACTTTCTGGACCCTGTTTGGGTGCTATCAGTGGCTGACAATGCCATACAGAACAGAAATTGCTTGAGGGGGTACCAGCATAGATTGCACACAGCCCCTGAGGGTTGTCTGCTGCAGATATCAGTGCAGATGACATTGTTTATACTTATGTGGGAGGGCAAGGATTGAGCTATGGCCAACGATGATCACAACTTTTCTCTGGTAGAGACTGGAGACAACAAGAAAGAACAGTCCCAAGCAAACAGCTGTACTGGCTCAGAACAAAGCTCTCTAACCTCATACTCTGTTTCTAGGGGTGGCTGGTGGAGGAAGGCAGGAAGTGCAAAAACATGTCAAGCACCCAGTGATAGACCCAAAAATTTATTCTACAAAGAAATTTGAGCAGCCAGAGATGACTGCAGAACAATACACATACACACCCACTTTGCATTAGTGCTGGCATCCAGGGGACCATTGATCACTTCTGAGAGGCATTATTTCCGCCTAGAAAAGGCCTCTCCCTCTCCCCCTTCACTCCCTCTTCCCTCCCCTTCCCTTTTCAAACCTTCCCTTCCCAAACTTTCCCAAACCTTCCCTTCTCAAACCTTCCCTTTCCTCTGTATTATCTATGAGTGTGTTAATACTGCTTTTCTTGTCTTCTTTTTGTGTGAATTCTTGTTTCTACCAATTTTCTGTTATGAGAGTCAAGTTGGACTTCTCCACAAACTTCTCCAAGTCCTTTATGAAAGTTATACTTCAACTCTAAATTTCTCTTGTACCAAGGTAATTTTGATGACCAGTTTCTTCGTACAACTGTTTGAAAAGATATTATTAGTTTTAGGCAGTTAGGAAGCCATCTACAAGAAACTTTTTGGCTTGTCTTTACTTTCAGCTTGACTTCAAGATTTTTTTTTTCATTTGGAGAATACTTTTATTTTTAAAAAATTGAAAAATTAAATTATTTTGAATAATTAAATAAAAGGTTGTAAGTTACCTCTTATTATGAGATAATTCTCTAATTGGAATATTGGCTAAAAATAGCTGTTATTTTCTCATGATAGATTTTTACTTTTTTTCCTCTTTGTGTTTGTGTGTGCAGTTATGTACAGAACTTTTATTTTAGTAAAGTTTATTAATTTGCATTTATATTTATCACAACATTATGTCTTCAATATCTCTAAAACATCCATCCATCTGTATCTTACTTCTTTAATTTTTATGTTGCCTTCTTGCACAGTATTAAATACCATTCTAATAAATTTTCATAGTCTTTTTTGTATTTAGATTTATTGAGTATGAGTATGTTATGCTCACTCTTTTATCATAATCTTTTGATGTTAAATTTTTAAGCCAAGGCATATTTCAGAAGTAAATATAATACAACTTCTACTGTGGATTCTGTCTCACTATTCTAAGTGTGATTGTCTAAATTCTTTTGTGCCTTGGTGTAACATTTACTCACAAGGTAAATATTTTTGTTGTGCTTTCTGCTTTCTTGCCATTCTCTCATCGCATTGGCATTGTCATGGCCCTGTGTGGAAGAACAGTAGAACAGCCTTCAATATTTACATTTTTCATTTAGGAATGTAGTTGAAATTCTTCAGGGTTCTAATTTATTTGTGGGTATAATAAACTTTCTGTTCTGTTAAGATTCTTTAATGTATTATTTTTTACACATGCTTATGTTCCCAGATATATATTATAATTGAGATAGAAAGTATTTTTCCTAGAATAAACATTAAAGAAAGTTAAACATTAAATGAGACAAATCACCTATGAGACAAATCAAATATTAAATGAGAAAAATCACCTATAAAAATGACAAGGAAAAGACTATCAAACCCCAAAGAGTTACAAATGTTTCTGATTATCCTTTAAATTGGTTTTTCCATTTTTGGGAAAAACAAAAAATAAAATCCAAAATGAAACAGACAAAGAATAACACCAAAACCTCCTACCTTTTCTAATTTATTCTCTGCTGAATTCACATTTGCATCTTCTTTGACTTCTGTTGCACACTCAGCCAATGCTTTCGGGGAACTATTTATGGAGGATCCTAGGTGGGTTTCCTGAGTTGTAATCACCAATTCTGAATGCAAATTCATGTAGACTTCATTGGTTTCCCCCAGGGACCATACGCTATATTTTCCCACTAAAGCACTACTGTCACCCTTCTGGCCACTCATTGTTGTGTGAACAATTTGTGGGTCCTCAACATTTGCATAGCAATTGACTAGGGAAAAAAAATAATATCTTCTGTACAGTTGGAGATTTTAGTGTTCACACAGTTTTCCAGACAACTGATGACTTACACTGGAAAAGAGCAACCCAAGCACAAGTCAGTGGGAGAGCATCCTACCGTCTTCAATCTAGAAAATTAAAGAACATTTGGTCTATGAAGGTCTATGACAGAACATTTTCTGCCTATCCTTTAATCAGCTTTTAATCCATAAAAGATCCCCTCTAACAGTCTTGTCACAGTTTAATTTATTTAATAATCTTTATTGTCAAGGACTTTTTAGAAGTGAAAGTACACCCATGTTTCTGCTGGCACTGTCACAGAAGTGCAATGGGGTAGTGAGATAATGTTTTCTTTACAGAAATCAGAATTTTTCCATGCAACATTTTTTTTTAAAACTGGTGATGTAATCTGGCATTTTCTATGATCATTTATTGGGACTTTTTTGAGATGAGAGGTGCACTAGCAATCTGTCAGTCTTCTGCCACAGTTGCTTTTTGTAATGTTTCTTACAGATCTTAGCCAAGACTCCTAGAAGTTCACATCTGAACCACTTCTGAGTTCTTAGGTGAAACATCTTGTTTCTTACATCAAATTGATCTATCTGCCCTAATAATGGCTTCAAGTTAATGCCTGCTCAAGCTCTTGCATAGAAGTCCTAAAATAGGAACAAAAGAATCACAGAATCACACAATATGCTGAGTTGGAAGACATCTACAAGGATCACCAAGTCAAGCTTCTGGCCCTTTCTTCCACAGTCTCAAGAGTGACACCATGTGTCTGAGAGCATTGTCAAAACACTTGTTGAATTCTATCAGGCCTGATGCTGTGGCCACTTCTCTTAGGAGTTTGTTCCAGCATCCAAACACCCTCTGGGTAAAGAATCTTTTCCTATTATCCGACCTAAACCTCTCCTGATGCAACTTTAGGCCATCCTCTCATGTTCTGAGGTCACTGGTCAACACAGAGGAGAGATCAGCGCCTGCCCCTCTTCTTCCCCTCATGAGGAAGTTGTAACTGCAGTGAGGTCTCCCCTCAGTCTCTTCTTCTCCAGGCTGAACAGACCAAGTGACCTCAGCTGCTCCTCAAGTGGCTTTTTTTCACCATCTTCGTTGCACTCCTTTGGACACTCTCTAATAGCTCAGTATATTTCTTATACTGTGGTGCCCAAACCTGCCACAATATTCAAGGTGAGGTCGCACTAGTGCAGAGCAGAGCAGGACAATTCTTTCCCTCGAGCAGCTGGTGATATTTGCATGAAAAAACTCAGGACACTGTTGGCTCTCCTGGCTGCCAGGACACTGCTGGCTCAGATTCAACTTCCTGTCAACTAGGACCTCCCTTTCAGTGGCACCGATTTCCAGCATCTCATTCTCCAGTCTGTATGTACATCCAGGGTTCAGAATCCAGCACTTTCCTTTGCTGAATTTCATATGGCTGGAGGTTGCCAAGTCCCCTGTTTTGTCAAAGTCTCTCTGCAGGGCCTCCCTGCCTTTCCAGTTTTGTGTTATCTGCAAGTTTAATATTACTTTAAGTCCTACACAATCTCTTTGATGTGATAACAGATCCTGATATTTAAAATGTTTAAATTCAAAATTAATTTTAAAAAAAGAGTTGTAGTGTGAACTTGATTGAAGGGAAAGTTTCAGAACAGTATGGAAAAAAAGTATGAGTGTTCATTCACATGTAATATAAGTTAATTTTTGCCTGGTAATTATAGGTTTGAAATTTCCCATAACATTTCTAATTGTAACTTCTTTACGTATTTTTTCTGCACATGCTATTGCCTTTTTGTAAAGCAATGACTTTTCAGAACTGATACATAGCTAAAATCTGTATCTTATATACCTGAAAACTGTTTCTTTGGAAGCCAAATAGATATTTATATTTGCCTTTTGGAAGATGAAAAATAACACCTGGCATGTATTTCTCTAAAGAAAATGTTTAGCTTCACATCACATATCTTCATTGTTAGGAAGTGAAGAGTTAAGTAATCTCTCCTTAGCTGCTCTCCATTTATAGTTCAATCAGTGAGTGCATTCTAGAAGAATCAAATCCAGTACAGTTCATGGACATTGCAATAATTTTGTACTACTATATCATGCTATCAGAGGGGATACCAAGATTAGAGCTTTCATGCTGAATACTGAGCACATCAGACTGAAGTTGTGGAGATCTTAATTGCCAGAGTGGGAGTGTCTATGCTCAAAATAAACTTGCAATGAGGAAAGTTCACTTATGAACTTGCAAGACATAGGACTTGTTCCTTGTATTCTTTTTTCACTTAGACAGGAAATTCTCTGAAAAAATAAAAATAATTTCTTATGTGCTGGATAGTCTTGGCCAGTATCTGTAGAGAAGGAATGATTATATTTTCATGAGCCAATTCATGAGCTTTTTTTACCCAGATTTCATTGCTGAGATAATCACTCGAAAGAGAGACATGTCCTAACTGGTTTTTTCCTTCTCCTGAAACAGTGTCTTATTCATCAATGCTGCTACCAGTACCATATCCTAGAAAAATCTACATCCTTGTTTACAGGGGTTCTTCTGAGACCTGAACATTTCTGAAGCTTTATGTAAAGAAGAGAATTTAAAAGTTTTGTTATAGTACCTGGGTGCATAATATCCAAAATATTTAACTAATCGGGAAAATATGTCTTGTAATTTTTTAGAAAAAAAGTTCTTCACTCTCATTTTTTATGTACGAGTCCTTGAATGAATATAGCTGATTTTAGATAAGAAGAAACATCAACAAAATATTTCTGAGTTGTTTGTGCAAGGAAATATCAAAAATTTGCATTTAGTTTAGATTGAACAACATTTTCCTTCTTATTTTAGTTAATGAACTGCTTGCCTCCTTCTGTTCTTCCCTCCATCCCCACTCCCAAAAATAACCAAGATTCCAAACATAATTAAATAAATTTTAATAAAGAATGAATGTTTCTAGATAAGGCTAGCATTACCTCTGAGGGAAATGCATTCAGCACGTTGTGTTTTATAAAAAACATGGTAGTAGAGTAAAAGGAAGAGAGAAGATACTTTAGATTAGAGGCTAGAAATCTGCCTTAGAAATTCTATTATAAAAAAGAAGTAGGAAAAATCCTTTTTATCTTGCAGAGGAATAAAAAAACTATCAAAAGTAAATCTTTTTCTCACAAAATGATGAAATTTTCACCATAATGCTTTGGGCCAACTTATTTATTCAATGCAATTTAAATATTTCATTTTGATTTCTTTATTAATGATTTTCTCTAAAAGCAATTTCACTCTGGAAAGAAATTTTGAAATAAACGTTCAATTCAAAAAATGTTAAATAGGACACTTGGGTGTTATTGTAATACCTAGCTTTATTTTCAAGCTGACATGCTTTACGAATGCTGTAGTTTTTATTAAAATTTTATGTTAATTAGTTCAAAACTGTGTGATTATAAATTTGTGAGTCAAGTCTATTTCCTGGGAAATACAATACTCTTTAAAAGCAACAGGTGGTTGGGCTTATACAGCTTGCATTGTACTGATCATAAACTATTGAAGTGATACATGTAACAGAGTTCTGTGTGCTTATACCTTTTCAATTTGTGGGCAGAGTGGGTTGTTGGTTGGGGGTTTTTTGGAGGGAGGCAAGGTGAAGGCAGTGGTTGCATTCTTCATTTCAGTTACAGCAAGAATTAGTATTCAGTAAGCAAATCATGCATGTGTTCTACAGACTGGATCCAACCCATGTGATCCACAAGTGCTAAACAGCTTCTAGGTTTGTAATACTAACATTTGGAGTACTACACTTACAGATTGCACCGTCATGAAGCTGCTGCAAACATCACATGGACATTCCTGTTTGTTGTTTGCATCTACATAGTGCCAAAGGAACAACATCAGTACTAGAAATATAATGTTTATCTTTTTACAGTCATACCTTGCATATTTACACTTCCAGTTTCGTGGTTTTGCATCCTTGTGGGTTTTTGTCAGTGAAAACTCCTCAATTTCTTGCAGGGTTTTCTGTTTATGCATGTGTACAGTGGTCCTGCTGCCCTGTGGGGTGGGACTGGCCTACACAGAGGACAGGACAGCCACAACCTGCAAGGCAATGTGGCTTGCTCGGGCGCTGCCCAGAGTTCCTCCCTTATGTGTTTTGTGAAGGTTATATGGTGTCAGCCCTTTATGACGACCACTTGCTGCGGGTCCTGGGTCTTTAGGTTGCACCTTGACCACAACTCATGCTAGTTCTGCAGTCCCCACCTGCCCCTGCTGCTGCCCTGGCCCCCCACGCTTGGGCTGAGACCGTCTGGGCACAGGATGGTCCCAGTGGTGGAGACACCTTCCTGGAGCCAGCCCGGGAAGCCCAACATGGCTGGTTCCCATGGCACAGTGAGATCCCACAACCCTCCCGACACCAGGACCCTGCAAGTGCTTTGTGCTGGTGCAGCAGGGACCTTCGTCCCGTGCCACACATGTCTTGTCTCTAGCCACTGCTCAGTCCTCCTGAGTGGCAGCAGGAAGGCTGTAGGATCTTGCTCCACAGTGAGAGCCAGCCAGGGTAGGCTTCCCAGATTGGCTCTGAGAAGGTGTCTCCACTGTCAGAACCATCCTAGCACAGGATGTTCCCAGCAGTAGAGACCTCTGTGCAGAGCCAGCCCAGTAAGCTCATTGAAGACGGCTCCCTCCACGGAGCAGGACAGTATGGCAGCAGTGGCAATGAAAGCAGAGAATCCCAGCGCTGGCTCCCACGGGGAACCCTGCAGACTCCCCGGGCGGGGAAGGGGCAGGGAAGATTCCTGCCATATCCTTGACCCATTTGAGGGTGCTAGGCAGAATCACAGAATCACAGAATATTCTGAGTTGGAAGGGACCCACAAGGATCATCAAGTCCAACTCTTAACACTGTCTGCCTGTCGGGAATCAAACCCAGGTATCCCACTTGACAGGTGGGGACACTTACCACTGTACTAAAGTGGATTTCTGTTCCACATCACTCAGAGTTGGGGGCGGAGGGGGGGGCTATGGGTGTGGTTTCTTTGCATATTCATGTCTCACTTATCTTTGCAGACTGGGCGGTACGTGACAAGGGAGGAGCCTTGAAACCCTTTGACTTCCAAGGTATAACTGTATTAGGAAAAATAACAATTTTAGCTATTTTAAAGATAAAGGTATTTCAGTAGTTTAAAATGACTGCATTATTATTATAAATTATATGCATTTGCTATTTATAGTTAATATAAATATGGCTGCATTTCAGTCATTGTGAAGTTCTGAAACAGGATTGGAAAAGCAGTTAAAAAATACAGTCTGTAGAAATGTTTCCACTTTATATTTAGATATTCAAAATGAGAGAGCATGCTATGTCAGATAGGCATAAAATTAGAAGCATCATGTAATGAGAAATTATGTGTTATGATTTTTTAATATATTTTCTCTTGAAAATTTTTTACCAGGTTATCTATAATTCAAAATAATTTAAATATGACCATTTTATTAATCATACTTATAAATCACCATTAACTTGAAGAATAGGTTTTGTAGGTCTAGAACAAGAATGTATACATACTACAGTTGGCCCTCCAATACCACTGTACTGTGGGTCTTGGTGCCCCTCCATGCAGCCCTTCGTCCACGTATTAATATGCTCATTAATATACAAATTTGCCGCGCACCCTCACACTGCCCCCCAGTGCTCCAGCACTCTTTGGGCACCGCCCTGCTGTGTGTTGGTGTTTGTGTCAGCTCTTCCTGGCACCTGGGCCACCCCATGCAGGGAAACACCCCTTTTCCACTCGGTTGGGGACAGTGGTATGGGGAGCTGCACACACTGCTATTTGGGTGTCTCTCCAGGTGGGTAGACCTGGTCTCTCCATACGCGGGATAGACATCTACCCCAAGAAAGTCTCAGACACCACATCTCACCTGAGAGTGTGTAAATCTTTCATAACTGCACGTAGCCTCTTGACTCCGAGCAGAGCAGGGTGGGTGCGGCACCGGGTGGACCCACCGCAACTGCTGTGCTCAGCGTGGGGCGGGGCGGGGTGAGCTGGGAGCTGCGTGGAGCCAGCACACCACAGTCCCTCCGTTTCAAGTGGAGCAGGGCTGGGCGGGCCAGGTGCTGTGTGGGTTCGATGCTGGCAAAACTACTGTGGCCGCCTGAGTTAGAGCAGGCAGCGGGGCGGGCGCAGGGTGGGCAGAGCAGTGCGCCCATGGTTCGTGTGGCACAGCATGGGGGTTGATTTGAATATTCATGACTGTTGAATTTGAATATTCATGACTGTCAGTTCGCGCAGACGCAGTCTCAAAGCACGTCTCCTTAATCACTGAAAAATCATGCTACATTGAGGTGAAGCTGCTATCTGGGGGGCGCGAAGTGGAGAGGGCTTACTGCATTTTCATTTTATTCTGCATTGGTAGAACTGTGCCTCATAACAAAAATAATATACGGAAAATAATTTTACCTTCAGAAAAATATTCTTTCATGCTAGAAATTCAAATCAATTCAGACACATTAAAGATATGAGAAAGAAGGTTCTTCACTTCGGCCATAACAACCCCATGCACCGCTATCGGCTGGGGGGGGAGTGGCTCCGGACCAGTGGAGGGGGGGGAGGCCTAGGNTATTAGATGGTGAGTTGGACTAGATGATCCTTGTGGGTCCCTTCCAACTCATAATTTTCCGTGATTCTGTGATTCTGTAAAGGATAACAAAGTGTCCAAAGAATAATAGTAGAATATGGAAAGAACTCAAAGATTTCCGTTTCCTGATCTTGCCTAGAAAGCACCTTTAACTGAAAGGTAGGGACATTTTGTAACAGGTTTTACCCTGACTAGATGCCAGAGGCCCGAACAGTCACTTAGTCCCAAATAATAAGATGATATACAAAGGGTGGGTTGGAATAAGGCAGTTTAACATAAG
The DNA here is from genome assembly GCA_013390025.1 of Pitta sordida. Lineage (NCBI taxonomy): Eukaryota > Metazoa > Chordata > Aves > Passeriformes > Pittidae > Pitta > Pitta sordida. The sequence continues at coordinate 65,525 of WEKX01010285.1, forward strand.
CAAAAATAAAGCAAAGCAAAAGTGTGTGCAGAAGCAAAGCAAAAGAACTAATTTCTACTTCCCATCAGCAGAGGTGTCCATGCAGATCAAGGGAAGCAGGGCTCCTAAATGTGATTATAAGGGGGTCATCAAGAACAATTAATGTTCCCCCCTCCTTGCTCCCTTCCTCAGCTTTTATATCTGAGCTGATGTCATATGGTATGGAATATCCCTTTAGTCAGTCTGGGTCAGCTGGTCTGCTCATGTCCCCTCTCAGAACCTTGTCCATTGGGAGTGAAGGGACATTATTGTGATGCATGCCTGGCTGTAGTCAAAACACTTGTGTGTTATCAACACCCTTTTAAAGCACAGCATTTCAAGGGCTGCTATGGGCTCAGACAGACCCAATACACATTTTCTGGTCAAAACCAGAGGTATGTAAGAAGTGGAGAGACAGAAAGTTTCAGGATCCCTTTTCAACCTAAAGTGTAGCTGGCAAAAAGCGTGAATTCTTGCATACATGTCTTCTGGTGGTGCCTTCAACTTTCAGAAAGCTTTATCTCATCACCGAGAGGCTGTGAGCCTGCATCAACCTCTCTAGGCCCTCATCTGTCTGCTCCTATACCAAAACAACCCTTACTAACTCAGTGGAGACTACAGGCATGTGCTGTTATATTCCAAAATATATGCAAAAAAATAGGCGACTGAAAAGAGGGAATGTTTTTGAACCTCTAATAACAGCCTAATGTTGCTTCAGAACAAAGTTTTTCTCAACATATGACTAGACACATGGGATTGAATTAGTAATCCACAGGAAATCAAAACTGAGTGACTTCTTTTTACTTATAGGAAAGGATGTAAAAAGGATATATGCAGCCAAATTCTGTAACACATTCAGTAGATGTCTGCATATTTTTTTCTTCCTATTTCTTCTTATTTTGTAACATGAAATGTCTTAATGGCTCAAAGAAATTTGAAAGAGCAATTATCAGTTATTGCTTAAAGTACATTGAAATTACAAAAGTAAGATTACATAATCACTTATGGAAAATTATTACACAGTTTTTAAGATTTAGGGTATTCATGATTCCTCTAGTACAGCCTGCATGAAGGGCAGAGAAAGAATCCTAAGTATCAAAAAGCAATACAAATACAAACTCTTTACTTTGTTAGAAGGTATCTCACTGCTGTGTTATGGATTGTTGCCCAACAGGCATAGAAACCTGGTGCTGTGGAAAATAGAGGAGTGCAAGCCCTGTCCTTGATGTTTACACTGACAAGGACAAGTGGTTAGCAGAAACAAATTACTATATCCTGTAATCAATAATTACCAACTCGGGAAACTGAATGTAATCACTGAACTAAATGGTTGTTTAATCAGATGGTATTACTATGTATTATTCAATATTTAAGCTCATAGCGTATTTATTCTGGTATTTTGAACTTATGTTGTTTTAAAATAGGTTTTGTTCAATAAAAGTCTGACAATCAATAATTTTGAAGGTACCTGAAAACAAAGTGTGCATTTGATCTTGAAGACTCCTATAAACTGTTTTCTGCATGCAACCTCTGTGCACGCAACTTCAGGTTTTAATTGACTTTCAGATCAAGAGAAATAGATTTCTCATTCATTATGTTTCAGATTTGTTCTTCATATATCTAAGTTGCAGATTGCTTTCAAAACAGACATTTTATTATATTACCTTTTAGTTTTTATTTCTCAGAAATCCATTTCAGCTCTAGAAATCACTATGGTCAGGGGGTTTTGTATGGCAATGTAATGCCTGTGGGCCTCTCTCCCGATACATTTTATGTCATAGTTTTGAGTCATAGGCAGTGTTTCCCCCATTTAACTGTAAAAATTACTCTTAAAATATGTGTCAATAATAGCTGCAGTTTTGTCCTGGCTTTATCAGGAAAAAGCTCTGACCACCTACAGTGCTGAGTAGTGTGTGAGGACAAATATTGAATGAAAGACTGTAGACTTTTTGGGATAGTAGATTGGTTCATTGTTTCATAAGAAACTTAGGACACTGAGGCAGGTAGTCACTTACCTGTATCTCAACACCTAGTTTTAAGCTAGCTCTCTAGATTCTATAGCCATAGGAAAATATATCCTGGCCTGTATCAGGAAGAGTGTGGTCAGTAGGACTAATGAGGTTATTCTTCCGCTGTATTCGATACTGGTCAGACCACATCTTGAATACTGCGCCCAATTCTGGTCTCCCCAGTTTAAGAAAGATGTTGAACTGTTCGAGGGGGTCCAGAGAAGGGCAACAAGGATGGTGAAAGGACTGCAGAACAAGCCCTATGTGGAGCAACTGCGGGAACCGGGTCTGTTCAGACTGGAAAAGAGGAGGCTCAGAGGCGACCTGATTACTGTTCACAACTACCGGTAGGGAGGATGCAGTTGGGTGGATGTAAATCTCTTCTCTCAGGCTGCCAGCAACAGAAGAAGAGGACATGGTTTTAAGCTATGCCAAGGGAGGTTTAGACTGGATGTTAGGAAAAACTTCTTCACAGACAGAGTGATCCCTCAATGGAATGCTCTGCCTGGGGAGGTGGTGGAGTCGCCATCCCTGGATGTGTTTAAGAAAAGACTGGATGAGGAACTCAGCGACATGGTCTAGATAATGGGATGATGAGATAGAGACTTAGGTTATATACAAATAAAAATAAAGAAAAATAGTGATGTCATGACCCTGAAATTAGCTCAGATAGATAAAACATGGTGGTCATGGCATCAGGGTTGTGGGTTCAATCCCTGTATGGACATTCACTTGGGAGTGGGACTCCATGATCCTTGTGTGTCCCTTTCAACTCAGAATATTCTGCGATTCTGTAATACTTTACTTAATCCCCTGTAAATACGTAGGTTACATGAACTGTGCTCTGAAAGAATATTATCCCTAAAGAGAACCTAATAATAAGGCTTGATCCTGCCTTGATCCTAATGGTCAATATTAAATTAAATGTGCCTTGCTCAAAGGTATGTGAGGAGAACCTCATCCCAAGATGACTGCATGTGTTGAATCATAAACTAGCAGTTGTGGTACACAGTTTATTATTTGTAACTCTTTGTGGCTCTTTTTCACCACTCTAAAATGTTTCTGCACAAGTGTGCAAAGCAAATCAAACTGAACTTCCTTTGCCCTTCACAAACAAGCTAAGCTTTGAGAGATTTACATGTCAATCCATACTTCACTGTCTAGACTTTTTTTTATTCAGCGCAACAGAAAAGTTTGGAAGATGAAAGCAAACTCACAAGTGATTATATTTTTCTCTTCTGACTTAATTTCATATAAATGGACTACTGTACCTTCACCAGAAAAAAAAAATAAAAATCAAATAAAAAACAACTATTGTAACTGATTCTTCACATTTTCCTCTCTGAAGGTCCAAATGTTCTTCTGTTCAGCTCTCTTACCATTCGTATTTTCATTTGTTCTCTGAACAGAATGATATGACCTTTTTTCTTGGAGAAAAATGTAATGGTGATATACTTTCCCATAACCTCAACTTTTATCCACGACTGAAGAAAAGATCTAAAAATTAGGAGTAGAAAAACTTGACTCTAATTTTATTTCTTTTTTTAAAAGAGTGTGTATTTTAAGTTCCAGAACCACTTCCATTCACCTCAGTAAAGCACATATAGCAGTAAAAAGAATAGGGAATACAAAGGACTTATGGAACAGAGTCTTTTGCAAAATGAATTAATATTTTCTATTACAGGATCTGCTATGTGTAGAAATTGTAACCAAGAGATGATTTTTCATTTGTGATTCTGTGATACATGAAAACCTTGAAAGTGCTTACTTTGGCACCTTTGCAATTTGATGTTTTGTGTACAATTCCTTACTCATTAACTTGTTTTTCCTGCCTTTCTGTTCACTTGTTTGCAAGATGGAGTGCAGGCATAGTCTCTGCTTTCAGAATCGGCTAAGGAAGGAGGTGGCCTCTTCTGGCCCTGATGACTGCAATCTGTCAGGAGGTGAATAGGACTAGCAGTGGGATCCTGGACCACTGATTTCAATGCCCTATAATAACCAACATCACAATGCAATCTTATTGAGATGTTTATCAACCTCTGCGTTGAGACTACTTAAATTTCCATTTATCCCTTTCATCCCTTGCTCAATATTGTTGAAAATTTTCATTGGAAGTTGATTTGTGTATAAGAGACGAACCTTGCAGTTTGCAGATCACATTTACTCATGCTAGTTTTATAGATGTGTTTTCTTATCCTCATGCTTTGCCTTGAATAGATGTTCGGGGTTTTTTTCTCCTTCCTATTGTTTGCCTACTATTAGATTTATGAGCAAGACCCATAGCCCTTCTCTTATTGTTCAATCATTTCATCTTGGCTTGGTTTTCCAGTTTCTTCTTAAACGGTAAAATCTTCATTGCCTTACCTTTCTTGAAGATATATGTAGAGTGTTCTAAGCAAGGTTTTATCCAAGGGCATTAGTATTTGTTGATTGCTGGTAAAACTCCCTCCTCTCTGCATAGACTCCAGAATCACAATCAAGTCTCAGGAAGCTGCACAAGATTTTTGTTTTATCACCATTTGGTGTCCTCATGATATATTTAAGCCTAGATCTATATATCTACATAATTTCCTTTTCTAAGAAAAGTTATCATGTCTCATCGATGAAAGACACCTTCCTATTCTAGCACAATGAATGTTTGCTGTATGAATCTGTTGTACTCATTTTGCACCTAGATCCATATTTCTAATTTTTATTTCCCATTTATGGGTCTGAGTCTCACATGTTTTGATATGGTTAAGCAGCTATCAGTTTTGCTATATTCATTAATTCTATCTCTTAAATATAAGTTCTGTTCTTCTGGAGCTGTACAATACTGCCTAAGGAGACTTTCCATTGTGCTTTCTGTACGTGGACTTGTCTATCCCACATCAGCCTTTTAAGTCATCAGTGTGTTTTTAGCAAGTGTGGGTGGAGGCCTTCCTATATCTTTGTTCATGAAGCTTAGCCATGATGATACAATAACAAAGAAAAATCTTTGCTACTCATTACAAAACCAGTGTGGACAACAGTCACAAGCAAATTTAAGCTGGAAGTGAATTCTGGAGGTCTCTAGTACGACTTCCTGATCAAAGCAAAATTAATCAGGTTTCTCAGGATTTTATCAAACTCTGGAAATCTCCAAGGTAAGGCACAATGTTGTATGCTGGAAAGCATCCTGTGCTTTAGATTGAGCACAGGCTCATTTGGGCGCTTTCCCCTTTCAGTTATGACTGCAGATGATATGAAATAAGGCTTATCAATGGATAGATACTTTTGTCCCCATATTTAGGCAAACGCATATGCATCTTTGCTGTAATGGTAAGAAAGAAGAGGGAAACTTCCCTTTGCCCAGTGAATGCATTGTGTGGATGTGCTTGCTGGAGCCCAGTCTTGACAGTAAGGCATCCTGACTAAAGGCTTTTTCATAGCAGCAGCTTCCCAAATATGGGACTCAGAATATTTCCCCTTCCAGATCTCATCCAGTGAAGATAAAACTGCAATCACTGCTCCATCCTTGAAGATTCACAGAAGAATCTAAGAGAAAATTTAATCATGTCAGTATTTGGCAAGAGGATGAGGAACAAGGAAACACTTTAGAACTTAGAGGAGGCTAATATATGAGTGATTGTTCAGCATATCTTCTTTATTGTGATTTGCCAGTTTTGCCTTTTTCTGTCTGTGAAAATGGAGTATTACTCTATTATTTTTTAGTTAAAAGCACTAATTGATCAAGACCCTCTCAATCCCAGAAGCCAGGAAGATGTTAGAAACATTGGAGCTCACAGTGGAACTGGATTACTGGTTAGGGAATCTGGATACATAATGTGCGACCTCTATGTCCTGTCATTATTTTGCCTACAGTAGACTGCTCTCCTACTAGTGATCAAGCTAGGAATCACTCACAGAAATTCATACATTAATTTTGAATAATAAATATGTTTGAGAAAATTACTCTGCTCACAAATAACTCACAGTTACCATTCTGTGATAACCCTGTTTTCATTAATGGTGAGTTAAAAGGTTGGAAATAATGATTTTGTGACTCTTTTTTTCTCAAAGTTTAAAGTCATTTAGGGAGCATGCATTTATAAGACAGAATTCTTGTGTACTCTGGGTTTGGATTTTTTGATTATTGAGACTAAGCATGCAGATTTTAAGAGGAAAAATTAATATATGATGACTTTAAGCTAAAAAGGTTTTAAATTTTTCCACTCTAGAAGATGTGACTTTTACTGTAGTTTCTCACATGCAAGAGAAAGGAAGAGCAGAAAACCAGTGCAGTGGGAATTGTGCAATAGACTGGGATGTGCAGTTTGATACAATATATTTTCTTCAAATATATCCCTGTACTGGAGTCTGCTGTATCCAATCGGTTCCGCACATGTCAAAATCACTGAAGATTGTTGGGAATACATATAAGGGAAATTATACCTTAATGGGTTTTTGATCATTCTGTAGTGGAATACTATGTAGGTTTGGCTAGGTTAAGTAATAGGTGATAGGTTGGACTTGATGATATCTATGGTCTTTTCCAACCTTACTGATTCTGTGATTCTGTGATTCTGTATTCCAGGAAATTTCTTATGAACTGGAAAAAAAAAATCTTGAAAGACAAAGGTCAATTTTTTTAACCTAGATGTCCACACACTGTCTTTTAAGAAAGAAAGAAATGGTCTATCTTATTAGAAACCATTTTAAATGAATAATAGGGAATGAATTCAGGTAAAGATATATTCTATATGCTTTACTATAATTTTCTATAGCAGAGAGATGTTGATAACATCCTTTGAGTCATATCTTATCACTCCTGCCAGATTTTAGTAGAACTACTTGAAAATTAAGTTAACATCATACAAGTGAAGATGACAAAACCTGATATTTGGGGTGATGTCCACAATGCAGGATCTTTACTTTTGTTTTATTCAATAATTTTTTAAGCATTAACATACCTGAATCACAAATATAAATCCAGTTAAAAACATTAATAGAACTCTGGAAGGCTAGACTGTGAGGGATCTAGGTTGGTGTTATGCTCTGCGATGTGCTCTCAGTCTCTTTACGGGTGTTAGATGGTGAGTTGGACTAGATGATCCTTGTGGGTCCCTTCCAACTCATAATATTCTGTGATTCTGTGTGTGATTCTGTTTAGAGATTATTATCTCTGTGCCTTTGGCTTTGAGCCGATCTTGATCTGATATTATACAGAAGTAAGACACAGCTGATCCTGTTTACTTTTCTCCTTTTTTTTTTCTTTTTATTTTTTTAAAGTGTTATGGTTCTTCTGGATCAAATTATGATCAATTTTTGATTTTCAGATTTACAGGTGCTTCCTTGAAACCCCTGGTTGGTCAAAGCAATTTCCTTAGTCTCCTTCCTGAGTTTTCTGCTACACTAAACAGGCAGAAAGCTTATGCTGACATCTGCAAAAAGAATTTCTTAGAGAATTTTGTGGGGTTTTTTTTTACAAGCTGATTCTGCCTTTTTCCTTCAGACCTACAATATGTGCTTTCATTGTTCACACACCAACTTATGAATATGTTGATGCTGTTTTCTCTTTTTTTAAGCTCCCATCTGAGTTCTGTTCATCACAGATGTTTAGACACACAGCTGTCCATCTACAGTGGTTCTGCATGAAAGATCATGGCTGTTGTGTACAAAAGAAGGGATTCAGGCAAAATGTACTATAAATAGAGAGCATTGTCTGCCTTTTCATTCTCCGTTGGAGTCCTAAGTTCTGGAATTGGAATATTTGCGACTTCATCAAAATATTTTTTGCCTTGAACTAAAAGATGAAGCACAACCTGAGAATTTATTATGGCTGTTATTCATGTAATGTTTCTATTCTCTCTAACCAGCAAGGAAGCTGGTTCTTCTGGCATGGCCTCAGGCTACATGTAGTGCATGGTGAAAACAGGCACATAATGTGAGTCATTGCACAATGTGGCATCTTCACCTGTACAAGTCGGCAACCTTCACATAACATAAACTGCTTAAAAAAATTTCAAGGTCATGCTATTAATGTCTTAAACATTTGATTTAGAGAAGAGATCTGCATGCAGCATGATAAGCCCCTTTGAAAACTGTGGAGCAGCAGCATAATATCTGAGAGCATTGTGGCAAATTGGGAAGTTGAGATAGAGCTGCTAATTATTCCAAGGCATATTTCTGAAAGGACAGGAGGTGTGGGATGTTCTCTGCCAAAAGCCCCTGTTTCTTGAATGCTCTCACCATCTCCATATGCACATTTGAAACTTTTGAGCTATGCTCTGTGTGTGTATAAGCTGTAGATAATGTGGTCTTATCTATTGCTTGAAATCTTAAAAATCAGTAAGATACAATTTAATAATGATGAGGGCACTAATGGAATAATGTAGGTAAGACTAGATTATCGAAAAACAAAGAAGAAACTGCAATTAGCATCTGTTACAGACCCCCAGGACTATAAGATAGTGAGGAAAAATATTCATAGAACAACTATGGAGTAGTTCAAAACCACACAATACTGTCCCAGAGGGGACTGTAACTGTCCAAACATCTGTTAAATTATAAAGCTACTGTAAATATAGATCAGAGATTCCTAAACACAAATGAAAGTGCGTGGATCCTAAAAAAAGATTCCTCTCTTTAGTAGTGGAGTACCTTATCAAAAATATGATGCTAACAAACCAAAAAGGAGAAGCTAGTCTGAAACAATGGGAATCATAGTAATACATGAATACAACTGGAAAATTCTAGTAAAAATGTGTTATAGTTCAATAAAACAAATTATGTCAGAAGAAAAAATCATCTTTTTAGTATAAGACTAACATTTACATAATGTAGTGCTAATGCAAGAGCTATATATATATATAAGAAAAGACATTTGTAAAACTTTGGTCAGGAAGAACAGTGTGTGGACCTCTAGGTAAAAAAAATTGACCTTTGTCTTTCAAGAAAAGAAATTTGTAAAATTTTGGTCAGGAAGAACAGTTATGGAAGTTTATAAGAATCATTCAATAACAGCCTGAGCTGTTGTAAAATGTTTCATGGTAGCTGCACACACCTATCATGAAATTGCTAGAAATAGAGGGGAATTCCCTGAATGAGAATTTTCCTTTTTTTTTTCATACTATTTGTACCTCTAGTTTGTGCTCTTTTTTTTTCTTTGAAAAATATGCAATTGTTTCCCTATTGGATAAAGAACACCAGAGGAAAAAATTGATTGTGATGCTGACATATAATGATATGTACTCCTCTCCTCATCTGTCAGTTAGGATTACAAATGTTTGACTTTACAAATATTTGACTTTCCAAATGTTTGAGATATTTGGAGAAGATTGTTCATCTCTCTATTAACCATGTGGTTGTCACAGAAGTTTAAAGCCAAGTGGAAACAACCCTTACTGATGCCTAAAGCTTTTATTTCCCTTTTGATGACCTGTGTCTCTTTCATAATGATGCACCAAAATTCCAGGACTTATCTTTTGGCACTCCATCCAGCTACACCAAGATATATCTGACCAAGGTGTAGTTGCTTGACCTCCATTTAATTGCTCACCAAAGGTAAACCTCATACCAAAACAGTCATACCTTGGTAATTAACAGTCATATTTGTGACCTCATTGACTCACAGATTTTTTTCTCGCAAATCTGCCTCAGTGATTCATGGAGCTTCCTGGTTGACACATGCTCAGTGTCTCTGCTTTGCCAAGGGGCAGCACTGGCACTCCCCATGGGGTGGCACTGACACGACCCTGTGGGCAGGCAGGCGGTGCCTCTCGTTCACTGGGGACAGCCACAGATCACTCCCTCATAAGTAAGTGCTGTGGAGGTTACGTGGCGTTTATAAGTCCTGGGGCACATTTAGATGTGCCACAGTTCCTTCCCCACTCCTGTGTGTCTCTGTGGCTGGTCCTTATCGGGAAAGGCTTATACATACTCTTAACACACAGCACCGTGGCATGCCTCAGGCAACACGGAGCCCCGTGCAGGGATCCTTCAGTGCCGGCTGCCCCAGCTACCCCAGGTGGGCACTGAGATCCAGCGCGGCTCCATAGAAGTCACACCCTCCCCTGTCACTTTAAACCTAGCTAGGAGACTGACCCCTGCCAGGTGCTGGCTGAGGTCACACGGGGTGCTGCTCTGTCTTCTTCAGTGTCTGTCTCAGTACCACAGCCCTACAGCCCTCCGCCACTGCCATTGGCAGTGTGGCCACTGCAGACACTCCAGAGGCACTCACAGCAGTCTGATAACATTAAACTGTTGAGAAAGCCTGTATAAAAACCTCCCACACCCCACCACAGATGGGCTCACACAAAGGAACATGTCTGTCTATGGCTGGCTGGGGTCACACTCATGACCATGCCTGGCCATGGATGCCTATCACCTGACAGGGGCCTGGGCCATGTCACCAGCCCCAGCTGGTTGCCCATCCCTGCTAGGAGTGAGGAAGCCTTAAACTGTAAGACATGGCACGGTGATGTGAGTCCCATTCGGCTGTTCTGCTCACAGCAGCCAGCCTGGACATGCCAGCGCATATCTGCATATGCGCACATGCAGATATGCATAGCCTTAGACAAAGCACTCCTGCCAGTGCTAGCTGCTGCAGTTAAAGGGAAAACACTCCTACTCCTAGCCGTAAGGGGCCTTGGGATTTTGCAGGGTTGCAAAGTTGTCGTATTTCTGGCAATAATTTGCCATATTAATGTCCAACATGAATTCATGGGAGCCTCACAAGACCCAAATCCCTCAAATCCAGAGATATGACTGAATTTAAATGATCTAAAACAAATTTCACTAGTCATTGAATTACATTCAGTGTTTTACATATTAGCAATTTTCAGCTTCTTCCAGAAGCCTAAAAAGGTGATGTGAAAATACATGCTGCATTTTATTTTGTTAATGAGACAGCAGAGGCACACATAAAAAAGCAATTGGTTCCCACTAGATATCTGTGAGAGGTACCCATTTTTAAATACCTGTATGTGGTTCACTGGCATAGGAAATTGAGTTCCAAATTATTTATCTTTTGATGCCTTCTAGATGGATGGTCTGTAAAGTAAGAAAAAAACAAAATTACACTTAAGGTACTGTGGTATTTTGGGGGGAAACATTTCGTTGCTCTACTATTGTATTTTCTTTTAAGGGAATATTTACATATCCAAAAATATGCCCTTTCCATATTCAGAGAGAAGTACTTTAATACAGCCACTTATGTTGTGTATCTATGCAGGTGTTTTGCAAAAGAGCAAAATACTTGCTTGTAACAGGCTGTGATGGCATGGGCATCCTTAGACTATACATTTTTATGAAGAATAGATCCCTTGGTAATTACAGATGTGTTAGTGACTTTCTGCTTTCACTAAGAGTATCTGAAAATCCATTCAGTCTGCACATTTCTGGTTTGCAAGGTTTTTTAAAAAGTAGAGAAGACATTTTACTTTCCTTCTATAAATTCTAGTTTATTCTGGGAAGCCATTTCACACCCAGCTTTTATTTATTTCTCATAATGCATTTTTTTATCAGGGTCCAGAGTGGGAATAGGTAAATTAAAATTCAGATCTTCGGAACTTCTTTTTTCTAATTCTTTTTGACTCTGGTTGCTTACTTAGTCTTGTAATTGTCATGATATGTCAGGTAGTTAAGAATTCCCAGTAATCTGCCTTCTTCATTGTGATTTAAGTGCCATAGTTAACTCCCTCTTAAAGTCAAAGCACCAAGTTGATTTACTCAGTCACGATTTTGAGCCTTGATGATAAAAATATCTTCCACCATGTAATCCTCCTATGTCTTGGCCACAGTCATGTTTTTTCCTATGCCTTTTATTTGCACTTGTGATTCCATTTCCAACTCTCTTCTATTATTTTTTATGAGACATGACCTCAGTTCTTCTGCATAAATCGATGGCTTGAAAATCTTGTTACCTCTTTTCAAATTCCCTTTTCAAGTGCATTGGCAGTCTCTAACTCTGAACTCCTTAACAGTGACTGCTCATTTCTAAGGTCATCCCTGCCTTTTCAGGTAGTTTTTGTTTATTTCATCCACAATGTTTTAATTCTGGCCCCTGGACAGGTCTCTCTCTCTTTCCAACATGCATTGCTGAATAATTGAGTCATTCTATCTATAAAGCTGTGAAAGCAATGTAGCAGAGTGGTACAGGGATTATTTTTTCTTTTTTTTTTCTTTTTGTATGAGAAAAAATTTATTTGCTGAAGAAAATTTTCTGGCAACTCAGAGCTGTTTGTGACTTTAGTTTCAAATGTATGAGGCAACTATACCTGAAGAAACATTTAGAAATATTCAGAAACTACAACCACTGGCTTTTTGCTAACTAATTAGGCATATAGGTCAGATAGATCAGCTACTGAGATGACTTGGAAAGAGGAGAGGCAAGTTCTCCCCCAAATGTGGGAGCTGCTGTTTCATTCCACTGGGAAAGCAGCAATGAAATCAACACAGTGGCCTTGTCCTTGATCAGAATCAGAGCTCCTGTGTTCATTGAAAACAGCATTACCAGCAGAGGATGTTAAGGAACCCATCCTCGAATGTCATATGATATCATGACTTTTACAGATGTCATAGAAGGAAAGTTAGTCTCTTCAGACAGACATGCTGATCTGAACTTGGGTCTTCCATGACTTGGGAAAATAATTTAGCCACCCTGACACTGGATAAAAAGAGGAGGCAAAGCAAACTGGGATCTCCATAAACACACAGCCTTGGAGGATAAAAAAAGCAGTAACAGAGTCTTTTCATAGTGAAGTAAAATCTGGTAAAATGCATTGCAGTCATATTAACTTTCTGTGTTTCAGGTGCGATGCACACTTATAGTTTCTGTCCATGGAGAATGTACATATTAATGGACAGGATAGGCAAAGGATGAAAAGGAAAATAGAGACACAAAGATCACAAAATATGTTGCTGAAGGTATTATCAGAGGGCAATGGCTCAGACGGAAGAACAAAGCTTTCTCTTGTTTGCCACAGCAAATAGCCTTGCCCATCCTTCCATGTTAACATTTGACCACTCCTCTTAAATTATCTTCTTATGTCCATAGCATATCCCACATAAACTTTTCATTTGTTCCTTCCTCCCACACTCCCAGATCCTTAGATTACAAAATACACTCTGAAAAGTATACAAAGGTGCATTTTGTGATACAATAATGATTTAATTGTAAGAGAAGAGTGATGTTAGAAATATTATTGAGTCACTCATGGACATTAAAAATTCTGAAACTTCAGGGGAATTGGTAAATTAAATTAATTCAATTGTGCACTTTTGCATAATATGTGACAATGTTTGTAATTCCCTATAAAGTTTGGGTATTTGTATCCCTGTGCCCAAACCAGTAAATTAGCCTCTCTCATAATGTGAAGGAGTTTATCAACAATTCAGACCTAAGCCTTGTAAAAGCTATTGCTTTTCCATAGAGGATGCCCAATTGTCCTTGCTCACTGACAGGCATAGAAACAACGAACTCGCTTTTGGTGTTCACAGAATGAGGGAACATCAATCTTAGTCACTCAAAACCAATCTCGACTGGATTAGGAGGGAAACATAATCACTGGAGATGAGGAAAAGGCACAGATACTTAATGACTTTTTTGCCTCTGTTTTCAATAGTAAAACAAACTGTTTACGTGATGTGGTCTCTCGATATGGTTGACACAGACAAGGAACAGTTTAATCCCCCTTTAATCTAGGAGGAAGATGTTAGAGATCTAATTGTACATTTAGACCCTCATAAGTCTATGGGACCTGATGGGATACGTCCTAGAGTGTTGAGAGAGCGGGTGGAGGAGCTTGCTAAGCCTCTCTCAGTCATTTACCAGAGGACTTGTCTTATTGGGGAGGTCCCAAAAAACTGGAACTTGGCCAATGTGACACCTATGTACAAGAAGGGTAGGAAGGAGGACCCAGGGAATTATAGACCTGTCAGCCTGACCGTGGTGCTAGGCAAAATTATGGAGCAAATCATCTTAAGGGAAATTATGCTGCACCTCCAGGATGGTAAGGAGATCAGACCTAGTCAGCATGGCTTCAGGAAGGGAGGGTCCCTCCTAACCAACCTCATTTCCTTTTATAATCAGGTAACTTGACTGGGTTGATGAGGGACAAGATGTTCATGTGGTGTACCTTAATTTTAGTAAGGCCTTGATACTGTCTCCCATAGCAAACTCCTGATGAAACTGGCGTCTTGCGGCTTGGATCAGGTTACACCGTGCTGGATCAAGAACTGATTGGATAATTGAGCTCAGAATGTGGTGGTTAATGGTGCTGTGTCCAGTTTTGATCCTTACATTGGATCCTTACTGGGTTAGGAACTGGTTGGATGGTCAAGAGTGGTGGTAAATGGTGTCTCATCTAGTTGACGATC
>WEKX01010287.1:0-12115 GCA_013390025.1 Pitta sordida
GCCAGGGTCAAACCACGACAGTGTGACTGATTCAGTATTAGTTATGCTTCTTTCTAAAATTATTTTGATTATCAGAGAATATGCAGTCTACTTGAGTCATTTGGAGATTTTCTGAGTACAGAAAGGTGGATTGAAATGTGCTGCCGCCCTCCCTAAAATGACACATTTTTCTTAGGTACACTTTTCTCAGACTAGCTTTGTCAAAAATAACCCTGGGCCACCTTCAAACCATCTGGAAGCCACTTTTGCTCACTCTCTCAAATTTATATGTTAAGGAGAATTAAACATTCATTGAACAAGGTCTGATTCATTGCACCATATTGTAAAACCATAAGAAAGAAACAAAAGGCTCTATCTCGCCCAGCAATGAGATACTGGATTTGGTCTCACTGAATTTATGTGAGCCAGACCCACCCACTTCCCATCAAGGTGTGGAAGCAACAAAGTAGTACTGTACTTGACTAAAATAGTGAGTCCTGATAATAAACTACTTTTTGCAACCCTAGAGGCACTTATATATGGAGCATTTCCTCTAGCAGTACATAAAACCCCATCAGAACCTCACTATAAAAACTGTTCCAATGAGGAATCTGTTTCAAGAAGTCCCAAGTACAACGTGACAAAGACTATATAGCTAATCCTTGATTTCCTAAACTAACTCCTGATTGGTAACATTTTCCAATGATTAATAAGTGATCAGAATACTCACATGAAAAAATTGTTAGTTTGACACAAAGGATTAAAAGACTGCTGCATGTCATGTATAAGACTATCATTGCCTCATTTTATGTACGTCATCTACATCATTGTAGTATTTTACCATGACGCCAACAGTATGAAGTTTAACAAGACTAAGTGCTGAGTTCTTCACTTTGGACATAACAACCCCATGCACCTCTATCGGATGGGAGAGGAGTGGGTTTAGAGTAGTGAAGTGGAGAGAGACTTAGGTGTACTGATCGACAGGAAACTCAATATGAGCCAGCAGTGTGCCCAGGTGGCTAAGAAGGCAAATGGCATCCTNTCCAGGCCATGTTCTATGAGTTTCTCCTGAAGCTTATTGTGGGAAACTGTGTCAAAGGCTTTGCTAAGGTCCAAATACACAACATCCACGGCATTTTTCTCATCAAACAGGCGTGTCACCAGAACATAAAAAGTGATTAGTTTGGTCAGGCAGGACCTGCCTCTCCAAAATCCATGCTGAATAGTTCTAATGTCATTGTCATTTTGCAGTTGCTGAGTAATAGCACATAAGACTATCTGTTCCATGACTTTGCCTGGGACTGTGGTCAGGCTGAAACGTCTGTAATTGCTTGGGTCATCTTTCCTGCCCTTCTTGTGGATGGGTGTCACATTAGCCAATTTCCAGTCTTGTGGTACATCACCAGTAAGCCAGGACTGTTGGTAAATTATGCAGAGTGGCTGGGCGAGTTCATCTGCTAGTTCTTTCATCATCCTCAGATGGATCCCATCTGGTCCCATGGACTTGTGAGGATCCAAGACACTCAGCGTGTCTCTGACTACCTCCTCCTGGATTACAGGTGTGCTTATATTGTAGCCCGACTCCTTCCGTCAGCCCACTAGTCCAGTTGTCCTGCAGGCAATCTGTCTTACTGTTAAAAACAGAGGCAAAGAAGTTATTAAGTATTTCTGCCTTTTCCTCATCACTACTTACTATATTCCCCTTTTTCGTCCAATAAGCAGTGAAGGTTGTTGCAGCCTCTCTTTTTACTGTTGATGTATTTACAGAAACATTTCTTCTTGCCCTTAACAGAAACGTCCAGTTTGAGTTCCATCTGGGCCTTTGCCTCTCTAGTTTTTCTCCTGCATAACTTGACAACTTCCTTAAACACACCCTGACTTACCTCCCCTTTTTTCCAAAGCCTGTACATCCTCCTTTTTTCCCTTTGTTCTTGCAGGAGCTCTTTGCTCATCCAGGCCAGCCTACTGCTTGTGACAGATGTTTTTACTGCTTATGTTTTAATGATTTTTAATGGACCTGGTTTGAAAGGCATGTTATATACAATTAATGAAAAATATTAATAGAAACAGTAGGCCAAATATCTTCAGGACAGGTAAATATTATTAATAGGGTCAAATATTATCTAAAACCTCATCATCTGATCTGGCACACTAGATAATAGCAGCTAAAAATAATTATAGGCTGAGATGCTTCTGGATAGACTGTGACCTCATTAATTGCTCTGATGGAGGTATTGGTAGCTCCCTGCAATGAGTCATTATCGAAGTGCATCACATAACAAACAATGACAGCTAGCTTGTAGTGACTAAAGTCTGACAGATGGTCAATAAATTCAGATCTAACACATTTTTGTAATTACAAGGTAGATTTGAAGTCCTTGGGTATTCTAACGGTGCTTCTCCAGAGTACCAAATCTGGGTCGTAAAAGTTAACATTCAGTTCAAGTCTTTTAGATATAAAGTAAAGGAGAACATCTAGATTCTCTAGTGATTATTCAAAATGCTGTATGCACAAGTATCTAAATACTAGTGTTACTTCCTCATTCACTACCACTAGGAATGTTGCATCATTTCTAGTCTGACACTGCACCATGCTGTGCACCACCACAATGCATTTTATGCTAATGTGATGAGGTATCACACAGTTTGATATGGTGTGGAACAAGACAGTGGTGAAAAGTTATGGACCTAAGTAATTATGCTCAGATCAGAATTATTAACACAGTTGGCAGAACTCTGATCTAAATGTGCATGATCTGAGGATAAATAAATAGATTAGGTAGATTTACTGAGAACAATTTGCAAGAATAGATATTCTGTAATGTCTGACTCTGCATAGTTCTATTTAAAATGCTTCTCCCTATACAATAGTACATACATGTATTAATCTCCCTTTTGCCCTTTTCAAGACTGCCATATTTTATTAATATTTACTTGTTTTCTGGGTTTTGCCCTTTATAATTAATTAAAGAAACATTTTAGGGTGTGTTTGGGTTTTTTAAATAGCTAAATTGGCTAACACTGTGTTAATGAAATAATTGTCTTTGGAGGTAGCATTATTGAAGGAGTAATCACAATACTAGTAATTAAAAATAGATGTATAGATCCTCAGAAGAAATAAAGTACTTTTAAACTCTGGAACAGAGAGCCATTTTCCTTTTCTGCAGTATAGTCCCCAGAGTCCTCATGACCCGTTTATTGAGGGATTTACAGCAGACCAGGGACATGCAGCAAAGGAAAATTTGCAAAACATGTTTGCAAATAACAGCATTTTGACAGTTGATCTGGCTTGTAGTTGCTGGGCTTGCTCTTACAAAGATTGAAGTGAGTAAGGTGTTATACAAAATTCAAACCCAAAAATGTAGACATGATTTGTGCAGGCACAAATGTGTAAGTATATGAAAATAGGTCATGCGCTTTCAAAAACTGGGGAAAGGGAAAGGAAAGACAAAGTCTCCTATCTAAGCAAAGGAAGCTGGAGTAAACAATGAACAACAGTAGCAGAAGACACAGGTCATGGAATGAAATGACACCGCCACAAAAATTTAAAAGGGTCCCATATCATGAAAGACCCTAAGGACCAAGGTTGCATCTGGTCATTCTGCTGATTGCCTGAACACAACTAAACACTGACAGAATGGATGACCTTTTGGTTTTATTTAGCTTGGAGTACTTAATGGTGCAGTGAGATGTTCTCTAAAAGCCTAAAGAAGATACCTGGCTGTCATGGGTTAATACATATGTACCTGGTTTTCTTTTTGATTTTTTTCCATTTTCTCGGCAGCTCAGCGCAGCCCTCCCAGCCCCTACCCCTCCCCGCGTCCTGCCACCACCAGAGCACTGGGGCCCACAGGGGCACACGGCCGGCCAGTGATGCAGGCTCCCGGGATCTTGTAGGGGGCAGCGCCACCCTGTCGGCTTTCAGGCAGCGGCGAGCAGCAGGATGGGGGCAGGAGTGGCTGAGCATCACGGAGTGGAATAGTGCAGCAGATAGGTCCCAGGCTGCCTTGACAGCGCGGCGAACCGTGGCAGTGGCACACCAGCCTGGTTCCATGCCCGAGCCAGCGATGGCCATGTGGAGGCTGCCATGACCATAACTGGACTACTGGCCCTTCCAGAGTTAGCGGAAGACAGACAAGATTGATGGCTCAGAGCTGCACCCCACTGGGCAGAGCTGAAATGACGCGGGAGGCACGGTAGAGGTTTTTAAAAGTAACGGCACCAAGAGATTTGCCCTTCCCACTCGGACCAGCTCCAGAGACAGACGCTGTCCCAAACCCAGCCATTTTCTCTCCGTGGAACTCATCCCTTCTCCTAGCCGTCTGCCTCCACAGCAGCCATGTGGCAGTTCCTCCAGCAGCATGATCAGCATCCAATCCTCCTCCTCCACATACCCAGCGGGTAAAAAGGACAGTAGACAAACAACTCTTTGGGTTTTTTTCCTTCCCTTTTCCCTCTCCCCATCAGTTTGTTTTGTTCCCTATTATTATTATTTCTTCCCTTTGTTTGTTCCCTCTCCTCTTTCTCCCTCCTCCATCCTCTCGGTTAGGAGGGAGTGGGAAACATTCACATATAGATAGATAAAGATTTTATTTCCTTTTTATTTCAACCCATCCTGCCTAGTGTCCTATTTTATGTAATTTTAAAGATAAACCATAACTGTCTTCTATAAATGAAGACATTGTCTCTAACACATTTAATATGAGACACAAGCCACCATATGCATTTGCGTTGCTAAGAATAGAGGATAACTGGTGAAAACATGGCACCAAATAAAGAGCAGAGTATTCAATCCATGCCCTTCTTCAGCAGATATACAAAAGTCATATACTATTTACAGGAGGGAGAAACAACACAGAGAAGAATAACTAAACAATATGGTGTTTTAGTCCCGCTACATAATAGCAAGTAAAGGAAACACACATCTAGCTTCAGCTTCTTTATTAGAAATATTCTTCCTATGACTTTGCATATGACAAAAGAAAATTGAATGAATTATACTAAAGCAGCTGATAAATATGTTCATTGGTTTTTTCAGATATTTTCTAAATGTGGTATCCTATAGAAAAGTATGCCCTATGTTTGTATCAGGAAAGTCACCAAAATATTTCAAATATCATAGTGTATCTTATATTTTTGCCTTTATCTGTCATTCCCTACACTCAAAGAACAATCTGCTCTAACCACTCCTAATAAAAAGAAACAAAACTAAAGGTTTTAGTTTTTCAAGCACACTGGTTCAGAAAACTGTTTGCATCCCAACAAGGACCAAAAACATTGCTGTCTGACATAGGCAATCATCTATGCAACTCAGGGCGAAAATTGAAAATAACTTGTAGTGAACTGTTCAGGAACAATTGATAAACAGCAATTTGTCCAAGAAAATGATTCAATCACCAATTATGAATAACTAACCAGTGAAAACAACAACTCAAATTAAGATAATCCAAAATCAGATAAAAGAATAAATTCACTGAACCCATAATTGTATGTAGTGAACAAAAACCAGAACTGGATCTCCTGACAACCACTTTTTACCTATTTCACTAGACGCCATTGGCATTAATAGCTCCTGTTTCAAAACAAAGAACCTTCCAAATGTGTCTGCTTTTGAAAATTATTTCTTTGCTTTATATTGTATATTTTTTTCTTTTTCTATTTGTTTCATTTGTGAAAGGATTCAAGAACTATTTAATTTCCAAGGAATCAGTATTTCAAGGCAAGAGTAGATTAATGAACAGAGAAAAAAAATTGCTTATCTTTTTTTTTTTTTTGCTTATTAATTGTAGGCTTTTAGACTGTTTCTTAAAACAGCTATTAAAAAACTCAGCCAAAAACTAACACAAAACTTGTCATTTTTCCCTTCTTATGGCCTGTTCTAAGTCCCGTAATACTTTCATAGGCTGTGTTGCTAAACAACTGTAAATGATAGAGTGCTTAAGGATTTCTTCAAGCAGATTGTTATGAAAATGAGTTGACCTCATCCCTTTTGGTCAATAAAAATAGGATATTACCAAAAGGCATCTTTTGCAATTACATCTGAATTGGTTTTCAAGCTTCACAGAAAGGTCGATTCAAACAGTGACAAACATCATCTTGGTAGGCACCAGTGCCTATCTCCAATTTAGGAAAGCTTTTATTAACTCACATTCATACTGAGGGTCAGCTTTACAGTGTTCTTTTCTCAGAGACTGAGGCATTAAAGCTCTTGAAATCTCCATTTACTTAATGAAAATAATATTACAGAAAGAATGATAATCGAGTGATGTTTTCATTATGCTAAGTAATTTTCTGCCAGTATTTCAATTCTCTTTAGCAACATGTATCTGTGAGGGTTGCAACCTATAGGTTCTTTACAGTAACCATCTCTCACTCCTGGGAAGGACACCTTGACCAAGTAGCTACCTATTGCTGCTCTATTCTTAAACAGAAATTTCTCTGTAATTTTCTTTGTTGCTACCTGTTCTGGAAAGGACCGTGTCTTTTGATACAGTCATGTTAAGAGAAAAGAGCAGCAGAAGTAGGGGCTTGTAGAGTGATCCCCAGTATCAGGGAGAAACAGGAGTGGGATTATCTGTCACAGAGGAGGGGCCACGAGCCAGGAGCCTGTGGCGACGCAGGCAGGGCAGGGACCTAGCTGACCAGGGACACACATGCTGGGTGAAGTGGGCAGAGCAAGTCCCATGACAGCCAGCCAGTTTAGCCAACATCTAGCAGTCAGGCAAGTCCATAGTGATGAGATGAATTCAAGGTGAGGTCAGGAATTCAAGTCGTCAGGTCAGGGCCAGGAACAGTGATGTGCATGGCAGGCACAACTCAGGCAAGGACTGAGGTTTAAATGCAGCTCCCAAGGAAAGAGAAGCCAAGATTTGTCTCTTTTCCCCAAAGTCTGACTCAAGGTCTCAGCTGCACCATATCACAACTCACTAGGAGCCTTCGTTCTAAATATCTCTTAGAGAGATGGCTATTGTCTCTAACACATCTAATGGATTAGGACCAAGGTTATAAGCGATCCTAGGGACGGAAATAGGCATTTGTGTCAAAAACATGCATAGAGCCAGAGGACACAAAAACAAAGCCCAGGATTTTGGGAGTACTGTTCATGACAAAACATTTTTGAAAAAAAATCATTGCAGACAAAACAGAACTTTTCGTAATTTTTCATTGATTTTACTGTAAAAAAGTTTCTCATTTCATCTAGTGAAAATCTTTCTGAAGCCAAGGACTTTATTTCATGTATAGGACTCAAAAAATAAGTAGATTTGGTTGTAATCGTAAGTATTTTATGACACATATTTGTAGGAATGTTTTGTGTGAACAAAGATATATTCCTGGAAGAATTTAGAAATCTTTTATGAATTTAAATTGTGTCTGGCTGGTAGTTTTGCCCTCTGAAAATATAAGAAAACCTTTTAGCAAAGAAAAACCATTAAATTCTGTCATATTTTTCCTATATTTTGTTATAAGTATTAGAAATTTTGCTAAACATATGATTTTAAAATAAACAGAGAATTCTAAGAAAAACTAAAATTGGATTAAGCCAGCACAAATTTTCTGGGTTTTTTTTTTTTTTCAGACTTTTAAAACTATGAATAACAGGATTGTCTCATGCTTTTGTCTGGAATGAACACTGTTAAATAAGTTTCAATATAAAATGGTTACATCTTTCACAAAATTATTTGAAGTTCCAGTCTCAAGAAACTGTCTTGGTTTAAGACCAGTAAAGNCTGCTGATCTCGTTTGTCTTCTAGAAGAGCCGGTGTTTATGTCATCATCATGGCAACCTCCAGATCCCCACATGGCTGCCCCTGGCCCGAGCAGGGAACCGGGCGGGTGTGCCGCCATGTGCTGCGCTGCATTGGCAGTCCGGGACCCGCCCGTAAGTCACTCTGCTCCGTGACGCCGGCATTGGCCTCCCACCTGTGCGCCCCCGATGGTCAACAGCACTCCGGTGGCGGTGAGGGAGGAAAAGCTGGGGTACGGGGAGAGCCGAGCCACCTCACAGCCCCACCCCCCAGCCTAGGAGAAAATGGAAAAAATTCGAAAAGAAAACCAGGTCCACGTGTGTTAACCCATGACAGAAACAAAATCTTATGAAGTGCCGGATGTAACAGCAGACTAAGATTTCCTCATGATTTCAAAACTGAATATGTATAACGTTTCTGACTTTTCTAGTGTGTTTCAGTTCTGGAAACACCTTGAGAATTATGTTAGTGCTAACCCACTCTGGGGTTATAGGATATAATAGAATATGAAGAGATGAAATTATGGTTTTCTGTGTATAATACAATAATTTCAAAATGCAAGTGCTTCTTTTGACAGCCTTAGACATTCCCTACTCTCATAGTTTTAGTGTTTATTGTTTGCACAGAAATGTACCATAACAGAGGGTACATCAGCATCACTGATAGCACTATACTTTTAACTATTTACATATTGAAGAATCAATATGAACGCATTCATTTTTCAATAAATCAGGTTAGTCTATGAAACAACTTTCACCTTCATGAGCTTGTTTAAATACATTTACGTCACATTAAAATCCACAATGTGAATGTATTGGCACACTAGGACTGTTGAGTTGGGCTGATAAAAATTATTAGATCATGTCAGGATTAGATTATGTTTATTTAGATAAAGATGCAACAATTTAATCGCAGGCACATCACAAAAGATTCAGTAAAGTCTATGAAATTATCAGAAAAACTGTGGTGTGGTTAATTGTTCATTTTAGGTCAAGATGTTAAGAATCATAATAAACACATACATTATTTGGAGTGCTGATCTAAATTTACCAGGTTTTTTTAGATCAACCCACTCAATATTTTGAGGCTTATGTTATAATTTTAAATCACACAGAATCACACAGAATCACAGAATATTATGAGTTGGAAGGGACCCACAAGGATCATCTAGTCCAACTCACCATCTAACACCCGTACTTCTTCGAGAAATATGAGCAACAAACCCAGAAGTCAAAGGGTTAGAGTAACTAATATGACTGACACTCTTAATAGGACGCTTCAAATTAATTTTGTCAAGGATTTGGATTAATTAGTTAATGGATTAATTATCTACTATTTTAACACAGGGAAGGTATTATTAGCAAAAGCATGGGCAATGTGTCTTAGGGATATGTAATAATTAATAATAAACAAGATAATTCCTTTTGTATCTGTAGAAAATAATAGGTGGTGGTAATGGTAACGTGATGAAAATGCGGTATGTATTACCAACTGTGTTGCACCACTAGTGTGCACCCGCTCTGTCAGCAATTGCTCAGTGCTGGGAGCGAGCCAGATCATTTTGGCCAATCTCTACACATCAGAGTGCAATGTAATTTGGGAACTACCATATGGCAATAAACATGGCTACACAGATACAGCAGAGCCCCTTTATCACAATGTTATTAGGTGCTAAGAACATTATGTGACAGAAAGAGAGCAGACTGTCTAGGGTTGCCTCACTGCTGCCGACATATATGAAATATGTTAGCATAATGTTTTGCTTCACAACCTCAGAAAGATAAGTATCCTTTCTGAAATTGAATAAACAAATATTTCATTACTCAAGTCAATTTTAATACACTAATCGTTCTATTTATATGGTTAAAGAACTGATAGGAATCTGAAGGATATAGCTGAAATGCTTACAGCCTGCACACAAGCTCACATTTTCGTGTGTGTTAGACTGGTCACATTTCCTTCCGCAGAAGAAAATGCTTATGGTTACGCTGTTCTTGTGTTTCTGCAAATACTGAAGAACTGAGGTTGACTCATTTAAAGCAGAAATATTTAAAGCATGGTAGAACCCAATGCATATGTCATTTTTTTTTTTTACTACTTTTTTTCTTTTCTGCCAGGTACATCAGTTTGGAAGTTTCAGCATGCATCGAATAACATAAACCAGTCTCTGTTTTCCCTTGTTTTTCAGTATTACACTTAATGTGCAGCTACCCGCTGAGACAATAAACATGACTTCCCATGACTTTTCAGTAACTGGAGCTCACTTTTGAAGCCCCAGGGTATAGTCAATCTAAAATATAGATATGAGGGCTGGAATTAGAAATTTCATGATCAGCCAAATGTACTAATAGCAGCTACATTTTGAAGGGGCATTCTTTCATCTATTAATTATATTCCACTTCCACTCTCACCAATACTAACAACTCATCATTTTACATATTTAATGGAACATGACTAAAAATACATCAGCAAATTAATCGGTATTCATACTGTACCAAAGAATTTTCAGGCTTACCATTTATTTCTTTCAGGAAAGCTGCTAAGTCTTGGAAAGTCTAGAAACAAAAGGAAAGGACATAGAAAAAAAAAATATTATGACAAGATAGCTGCAGGATATAACAGAAAATCAGTCTTCACTGCATAGTTCAGTTCAATATACAAAGTAATTTCTGAATCTTTTTCTGTTCTTTGGCTGCCTACTTCCTTGCATGTCATATATCACTATACAGATTTTGCAAAGTAGATTGCACAGTGACACTACTAACCTCCCTAGGCCTCGTCTTTAAAGTTAAAAAGATATAGAAATAGAGATGGAGAAGTATGCTGATTTGTTTTACTGATGCTTTAATTTTGCTGATCCTTCAAAGTAAAGAATACAAGAAAGTAGACTCAAGCAAAAAGAGTATGCTACAAGGAAAAATTATTATTCTACTGCAGTTTTCATGCAGGGTATAACAAAACTTCAGCATTTATTTAAAAATATATATCCACCTTTTGTATCTGTGATAGGACATTATTTTAAATTTTAATATGATACTCTAATTATCAGGATAATACAAACAGAAGGGCTTTAAAAATAAAAATACTTGCTTATTTACTCATAAAGAGTACTCATCTGCAGAAGAAAAAGTACTGGAATTAAGAGGAAGTGAAAAATTTTGGGAATTTGCCCATTGTATATTTTCTGGTTTAGACTGTATCATGAAATACCTGGATATATTCACCTCTGCTGAAAAGAATCCCCATATAAATACATCCAAATTAGAGACTGGTAATTAAATACTAATTATTGCATGTGGAATATATATATATGCTTCTCGGAAAAAAAATTATGGATGAGACAGGACAGGATGGGATGAGATGGGGTAAGGTAAGAGGAGAAGCTACTTGAAAAGAATATAGAAGTTACATAATCTGCATGGCAGATAGAAGGAAATAGACCATGAGACTTGTGCCTGGATATGAAGGAAGAGGACATACCTTAATTTAGTTTTAAAAATCAATATAAGTTAAAGAAAGTGTGGTTTACTCAAAGTGCATGACATCAAGGTTTTCAGTTTGAAAGGTATGACCCCAATCTAATGAACGCTGATGACTGGCAAGAAGAGTTATACATTATAAAGCAAGTAAGGTAATATTTTTGCTAATCCCATGTATTTTGTGCAAGTAAAGGTCAGCAACCCTGTTAGTCACTTTGTATGTTTACCTAACTAATGTTGAAAAGATAAATCATGCCTTAAATGACTTTATTATTCTTTTAATCTAGAGCAATAGATATTACACAAAGACTAAAGCATTCAAAATTGTATCATTTTAGTACAGAACCTGAAGACCAGAAATCTGCAGAAGACCTAATCATATAGCTCTGTCAGGAGAGATTTAGTCTAGATATTAGGAAAAACATTTTCACTGAGTGATCTGTCATTGGAACGACCTGCCCAGGGAGGTGGTGGAATCACTGTCCTTGGAGATGTTTAAGAGTAGGCTTGATGAGACACAGAGTGACATGGTTTAGCTGATGGGACGGTGATAGGTAAAAGATTGAACTTGATGATCTTAAAGGTCCAACCTTGTTAATTTTGTGATTCTGCAATAATGAATGACTATTTGGAGCATAAACTTGAGCGTCACCTTTCTAAGCACGTTAATCCTACCTATAGTACCATAAAATTACTCCTTCTTGCTTGCTCTAGCCCTGTGAATCCCTAATTACTTTTGCAGTATCACAGTATCATAGTGTTGATAAGGATAGGAAAGACCTTGAAGATCATCAAGTCCAACCTGTAATCCAACTAAAACCTAACAGCTATAACATTTATATCATGGCACTCAACACCTCATCCAGTCTACCCTTAAACAACTTCAGGGATGGTGATTCAACCACCTCC
>WEKX01010289.1:424-15992 GCA_013390025.1 Pitta sordida
CGGAGCCTTTCAACCTGCTCCTTAAGGTCTGCAACTGTGAAGAGCAGATGGTTTATCTGCTCACATCGAATGCACACATTCTTACCTATTCCATCTGGTTCTATCTGAAGACCCCAGCATTCCCTACAGCCAGTAGTCTGGACAGACGCATCTGATTTGGGGATTTAGAAAATTATAAATTTAGTGTGTTAGGTAAGGGCATAAAGATTTAGGGTACTGCTGTCTCTCTTCCTTGGCTCTTAGGCCAAAAATAAACTTCTATGTAGCATGCAAACAATTACCTTGAGTCCTGACTGATTTTCCTCAAATCACATCTTTAAAGAGGGTTGATGATGTTTGCGTAATTGCGCAACTTTTTCTCACAGCCTTGGGTTTCTTAACTACCATTTCTGACAGGGAGAGGGAGAGGATAAAGAGAGCTCAGAGAAGTAGTACAAGATTCCAAGACGGCGTCAGCAACCCTGGCCGCACAACCTGCCTGTGCAAACTGCCGTGCTAACTGCCTCTAAGCTTTTCAACGACCCTGTTAGCCTACTCCTGTTCGCCGTGCTCTAAGTTGCCATGCTTCCAGGAGTTTAGAGTCTTTAAATAGGCAGAACGGGAAAGCCTGAAAGCCTTCCGATTTGGCAGCCCCCACTCCCGTGCCACCTCCTCTTCGATTTAAATATGTTCTGTATATTTAATGGGCAGCCTTGTGGATTATTTTTCTGTCTAGCCCAGAATCCCGAAATGCATGTCTCCAAGCCCAGTGGTATCTCCCAGGGATGTAAGCATCAAGGGAAGCTTTGATGACTGCCTTAAGAGGCAAATTGTGTCTTCCTCCTGTGCAGACCTGCAAAACTGCAGAGAAGTGAATTTCCCTGTAATGTAAAGAAATAGCTTGCCATTTCTTATGTTCATTAAGATGTAGAGGTACAATGCTAGTTTCATTTGTTACAGTCTGTAAACACTAAAAATGACTCACAGCAGAAGGGTCTGGAACTACCAATTCATCTTTCAGCAATTTTCTTTGTAAAGAAAGAGTTGATAAGGGTTCTCAACAAAATACACAGGCTTATATTTTAAGAGAGAACCATCTTCCTCTTCCAAGTTTCAGGCAAATATTTCCTACAGATGAATTTTTATGTGAGTATCATGACTATTCATGAGGTTTCATAATATTTATAAGGGTCTCATGAAAGGGACATTTCATCTATTGTGCTCCTTGCTGAAGGTGCAGGGAAGAAATAAATGATCTGGAAAGAGCCCCATTCCTATGTAAGCATGGATTTCAGGGATTTAAAAGCTACCATGAGTGCAGAGTAACTACAGGGTCAAGCAGATGTTCCCAGGCTTTTGTAGTAATGTGCATATACCTGAGTGACAGTCACTACGAGAAAGACATTAAGAACTGAAGTGTGTTCAAAGAGAAGCTGGGGAAGAGTCTGGAGTACAAGTCTTATGAGAAGCAACTGAAAGAACTGAGGTTGACTAGCCTAGAGGAAAGGAAGTTCAGGGGAGACCTTACTACTCTCTACAACTACCTGAAAGGAGGTTGTGGAGAGACAGATGTAAGTCTCTTTACCCAGGCAGCAAGTGTTAGGATGAAAGGAAATGGCCTTGAGTTGCACCAAGGGAGGTTTGAATTGGATATTAGGAAAATTTTCTTCACAAAAAAAGAATCAAGCACTGAAATAGGCTGCCCAGGGAAATGAATGAGTCACCACACCTGGAGGTATTTAAAAGACATGTAAATGTGTCACTTAGGGATATGGTTTAGTGGTGGATGTGTTGTGGTTTAAGCCCAGCTGGAAACTAAACCCCATCCAGTCGCTCACTCTTTGTCCTTCTACCCCAGTGGAATGAGGTGAAGAATCAAATCAGACGTTGGAGGTGGAAATAAGAACAGTTTAATATTTGAAAAGAAAGTAAAATACAGTAAATGAAAACTATAATGATAATGAAGAGAGGAAAAAGAAGTGATGCACAATACATTTGCTCACCACCTGCTGACCAATGCCAGACCCACTTTCCCAAATTCAAATCAGCCCTTCTTCCAGGTATCTCCCCCCCAGTTTATACTGGGCATGACGTTCTATGATGTGGAGTATCCCTTTGGTTGGTTTGAGTCGCCTGTCCTGGCTATGGTCCCTCCCAGTTTCTTATGTGTACCTCCTTACTGCAAAGCGTGAGACAAGGAAAAAGTGCCGTAATAGCTACTGAGAAGAAATTAACTCTACTGTAGCTGAAACCAGGACAACATGGCAGTACTGGATTAATAGTTGTACTCCATGACCTTAGAGGTCTTTTTAACCTTAATAAGCCTATGACTCTTTGACTGCTATCCTTGTTCATGGGTTTTCATGGATAGAAACTACAATCAGCTCACAATAGCCCTGTCAGAAAGCCAATATGGCCCAAGTTCTAGCTCCATACTAGCTGTCTGGTTTGCTGGGGTTGTGCTGTTTGTCACTGCTAATTACAAAGTAGCAATGCTAAAATCATTGGGAGATAAAAGAGGCAGATGGCATATTCATTTATTAAAAACCAGCTGATGCTTATTTTCTGTAGCTCTTTGTGCCTTCATTAGGATTTACATTTTAAATGATATGGGATCTAATAAACCAGCATGGCACCTCATTATCAAATATGTATCTTCCAGTCTCTCCTGGTTTAAGAACCTGCTGGCTTGCTTTATCTCAGCTTACTTCAAAAGTTTCCAGTTAAGTCAATGTAAACTTGGCAACTTGAGAAAATGCAAACTCAAAAGTTTCAGCAGATTCCAAATAGTACACAGGGAGAAATACGTGAATTTACAGAGCTCTGGCTTACTCAAGGATGTGTTTATTTAGCCATTAACCAAATATCTCCTTTTGATGCTTAGGGCCAGAAAGGAGGAAGGCAAACAAAGGTTTGTAGGCTTACAGCTTATTCTAGAAATATGGGGAAACATATTTAGTTCTGTTCTTAGATTCAAAAACATTAGTTATGACTCAGATATGAGATGCTGAGACAGGCGAGGGTAGGACTATACATGCTCTCTGTGATGATCAGGTGCAGGACAATAATTAAGGCATAATCAGAGTATCTTCCTGCTGCTTTTCTATAACCATTGAGCTAATAATGACTTACAGATTAAATAACAAGTTGCAGCTAAGTTAGGCAAGTGCAACATAAAAGCAATACTGATGTTTAAAGAAATTAGGTAAACATCCAATGAAGCACAGCATCTCGTTCATATTAATCTCCAGCAGAGACCTGGTTGTTCTAGTCACTGATTCAATCGTTTCCATGCCAAAGTATTTTACTTCCCTCTGTGCGTTCTCCATTACATTCTTCCCTTCAGTATTCACTTCTTTGCTTTTAGGTGTTCTCAAGGTTAAACACTTAGCCCTCATACTCTTCTTCTCATGGTGGTTTCTGGTGGAAAGGGGCTGAAGGAAAAAAAAGCAAAACAAAACCACAAACCAGTAGCAAGAAAACTGCTAGAGAATATGTACAAACTCATATACACAGATGCATCTACACACATTTGTATAAAAAACTATCTGCAATTAGCCATTAACCTCCATTATCTCTCTCTGGTGAAGATACATCCACCAGTAGACATTGGCAGAGTAGTAAAATGCTCCTGTGTTTAAAAACTATTTAATAGTTATGCCTGCTGAAGAACCCCACAGCAGACTGGGCTGCACTGCCAGCAAAGGATCTGGAAAATCAAGCACAGTCAATGCTGGGCACACATAAGTCAACAAAGAAAGACCAGTGTTTCCACCTCTATCCAGTGCTTGGCCTTGCACTGGCTACATAAGATAATGGGGAGAAGCTCAGAGTGCAGGGCAAATCTGCATTTGCACATCTCATATCAAGAAGTCCCTTGCTAAATGCCGCACTAAGCTAAAAACATGAAAGTAGACAACTAGCGAGGTTAGACTGATGATTGGCATGTTCCTTGCTTCTCTTGTTAAAGTCTTTGCTAATGTCTTTAGTCTCTTCAAATTTGGGCAGGATGTCTTCTTGTCAGATAATAAAACTGCGAGCAACAGTAAAAGTCTTTTAAAAGGCTCACAATTCTTTGAGTAAGTAACAGGGGTCAATCTGTGGCTATGGTTCTGGGGCAGCTCCAGTTAAGGAGAACATCACTATCAGTCAGCCTGTGCTTCCAATAAGGCTCTGTAATTACAATCCATGCTTTGACAGAGCAGTGGAAACGTAAGAAATATTAACTGGTCACAGCTGTTTCCTTTCTTTTGCTGGTTTAGATCCTTAGTTTATATCTTTGAACTATTGGCCATATGAGGATTTTAACTACAGAGAGTTAGGGAGATTGGGAATATAGGGAATAGATATTATTGAAATGTCAATTGTTTGAGAAGAATCAGGATTTGTAGGTGTAGGAAAAAATTCTCTCTTTCTCTCATCTTCCTTTTCAATGTCAACCTTATTGTATGTGAATTGTACAACTGAGGATTTTTTTTCTAAGAGGAAAGGAATTACACATAAGCAGAAGAAAGAATGGCATTGAACTAGCAAAGATAAAATATTAATTATGTGAAAATGCAAAGTAGGGGAACAAATCAATTGTGAGGAAACAGCATAAGAAAAGAACCTCTTAGCCTCATCAAATGCTTTGTGGGACAAAGCCTTCAATCAGAAATGTGCTGATACTAAATTATCCCTGGATCTTATCTAGTTTTAATAATTGAAAACTCCCACTGCTGGAACAGAACCAGCTTGCTGAATGAACACTAATTTTCAGACTGGATATTAAGTAGACAAAGCTGTTGTATGTATCTAATCAGATTTGTATTTTTATTCTGTGACACACTACATCCTACACTGTGCTGTGATTTAAAATTATCACAGCCTGCCTTGTGACCTGCATCAATGAGAGGTGAATTTTCTTTAGCACTGAAGCATTGTCATCTGTCTTCACAGCTGTGATTTTAAGTTCTGAAAGCAGATTTTCAGAAAGATATGTTAGAAAAGTTGTTCAGACTAAGTAATTTGTTTGCTTATTTAATATTTTATAACACTTCTAGCCTCTAGATTTTGTAGTTTTGTGTCTGTCAGACAGCTCAGCATGATTTTGTAAATAAGGCTGGACTGTGAAGAGGAACATTCTTTACACTTTATCTCCTCCTGTTATTTGTGTATCTGGGTCCCCTCATCTCTAGAAAAAAAATGCATTCTAGTGACTGCTATGTCAAACCATCTGACCTATTTTTTCTCTTTTTTCCCCAAAAGGAGAAATATACTCAATTTAAACAACAAACTGTGAGTTTAGCTTGTGAAAAAATATGTAGAAAAAGGGAGCAGAAATAAGGACTACAGATCAAATTAAAATATTCCTGAGTTTAAAATATATTTAAAATTCATTAAATATTTTACCTGCAGTGACTCTAAAAATACATTAAAAATTCTGTATATAATTATTACTGTGGGGGTATTTAGGGTATTTAGTATTTATTCTTTTTCTCCCTAGTAAGTAATTTCCAACTTTTCTGTAAAATTACTGCTTATTCTTTCTAAGAGATTACCAACAGCTCTTGTTGCTCATTGTAGTTATTTAAAATGGTCCATCATCATCACTTAGAGTTTGATTTGTCCTTTGTGTCCTGATTCAGAGCAATATAGATGCACACATATCAGAACAGATCAGTTTTAAGACAAGTACTTAACTTCAAACATGTAGTTATGTGCACTTCTGACACTGGTTGGATTACAATTGAGAAGTGTAGATCCAGTGACATTCTCTATTCAACCAAAGATGTGAATCTACACTGGAAAAAATCCACTTTAGTACAGTGGTAAGTGTCCCCACCTGGCGTGTGGGAGATCCAGGTTCGATTCCTGTCAGGGGAGACAGTGTTAAAGAGTTGGACTCGATGATCCTTGTGGGTCCCTTCCAACTCAGAATATTCTGTGAAAATGAAAATAAGTCATTCTGTGAAATGAAAGCAGTCAAGAAAATGTAGTATCAAGAATTACTGCAGCTAACCAGAAGTGTAGTGCTGTTCCTCAGTACTGAAGTGTCAGGACTTCAATGTTGTCTTACTGATTAGCTGGTTCTTTAAGAGAGTTATATACATGCTATTAATTCTGCTAATATGAGTGATTAAAAATGGGACTTTATCTCACAGTGTGGTAGGAAGTTCTCATGTGAACCTCCTTTAGAAATACAAGTTATTTTCTTGTAAGTAATTTTATACAGTACCTCCATGGACCAAAAAGAAAGAACCTCTCTTACCGAACAAAAAAAATCTGCTCCGCAAACTGCACTGTGGGAAAATCCATCCAGGGTCTGCCTGACGCTGCACAAAAGTGGAATTATTGGCATCTGAAAGGTTGTAGTTTTCTTGCTATGTAGATCCATCCATCTATCTGTCTGTCTATCTATCTATCTATCTATCTATCTATCTATCTATCTATCTATCTATCTATCTATCTATCACATTTAAACATCTATTTTATTAAGCCAACTCTTGCTAGACCTTTCATACTGAGATCCAGGAATAATTATCATCATCATCACAGAACAGTAGCAGAGAGTGGTTTGGGTTGGAAGGGACCTTCAAAGATCATCTAGTTTGTACAACTGTGGCCATGGGCAGAGACACTAGACAGGATTTCTAAGAGCCATATCCAACAAGGCCTTGAACATGGCCAGGAATGAGGTTTCCACAACTTCTCTGTTGTGGAGAAGACATGTTCCAGTGTCTCACCAGTCTCATAGTGAAGAATTTCTTCCTTACATTTAATCTAAACCTCTTTCTGTTTAAAGCTGTTATTCTTCATCCTATTGCTACAATCCCGGATAGAGAACTCCTACCCACCTTTTTTGTAGGGTCTTGAAAATCCACTTTGGTACTGTGGTGAGTGTCCCCACCTCTCATGAGGGAGGTTGGGGGTTGGATTCTCGCAAGGAATTCTGCCAGGGAGGCAGTGGTGCCATTTAAGAGTTGGACTCAATGATCCTTGTCGGTGCGTTCCAACTCAGGATATTCTCTGATTCTTTTTAGGTACTGAAAGTCTGCTTTAAGACTCCACAAAGCCTTCTCTTCTCCAGGCAAAACAATCCCATCTCTCAATCTGTCCACTCAGGAGAGATGCTCCAGCCCTGTGATCATCATCATGGCCCTTCCCTGGACCATGTCTAACAGGTTTGTGTCTTTCCTGTTCTGGGAATCCCAGAGCTATTCACAATTCTCCAAATGGTATCTCACAAGAGTAGAATCAAGGGAGAGAATAATCTCTCTTGGCCTGGTGGCCATAGGAAGCAATTGGCTTTTAAGGATGTGACTGCATAATGTCAGCTCATATTAATTTTTTTATCAGCCAATAACCCTAAGTCTTTCTCCACATGTGTGCTCTCAACCGTCCATCACCAAGCCTGTTAGAGCTGACACTGTTTGTCTCTCTCTCTCACCCTCACTCCTATGAGTGCAGAACAATTGTCCTCAGGAAAGTTATGCTGGGAGCATAACAAATACACCTTCTGCTTTCAGCAGAGCAAAAATAAAATTTAATTATAAAATACGCTTTTAATGCTAGATGTTATTTGCTACTAAACTTTCATTCCAATTTTCATAAACACGACTTTCATTATATGCTCAAAGGAGCAATTTATGACTATGAAGACAGCTTTCTGAACTGTTGCTTTTTCACCCGCTCTGCAAAAGAAGGCACTTTAAAATAAATAAAGGGCATAAAAATTATACAACCACTAGCTTAAAATCCATAAGCCCATGGATGGGGAAACCCAAGTTAAGGGAAAAGAAGATTGTCCGCACCTTCTTGGCACATGGCTGTTGCAAAGGAGACTCTGTAGCGTTTCTAGTGTAGTTCATGGGTGCAAGAGGGTCTGTCCACTTGATGTTCTCCCAGCTTGAAGATCTCTCTGGGCCTGATTAGCACTAAATCAAGGTACAAAATATACTTCTAATACCACCTGCACGTGGAGAACTACAGTTTGCACAGAGATTAAGTCTGAACTTAATAAGACACTTAAAATTATCCCCTGGCTGTAATGTAGTTGTGCCTGAATGTCAGTTGCTCATGGAAAATGAACCCTTTCCCACTGAAGGGTGTTGCAAAAAGAAAGCAGCGCACAAAAGCCAGAATACACATATTTCAAGTGCTCAACACTATAGAGGAAAACATGGACTGTTATGAAATTGTGCCTAAAATCTAGTTCCAAATTATGCCTTTGTCTCACACAATTGTGTTAATGAGGGTCAAGACTTGTGAAGGACTTGACTTATGCCATGCTCTACTTCAGTTGTAGGGTCTTAGGAAAGAAAAACCTCAGACACCTTAACTCCAGGCTACTGAGTACCCCAGTGAAGGCTCAGTTTTTAGCAAAAGGCACAGATCTGTTTATACTGGGATACTGAGGCTTGAATTGAACCGAGATGGAGGAACAGCAGCAGGATATCAGACAAAATTGAGCTGTTACATTTCATCATGTTCTCTTTTCTGCTCAATAGACCGAATCTGCTCCATTTGTATTTCTGCTACAGCCTCATTGCCAGATGAAGTGCAGATAATTACTTTTGCTATGAAAGTAACTTGGCCATTTTATTCCATACCTTGGGGGACATGTTGAGGAAAGGGATAGTGCTGCATAATGAGCTTCTCTTCTGGTGCCAGGGGAGAAGTATTCAGAGCTTGAGATGGTACTAGATGGCTCAGAATGAGAACAGATGCATGCCTCCAGGGCTTGCCAAGCTGGAAAATATCCTACTCCTTTATCATGGTTCAATCTCCCACATACGTAACATGCCAAGGCTACCCAGTTTTAAGTTTGCCAGTTGGGAGAGGTGAGGCCGTAATTCCTTTTCAGTCTGTGAGGCCTGATAAAAGGTGTTTTGGTTTGACTGACAAGATGCTAATATCACAACCTCCCAGGACTACTGCCATTACAATTTGGTCCAGCAAAAACAGTTTTCATAATTCTGAGCAAGCATGGTCCTGTTTACTACTCTGTTAGATGCAGAACATCTTGTCACCAGACAGTAGAAATGTTTGATAATCCTCGATATTGCAGAACTAGCCAAAGCAAGTGGCTAGTGAAATGGGTCCACCCAGGTTGCAAGCTTGGAGAGATGTTAAGTTTCTAATTTTAGCCCATTCTAATTCTATATATTAAAATATAATTCCAATGTTAGCTAATTCAGAGATGGATGGCCACTGTTTCAGCTTTACCCTGACCCTCATTAAACCATCATGCTCTTCTGCCTGCTCCCTGAGGAAATTCAGAGATTAAATGGCATGTGGAAATTTGCATAGTTAGCTTGTATGGAAAGTACACAGGTAGAGTTTATTTAAGCTGAATTTGCTGGGATTTGTTAGGTACGAGTTTATTCCATGGCACCATATGGAAGGTAGGCATGATATGGAGCAAAGTGGCAGCACCAGCTGAGCTGCAGCAGCTGATGTAGTGGAGTTATTGTTGCAGTCCTGGGCCTATCTGTATTATGGGGGTGGTACTATCTGTGAGACACAGCTTGCAGCTGGGAATGTTGGGTGACATTCCTTGTGAATGAGCAGCTAAGCAGAAGACTAGATGGCTTGCTCCCTAGCAAACTCCACATGCTCCACAACTTGTGGCTCCAAGACATACCTTTCTGACTGTCTCATTCCAGAAATTTCCATGTTCTTAGAGTTTTCAGAGACAACCCTTCTGCAAGGCATCCCTGTCAACAGAACTCTGTTCCTCATTACAAAACATCTCAGCAGTCAGAAGTACTGATTGTTTCAGCTAAAATAACCAATTTTGAAAGTACAAAGCCACTCCAAGAAAAAATTATCTTCATAGAGTGTCTCTAAATATTTTAAAAGAAAATATTTCAGTCATTGTTTTTTCTCTCTGATAAGATGGAATTTTGGCAAATAAGTTTAATAAAGTTTTGAAAAGGGCATTCTTACACTCTTTCTCACTTTCACTCTTGTGAAGACCAGGTTCTACATCTTAAATGCAGCATTCATTGACAGCATTCATTTAAAAATTTGAAACGTTATTACCCATCTATTTCTAGATGTTTCTCTAACCTGACCTTTGATGTCATGAAATCCAGCTATGGGAAAACAAGGATACAAATGTCTGCCACCAAGCAGTAAAATCAAGCCCCAATACCATTTTTTTAAATATTCATTTTCATGTTTCCAGCAAATTGTACTGTTCATACCTCACAATCTATTAAGGCAGAAGACTAGAAAAATAAATGGTCAAATATTTCAGGAAAAATGGTTATTGCCAGGTTAACATTTTGAATGAAGTACCAATATACCTAATAGGGGATTAATTTTAGAAATTCAGAAAAGATAGGACTTAGAGAAACAAACAAACTTTAGTGTCCTTTCCTATGTAGACTACCTAGAATTACTGAGATTCTGATATTACCTAGCTTATCTGGAGAGTAGAGGCCTCAGGAAACCACCAATCTTAATGGTACTAGCAGTCCAGTATTTAGTACAACAGATCCTCATGCATTACTACATTACATATCCATTAATCAATTTATTACTGCTATACGTTTTATCATTGTTTATGTTATTATTATTACATGTTTAGTACAAATCTATCTCAAGTATCAGACAATAATAAAATGGAAATATTTCATAATTCCACTGAGGAAACCAGTGAAAGCTACAAAATGTTACTTCTGAATGACTTATAATGCTTCAGATCATGTCAAGAAAAGAAAGCTTGATCTGGGATGAATGCCCATAGTTTCAAAATCCTTTTTACTTTGAAACTTTCTTGACACTGTGATAATACGGTGGTCTTTAAGTATCTAGGATCCCAAATCTGAGGAAAGGACTATTAATCCTTCAGAGTGCCATGGAATAGTAATATACATTAAGAACAATAACATGGGATGAACTGAAAGATTAGTTTTCTATCAGGACACAGTTTCATTTTTTTTTGTTCTTCTACTGCAACAAATGAGGAATGATATTTTTTCTAGTTTCAGAAAATTCTTTCCATACACAAAGAAGAAAAGAGACCAAATAGGAACTGCGACATACCATTGTAAAATTTTCAATATACTAGAGATCTGTACTAAACAACACATTATTTTTTCACAGAATCACAGAAAATGTCATAATAATATCAAGCAGTTGACAGACATGCTTTGTTCCAAAACAAACTAGCTCATGTCATGATCCACTATTACTATTCATGTCTCTGCCCATGGGCTGGAACTACATGATCTCAAAGGTCCCTTCCAGTCATAACCATTCTGTGACTCAATGAGATTGCACAGCTCAGTGGATTCTTTAGTGGTGAGGTAAGCATTGTCTTGCAGGTATTTACTACATCTTCAAACATTCCTGCAGTGCTTTCTTTGAGAAAAGGGGACAATGAACCCTCCACCATTGAAATCTATCAAAACTAGACAGCTTGTATATCAAGAAAAGATGCTCATTTATTGCCTACCAAATATGTTCTAGCATTTTTCCTTCACAAGAAGAATTTCCAAGTGAGGAGCTGAATTCTGAGCTGAATTCTGTAATAACCATCATAATTTGTGAAAATCACTGGCCTTGCAAATAACAAAAATGTTACCATAATTGTCAAAATTATGTTCAGTATGAACTGGTAGGATGGACGAGCTCAGGGAGTGTTGGTGAACGGTGCCACATCCAGCTGGCAGCCAGTCACTAGTGGAGTCCCACAGGGGTCAGTGTTAGGACTGGCACTGTTCAACAACTTTAGTGACTATACAGTCGAGGGAATTGAGTCCATCATCATCACATTTGTGGATGACACCAAGCTGGGGGCAAATGTTGAACTGCCAGAGGGTAGAAGGGCCCTTCAGAGGGACCTTGACAGACTAGAGAAATGGGCAGACTCCAACAGTATGAGATTTAACAAGTCCAAATGCCGGGTTCTTCACTTTGGACATAACAACCCCATGCATCGCTATTGACTGGGGCATGCGTGGCTGGAGAGTGGTGAAATGGAGAGGGATTTAGGAGTTATGATTGACAGAAAACTCAATATGAGCCAGCAGTGTGCCCAGGTGGCTAAGAAGGCCAATGGCACCCTGGTCTGTATNTATCCTGCCAATTGTAAATTGTGAGTCTGGTCCAAAGCCTAGCCATCTCAAAGAGAGGATTCTCATTGGCTTCTACAAGTCTTGGATCATGACTTTGATTAAGATCAAGGAGGAAAACAGCTGTTGATGCAGTGCTGATATAGTGTACATGCGTAAATTACAAGTGTTAAGGTTAGTGAAGTGATTCCTGGATGTAACATGAAGTGTAACATTGTCCAAAATCATCCAACAAAACAAGGCAAAGTTATTATTCCAGCTATTAGTTACTGAGTTTCACAGACATTTCTACTATTCTTTGAAGGTAGATTCTGCTTTCTGACAGCATTTTAAAGTTCATTAAATAGAATATTAAACTCATCATGATAAATGATAAGTCAGATTTCATTACATTCTGGTTAATTACAAAATCATAACTACCTAGTCTTATAAAAAGTAAATTATTTGGAACGCAATGTGTCTTCACTGAAGAGCAATGTAGTAAAAATCTAAAGAGGAAAGGTAGGAGGTTAACTCACCTAGACAGTCAAAATTATTTAGGTTCACTTTTCTTGCTGTGCCACGTACTAAAAATGTCCTCTCTCCAAATATCATGTGAATGTATCATTTATAAGTCTCAAATGACCACTTGTTTTTATAGTGGGATTTGGTTTTATGCCTGCATCTTAATCCAAGCATTTTCTGCACTGCACTTCTACTGATTTATGACCAAACTGCTATTTATTTAGTGTAAAGGTATCCTACTAGGAAATGACTATGTCCTACTCCTAAGGAAACAGTCGACAAATCACACCAAAACCCTTTTTGAGATTACTCAGTAACACTTACTAGCAAAATTGAAATTCATGAGAAAAGATTTTGATGCTGAAGCAGCAGCTCACATTTCCAGATGGTTTGCATGAAAGTGACATTCTATATCCATTCTGATAATATAATATTTTGGCAAGTGACTGTGGACATTTGCTTATTTAATTAATAGAGGTTGCACATCATTCTACAATAAAGTCCGTAAGTCCAGCTCCACTGAAAGTCACATGTTCTTTGAGTAACATTATGGAGGTTTTAGGCTCTACTTTCAAAACCTTCATTCTTCAAAATCATATCAGCTGCCATATCCCACAGCAAAATCCACAATTTTCAACAAAGGAAGCAAGGAGGAGGAAAAATGGTGACAGTTACTGCTACTTTTTAAAACACAGCAGAGAATGCGCTCCATTTAAAAACAAAACACGACAAGATAAAGCAAAACAAGAAAACCCAAACAAACAAACAAAAAACCACCACAACCTCCAGCTAAAGTGTTGGAACATACATCCTGCTGGGAAGAACCATCAAATTTTTGTGCTCTGATCAAGTCCAGCCATTCAGCCACTCCCTTTCAAGACATTTGTTTCCCTAGCCTCTTGCAAAAGAGCTCCTTGCCCGTATTTCCACCAACAACCTTTATAGTAGTTAGCAAGCTGTGGACACACACTCCTACTGATTAGAGTGGACTTAGAGGCAAGTCAGAAGAAAGAAGAGAATGTAATAAATTAATTTGTAATGGGGCAATACACATGTTATGAGATAGTTAAGAAAACCTGAATTCATCTGCAACTTTCATAATAGTTGTATCAACAACATGTACTTTCACAATTATTTCTGTCTAATAGATATCTCCTGCCCTTTGTTCTTTTCTTGGCTCCCCTACTTCACTCACGTTTACTGCTTTTAGTAAGTTTTATGTGTCAGAATTTTCAAAGTGCCTTGAGGCTATTGACTTTCAATAGGATTTGGGTAGCTAATTGCCTTTTTCTTTGTGCTTTACAAATTTCAGACATAGCTGTTCTGTGAGTTCATTTTAGTCTTTTATGATTGAATTTCCTGAAATGTTATATCCCTTCCAAAAGGATTAAAAAAAAAGATGCCACTGTTTCTTTTTAACGTATACCAAATGAAATAGTTGTCCTTTTTCCTTTAAAGGTCCAAAGCTCATGATCTCTTATCTATTTAAGTCGAACAGTACAGACATCAAATGCATTGATTCAGGTCTCGTTGGGATCTTGATTACTGGCTGGCAGTTAATCTGGGTGATACAGGCTTTCTTTGTGAAACCTTCTCAGCTTGTGCCATGTAGTGGCTGTTTAGAGCTTGTTAAAGGGATGATAAGGCTAAAAATGTTACAAATACACTATTTGGGCTGCACTTTCAGCTTATGAACTTTTGACGAGAAACTTTTATTTAATTCTTTCACACTCAATCTGCATAATCTCTTATTGCCTGTCAGATTTGACATGCAGCTTTGACCTCTAGTTGTCCAGAGTGTCTCTCTTCTGTTTCACTACTGTGGCTAGCTATGTGTTAAAAATTGCTTACTGCCAGTATCAGAAAGCAAAAAGCAAGAGATAGTCAGTAAAAAACAGACATAAATCATTCACCTAACACACTAAATAGCTCCATTAACAATAAAGGAAAACAAAATAGATATTTTGTAATAGTAGAAGTCTTCCAAAAACATTTGGAAAGCCAGAAGGAGAAAAAGTGCATGAAAGAAGCAAACTGCAGTGTAAGCATTTGTGAACTGCTACCTCAGCAAGAATGAATCAGTCACATGCACAACGGAGAAACCTATGTGTAGAAAAAGAAATACAAGATACTATAGCTGGTAGGTAATGGATAAAATGCAGGGGCAGAGCATAGAGAAGCATTAGTCGCTGACAACCGTTTGCCCTTTTTTTCTATTTCTCTGTCTTTACTAAGCACATGGACTGCGCTCTGGCTTCAGGCAACTCAGTACCCTGCTCAGCAAGGGATGGGAATAACTCTACTGACCAGGTGCGCTGCAAGCTGTTTTGGAAGTAATTTACACTAGAAATGGAAAAGAATTAGGAATAGAAAAG
This sequence comes from Pitta sordida, assembly GCA_013390025.1. Classification (NCBI taxonomy): domain Eukaryota; kingdom Metazoa; phylum Chordata; class Aves; order Passeriformes; family Pittidae; genus Pitta; species Pitta sordida. The sequence continues at coordinate 15,348 of WEKX01010289.1, forward strand.
TAAATAGAATATTCAGTAGTAGTCTTTTTTTGCCCCGCACATTAGTGCTGTGTGACTGTCAGAAGAAACATTAGGAAAAAGGCACCTCTGTTAAAGACTAAGAATTATTTAAACTCCTACACAAAGGTGCTAAATGGAGTTAGCAGTTTATTAAGGTCACACTAGCTTTAGGAGGGCAACATTTGCCTTATAGAATGTATAGAGCCTCCAAGTTGATTTTGTATAAGCATACCCTGTGTCGATTGTTTTCCCATTGCTTTAACCGTCTAACCATCCCCAGACACAGGAATTTGCAGAAACACTGATGTACCTGAACTTGTGCCTAGAAAAACCAGTGCCTACAATGCAGCTACAGTGTCAATATCACTAAAGGATGGGTATGAGCTGCTTCTAGATTAGTAAGTATCCATGCCAATACTGCCTTCATTTCACTTTCAGGATTTCCAGAGAAATACGTCTTGGCACTATTTGCAATAAAATTTGGAGTCACGGTTGTTACTTCTCGGCTTCCTTAAGCAGAAAACGTGATTCTTGCTGATTGAGCTATCAAAGGAATCACAGAATCACAGAATCACAGAATACTGTGAGTTGGAAGGGACCCACAAGGATCATCTAGTCCAACTCACCATCTAACACCCGTACAGT
>WEKX01010290.1:725-14391 GCA_013390025.1 Pitta sordida
CTCAGCTGGGTTGGTAGATTCATCTTCATAGCAGGTACACCATCCATTATGCCCTTTTGAGTGGCTTTGGTGCCACCCCCTTCCCCCTTTGATCCTAGTTTAAAGCCCTCTTGATGAGGCTTGCCAACTGGTTTTACCCTTATTGGATAATTACCTTTTACTCTTATTAGACAATTTTACACTAATTAGACAATTAGACAATTACCCTTATTAGACAAATGCATCCCACCTGAGTNCAGCTCCCCAAACCTGTTCTCCAAAGGCAGGTGGAAGCATGGTATCTGGAATGGTGGAGGGCGCCAGGAGTTACTCATTCAATAACAGACCTGCTCCCAACACTCGTTATCCTCGTTATCCTCATTATCCAGGAGATCTCTAACTTCTTCCTTGTTAGTCAAAGCCTCGACCTCTTCCATTTGATTTGGGGACATCTCTGTGGGATGTGGCAATAACTTTCTCTTACAAGTATGTGTTTGATGTTTTAAGCATTCTTGAAATTTTAAGTATGGTTTTGTTTAGGAAAAAAATAGACTCAAACAGATTTTTTTTCCTTTTTATTTTTTCTTCCATTTCTCTTTTTCTGGACAGAAAACAGGGGAATAACTGAAATTTTTCTGTTAATGGGGCAGTACGAAATCACAACAAACCTCTAAACCAGCAGAATTTGCAACAGGCTGGCATGCCCAAGCAGGGTGCTTCTACTCTCCAGCTCTCAGGGATGGAATGGGAGATGGATGGTGCAGGTAAGCATGGGAAACAGTTGTGCCCACCCATATAAAAAGAATAGGAAAGAAAGAGCTTTTCTTAATCCTTTCACCTGAATAGGGACCTGCAGCAGTTTTGCTTCATATTTTCAGACACCTACCAGTGCATGAAAGTCCGTTTGCTCCTCCATTCTGCTTAAATCACGAAGCCAGGGAAAGGTCACCACTCTTATGAACTGTATCGCTCTAAGAGGGCAGGAAAAAAAAAAAAGGATTGGAAGCCAACAGGTGAAAATAAACACGATTTAACTTGTCTCTTAATATGGTAAATTTTGTGGGTCAAACTAGTGCGGCACCAAAATGGGCAGTCATGGAAGCTCACATTTCCCTAGGGTGTGACTAATGGATTTCTAAAACAACACACAGGATCTCAAAGTATTAAAGACTCATAAAAGAGCACTCTTTTAAGTATATGAATATTGTGTGAAGGGTTTGTCTGCTTTATGGGATGCTGTTTCTTAGACTGACTCAGTGTGGTATATCCTAGCGCCAATGTACCTCTCTCTTTTTCTGTTTTGCAATGAAAGTTTACTTTATTAGGGATAGTTAGTGAATTATTCTCTAGCATGCTTTTATCTGTGGGACAATATTTTTATTCAGCTTTTTTGTTTTTTTTTTCTTTTACCTGGAAATAGTGGAAAAGGCTATGCATTAATATTCCTTATTTCAGTCTATTTGAGGGTTGACGCTATACAGCAATGTACTGCATAATAAAAAAGTTTGTGACAGAAACCTGTGGTACTTTTCTCTCTCTAGGTAAGTGGACACTGTTTAATTGCCACAATAGTTCACAACAACTTGTAATTACCAGCCAGATTTGTTTCTGACCCATGCACTGATGTTCCAGGTTTTCCTTTCAGGTATACTGAAGCTATGTCTTTGAATTAAATAAAATCGACAATGTGTCCATTAAATAAAAACAGCAGTCCTTCATGTTTGAACTAAAAGAGAGAACACAGGTTGGTGGGAATTTTGTGTATCAAGGAAATAAAAAAACCCACACCAAACCAAAGCCTGGCCTTACTGTATAAAATTCCACTTCAAAAAAGAAAACCCAGAAAGTGAGTAGTTTGTTACAATCAAGCGGAAAGTCAACAGAGACTCTTGAACTTTTCCTGTTTTTGTTGTGTCTAATGTCCAGCAATTGGTTGAGACTAATTTCTCAGGGTTACATTAATACTTCAAAGAATTAGACCAAGCCACAACCGAAAAATGGTTTTTCCTTTTGAAAATATTGATGGCAAGTTTGCTTAAAAACTTTTAGTCTCACAAGCAATTTCTGCAGTTAAATGAGCCTTTCATTTTAGACTTGTTTAATTTATTAAAGTCTCAACTCATTTGTTTGCTTAACAAAACCACTTTTTTGCCAAGGGTTGATAGAAAAGGGAGTCTGAGATGCTTAAGGGCAAGTAAAGATTTTTAGCATTAAAACTTTTGCATCTATGTAACAATGAAGTGGTTTATTTTGAGCCGAACATTTAAAAGATGTTTAAAGGAAGACAGGAACTACTGGAGCTGGAGATTATTCTTACATAAAGAATGTTATACTGGATGTTAGGAAGAGTTTTTTCACAGAAAGAGGGATCTCTCAGTGGAATGGTCTGCCCAGGGAGGTGGTGGAGTCACCATCCCTGGAGGTGTTTAAGAAAAGACTTGATGAGGAGCTCAGCGATGGTCTAGATGGTGGGAGGCTTGGATGGATGGAGTGTGGTGCCCATGGTTCCACGCTTGTGGGCCTGTTCCCTGGGTGGGCGTTCGCTTGGGAGTTGGACTAGATGATCCTGTGGGCCCCTTCCAACTCAGAATAACCAGTGAACCTGTGTGAACCTGTAAGATGCTTCACTACTCATAGTGTAATGTTTTCTCTGGGGAAGACTGGGATTTTGGAACTGTCTCTGGANAGGAACTTGGTGTTACCGCAGGGAAGAAAACAGTGGGTTAATGCAAAGAAATGACTGTGATGATGGGAAGTGAGGACTACTCAATTCAGTGGAAATGTTGGCTGAAAATGACACTTGAATTACAATGTAGCTTTATTCTGGTTTAAATACTGGCTGTCCTCCCGCAGTCACTGTAAATCTGATATAATAAAACTTTATATCAACATATGCTAGCTAATTTAACAGAAGTGCATTTGTATATCCACTCCTGATCTAGGCAAACTAAAACAATATGTGACCTGGAAATGCATAGGGTGATACAGGTGTTTTTGCAGCCTCAAGCTTTCTTCGTAGCCAGTGTGCTCAGAGATTAGGAGTTTTAACTGTCCTTTTTACAGTAGCCTTTGGCCCACCACATGCACTGGTCAGTGGATGAGCTAAGCACCCAGTCTAGGCATCCCATGCTTTTGCTCTAGAGCCCCTTGGATCCATTAATGTGGTACACAGATTCAATGCAGAATATTCAAGTTCAGTTTTGTTGTGCAAATATTGGTCACAAAACCACTCTTCTGGAAGAACATTTGGATTTCATCCCTAAAGTATCATGGCAAAACTTTATCATACTGACATACTATATAGCTGTTTTAATTCTACGTGCTAATTCCATTTTATTTAAGATCTTTTCAAACTAATTGTTTGAATAAATTACAGAGAAGAGATACAAAGTTTAAATATGAACATACATGAAATAGTAGATCTGTCAGAGTGATTGGTTTTCGGAAGCAAGCAGTCTTCCTGACTTTCCTAGACCCACCATTCACTCTATTTAGTTTTCTTTCTCATTCTTGTGCTATTTCATACTTCCTGCAATGCTGAGGAGAAACTAGTTTTTTTGAAAAANAATGAAGTGGTTTATTTTGAGCCGAACATTTAAAAGATGTTTAAAGGAAGACAGGAACTACTGGAGCTGGAGATTATTCTTACATAAAGAATGTTATACTGGATGTTAGGAAGAGTTTTTTCACAGAAAGAGGGATCTCTCAGTGGAATGGTCTGCCCAGGGAGGTGGTGGAGTCACCATCCCTGGAGGTGTTTAAGAAAAGACTTGATGAGGAGCTCAGCGATGGTCTAGATGGTGGGAGGCTTGGATGGATGGAGTGTGGTGCCCATGGTTCCACGCTTGTGGGCCTGTTCCCTGGGTGGGCGTTCGCTTGGGAGTTGGACTAGATGATCCTGTGGGCCCCTTCCAACTCAGAATAACCAGTGAACCTGTGTGAACCTGTAAGATGCTTCACTACTCATAGTGTAATGTTTTCTCTGGGGAAGACTGGGATTTTGGAACTGTCTCTGGATTTTCCTGTACATAGTCTAACACCTGACTTCTTAATATTTAAATATGAGGCTCCAAAACTCATCAAGGCCTTAAGTTCTGTCTGCAGGGAGATTTTAGTAACTGAAATATGGACTATGATAGGAATTATTTTGAAAAAGCTTGTGAAATTGAATACTACAGCATTAAGTCATTTTATTTTTAATACACATTCCCTTCTTTAAGAAAGACCATAGAATAAACCTAGATGAAAACTGATATGGAAGGAAAGGGCAAGGGGAAGGGNAAGAACATTTGGATTTCATCCCTAAAGTATCATGGCAAAAGTTTATCATACTGACATAATATATAGTTGTTTTAATTCTACGTGCTAATTCCATTTTATTTAAGATCTCTTCAAACTAATTGTTTGAATAAGTTACAGACAGTAAAGGAGAGATAGAAAGTTTAAATATGAACATACATGAAATAGTAGATCTGTCAAAGTGATTGGTTTTCGGAAGCAAGCAGTCTTCCTGACTTTCCTAGACCCACCATTCACTCTATTTAGTTTTCTTTCTCATTCTTGTGCTATTTCATACTTCCTGCAATGCTGAGGAGAAACTAGTTTTTTTGAAAAACAATTTCCCATACCTTATAAAATGGACATAAATATATGTCCAGTGGCAATAACTTTGGGGTATTTAAATCATGTTTGCTCCTTGAATTTAAATACGTTCTAGTGATCTAGCACTCTGGTGACATTTGGATAGAAAATATCCCTGTCTGAATACACCTTATTCCCAATATTGTGAACAATCACTTTGCTGTTTCTTATAATTTTGCTTTCACCATATTGCCCTACTTTGATTTCCTCCTATTTTTCATCCTGACATACGCACATATTAATGGTTGTTAATATCCTTTCTAGAAACTGACTCCTGATTACATTGCTCTTCAGGTAATAGCTAGGGGTAGGCAGGCATGGGACTATAAAAATACAATCTTTAATCTTAAGGACTTCCTGTCCAGGAAGGACTAAGTGCAGACCAAATGGCACCAAGCAAACAATGTGACCTGCACTGACTTTTAATGTGAATAAACAAGTCTGATTAAGAGTTATTCACTGCTAGATGTTCTCAGCAATTCTGAAAGAAAAATAGTAGCTCTGCTGATACTAAAATTTCAGTTGCTTCCACTAGAATCAAATAAAGTCTGTTCACTGGGGAGTTGAAGTATTGGTTTTCCTTTCTTTTGTTAAAGGAACAGAGTAATACCTTCCCACTCCCTTACACTTGTACCTAATGCTCTCTCTCTTCAACAGTTACAGACGTGTTACTTTCAGCTTCTATTACTAGATTTGTTCACAGAACGAGTATACCACACTAGCTATCTTTGGAAGACCTCTTTTTGGAACCTCCTCCTCCACGAGTTACATTTGAAGACTTGGATCTTTAAACTTAAAGCCAAATTCTTTTGAATCACTGAACTTCATCATATAAAATGCTAGGCGTTTTTTGGAAATTGGTTGAAGTCATTAGCTCTGATTCCTGGTGCTCTGTTTAGATGGTGTGCAACAGGCCTTATGCCAAGGGAAAGCTGGTCTGAGTAGCATGAGGAGAAATCTCTACTGTTATCCCAAATAATTTACTTATTGACTTAATCTTTACTGCTAAAAATATTAATTCCTTCTCTATGATTATTGTATTTTACCAGGTTTTTTGTATCTGGGTTTGCAAAGGAAGTAATAAAAAGAGAATGAGTCTTTAGGACAACACAGATTTAAATGTGTAGATAGGTAGAATGGTTAAAAAAGAATTTGATATCAGAATTTAATTTTGTAGACCTGAGATTTCTTTCCAGTAAATTTCTAGTTATCAGTTAAGAACTTAATTTGCTCAGCACTAGACTAAAACATTCCAACATTAGGCTAAAATATTCAAATAGAATTTTGCCATTCATATTGTCTGTAATGCAGGATAAAGAATAAAATTTCTTTATTTATTTCCCCCCCCTTTTTTTTTTAAAATTGTAAATTACAAGGTTCATCAGTTCAAAGAGTTTCTGATGCAAGGGTTCATCATTATTCCTCTAGCTATCTTGCCATATTTCAGGTTACTAAAGAAGTAACCATTATGAACCATTTCGGCAGTTACTTTTCTGTCTGCAATAGATTCTGTTCAAAAATAAAATGAACTAGTTTTCAGTGGAAAAAAAAATTGCATCAAACCTACCTGGGAAACTAAAAAAAGTAAAGTCCTCAGAGCTAAAGTTAGATAGAAGATATTATGCTACAGTATATATGTCAATTTGCAGGCATACTGCAAATATGGTTTTGGTAATTCAAGGTAGCAGACACACTTCTGAAAGTAGGACTGGATTTACAGTTGCTTTGAATTCCTTTTGGGTTTATGGGATTAAATTGAACCTAGGTGTCCATAAAAATATTTTCCCAAATCTCCCTGCTCTCAACTACTTGTCCAGAATGGAACTCTAAATTTTGTAAAACTTTGTTTTCTATTTCTTAAAAAATTCATTTGCATGTCCTAAACCTGAATGTTCTCAGATAAGTGTACAGTCTATATGTACTTTAGTCATAGTAGAAATAGATGAAGTTTTAGGAACTTAAATAGAATCTGTGAATTTACATTTCACAAGTTTCAAATATTCGCAGGCTTATTAGATATTTTCAAACCTGATACTACCTTGGGAAGGTAGAAAGATGTTACATAGTAGAGAAAAGTATGAAAAACATCTATCTTAACTTTCAAAATTAGGCTCCTGCCACTGTTATTTAGGGGGGGTGGGGTTTGCGTTTTTCTTTTTCTCCTGTGCGTTTCATGTTATACAAAACTGGCTTCTTACAAAAATAGACTGTCCTTGTTCAAGTGTCCCCTGATACACTGAAAGCAGCTTCCTCTCAACTTGGGAAAGCCAAGACTACACTTACCAGAAAAAAATAAGGCTGTGTGTGTTCTTGTTTGTTTTTGTGGAGTTTGTTTGTTTGTTTTAAAATTTTCTTCATTCTTATAAATAGCCTTCTACAAACAAGAAGTTACTGTAATGCCTCTGATTTGGAAGCAGGTATTCAAAGGGCAGAATAGATTTGTTCAAACTTAACAAGATGCATGGCAATTTTAAGACTTTGACATTAACTCAGTGGATAAATTTTATTTCATGTAACCAGAAGAAACCTCTCCTATGCAAACCACTGTCCTCATACTTTAGAGAAGCAGGAAACAATTTTCACAGCTCATTCACACAATCAATGAAATGTGAAATAAATTCTGTGGTTAGGTGAGAATTCTGGATGTTCCTTCTATCTCTGGGTAAGGCAATCTTATTCCCAGGGCATTAGGGTAAGGAGATAAACAGAGATGAAAAAGTATTTATTAAGACAAATGTTACTGTCTGAATAGTAGAGGGAAAATGAAGGACTATCCAACAGTCTACATTCTTATTTACCTCAAGAAGTGTTACTGAACAGCTGAACTGACAAATAAACCAAAATAAATATCCTGTTTCATCCAGACCCTGAACAGGTAATTTTGGTGTAATGTTAGTGGACATTAACATAGTACAGAAGATTATAGTGATTATCACCTTCTGTATAGGAGAGATTATCAGAATACTAGAAAATTTTATGGAAAACCAGAGACTGTTGTTAATGCTACTACAACATATAAATAAGGTGATGAAGTGGAAAAATACGCCTCATCAGAATTTCATTGACTTCACAGAGGCAGTACAAACTAATCAAATACATAGAACAATCACAGGATGAAAGTTAATTAAATTTTAAAAATTGTCCCCCCCACTCTCTGCCCTTAGAGTCAATTTGATTTTTCACTTAAAAGTTAAGCCAGTCCATTTGTTTCTTAAGAGTAGAGTTCCCACAGAAAAAAACCCCACAACACAATAGTCTGTGCTGGAGTCTTGTGGGCAAGTGCAGCAAGCATGTAGGAGCTCTGATGAATCTATTGAAAAAGCAGCTGTTTCTGCCTTCACTTCTGACCTGGTAGTGCATTCTGGTTATAGCTGTTTTCAACACCCTTTCACTTCTGACTCAGTGCTGCTTGCCATTCAGCAGGACAGAAGCAAAATCTTTACATTAGCTTTAAACTATTTCAAGAAGGAGATGCAAAAAATTACCTTTAAAAGCAATAACTAGATGGATCCAGAATTATAGTCTGTTTTTATTATTGCTGTCTGTCCAGGGAGCACTTTCATTGCTAGCAACCAGTGTTAGATCTTCAATAGCTGCTGATCATTTTTTGCGTACCCATATGGCCATGTGTGAGGACTGCAGAAAAATATTAAGTTTGCACGGCAAGGTTTTGGTGGCAGCAGAGTTATAGGGATGGCTGTTGTGAGAATCTGCTAGAAGCTTCCCCCATGTCTGATGAAGCAAATGCCAACTGGAGTCACAACAGACCCACCATTGGCTAAGTCTGAGCCCATCAATAATGGTGGTAGCACCTCCAGAGTAACAGATTTAACATGGGCAAAAAAAAAAGTGAAATGACAACTGCAGGTGGAAAAAAGAGTGAGAAAATGTGAGTGAGGTAACTCTGCAGACACCAAGGCCAGTGAAGGAGAAGGTACTCCAGCTATTACAGAATCACAGAATCAGTAAGGTTGGAAAAGACCACAGAGATCATCAAGTCCAACCTATCACCTATTACCTAACCTAGCCAAACCTGTTACCTAACCTGTTGCCATCCTACTACCAACACACCATCCTACCTATAACACACTACCCAGGGTAGTGTGTTATAGGTACCCTCACTACCCTCACTATTGGAGCAGAGGCTCCCCTGCAGGCTGTGGTGAAGACCATGGTGAGGCCAGCTGCCCCTGTGTAGCCCATAGAGGTTCACAATAGAGCAGACTCAGTGTGCAGAGTATGCTGGAACATACTCCAAAAGAGGTTGTGACCCTGTGGGAAGCCTGTAATGGAGCAGACTCCTGGCAGGACCTGAGAACTCACAGAGAGAGAAGCCTGCACTCGAGTAGGTTTGCTGGTAGGACTTGTGACCCCTCAAGGTGCCCATGCTAGAGCAATCTGCTCCTTAAGGATTGCGCCTTGTAGTAGGGACACACCCTGGAGGCATTCAGGAGCAGTAGCCCATAAAGAGTTGCATTGAAGTTTATGGAGAACTGGCTTCCATGGGAAGTGACATTCTTTGGAGAATAGGAGTCTGTCCTCTGAAAAGGAAGGAGCAACAGAGAAAACGTGTGACAAAATAACCCCAGCCACTATTTCCGGCCCCGCCCTGTGTTGCTGGGGAAAGGAGGCAGAAAAGGTCAGAAGTGAAGTTACACCCAGGAGAAAGGCAGGGGAGAAGGTGTTTCTAGTACTTGGTTTTATATCCCATTACCCTACTCTAACTTGATTAGTCATAAATTAAATTAATTACCCTAAGCTGAGTCTTTTTTGCCCATGACCATACCTGTTGTATGCTCTCTCCCTGCCCTCGTTTTGACAAATGAGCTTTTAGTTATATGTCCAGCTGGGGAGGGGAGTGACAGAGTGACTTTGATGGGTACCTGGTGTCCAGACAGGTTCAACCGAGCACAGGCTTTTATTGTCTTTCAAGGTGGGGCATTTGTTATTAATGTTTGTATTCTGGAGTAACTAATATGCATATTGATACCCTACTTCCCAGGAAGGGGCTGGTTATCAACTACTGCTGAGAAGTAGAGAGTAAATATTTTTTTCTTTCCTTTACTTCCATATGCTGTCTATTTTTTTGCTTTATGAAACTGCCTTTATCTTGACATATGTGATTTTTCCCCCCTCATCTTATTTTCTCCCCCTGCTAGCCTGTTTGGGAGGGGACTGTTAGAAAGCCTTGGTAGGCACCTGGTGTCCAGTTGAGCTCAACCCACCACAAAAGACTAAATTTTCCTACTGAATAATTAGTTCCTGTCTTGCCTTTGGATTTTGCATTATGGTCTGTTGTGTGAATACTGCAAAATAAGAATGTACACGTGATTAATCCATAAATTATAGCAAAAGTGAATGAGCATCTGTTATGGTTTAGGGGTTTTTCTGCTGCTCTGGTAGCGAGGGGGTTAACAGCTCAGCTCTTGCCTGAGCTGTCCGTGCTGCCATGGCCTTCAAAGTTAGAGATAAAGGTAGGCGTCTCTGCAGAATAACATACTTGGGAGAGAAGAAAAAAAGTTCAGTAGTAAGATGTAGCGTGCCAGCTCAGAACCTGCGTCGGGAGGCTGAGAGATTTGAAGGCCCCCCAGGCCCACGAGAGAAGGGGTAGAGATGTTCTTCCAGGCATCCCGCTGCTGCTTGTGAATTGGACTGACCATGGTGAAAACCTATGGACCAAAGAGAGAGAACCAGGACCGCAGAATCCGTCTAAGCATTAAGACTGAAGATGGAGAGGTAAAANCTCAATCAAATACTATATCTCTGGATTAAAAATTATTAAAATGGGAATTATAGAAGGTCTATAGAATTGCTGACACAGATAGCTTGGGAAATACTGTATAGTTACCAAAGCAAAATGTTCCCAAAGAGTTACACTAAAGGTGGTGCAGATTTTTTCACTCGTTGAATTTGTATATACAGTTGTTAGAGCTCAAAATGATAGGGTGAGAAAAGTAGGACAGGTACTAGCGAGTGTACAGCCTTTTTCTTTAGCAATATAGCTATTACAGGATTTTGGGATGTCAAGTATTCACTGAAGATATGTCATACTCAAGTGATGATTTCTTTTGAAAGACTTGATAAAGAATTGCAATGTTCATGACCCATAGCTTCTCATATTCAAACATTTTGATTGTTAGTTTTAAAAGGCAATAAGCAACTAAAACCTAAAAGATTCAGGCCTACTGATATGAAATAGAGAATAAATTTGGTGGTAATTAAGATCCACGTAATTACATTGATTTAAGTGAGATCTGGTACATATACTAAAGTCTGTGTGTGCTGTACTATAATTAGCTCTGTCAATGCTCACTGATAAGAACAAACTACAATATAGTTTTTATTTTAATAGAAATTTTGGAAGGATTTTATAGATTTTTAATGTAAAAGACAGTTGTTTTGTTTTGGAGTATTATGCAAGGTTTACCTGGTAAAATAATGTGAGTGGTATGTTATTAATCAAATTCAAAATCTCTTTTTTATTCCTAGGAATTTCCAAAACAAAAAAATCAAAGAAACCCCAAACTGTACTGTCTCTTTTATTCTGCAACTAATCTTACAAATGGCAACTCATAAAATACCTACTCCAAAGAAATAAACATCATCCTAGTTTTATTGTTTTCTTTGTTTACCCTCAGCTGCAACCTAAAATTAAGTGACAAATGAGGCAGAGATGATCAGTAAAGAGCAATTGGATTTCAGTAATGACCTGTGTACTTGTGTTGAAACAATAGTGACAAATGGCTATTTGTGGAAGCATGTTACCTTGCTGATGTTCAAACTGTCCATAGGGGTAGCATTATCTTGTTACCTGTCATTGTGGAAGAGGTCTATCTATAAACAGAAAGCCATCTTTTGCTTTTAGAAAAAGAGTCATTTTGGGAATGAAATTCTCAGGAAATAAACTTACTGAGTAACAGATGGGATCTCCACAGTTATATATTGAATTTATGCATATATACTACTCAAAATGAAGATAACTTTACTCCTTTAGAAGTGCTCCTCCTTGAATTGGAATCTTCAGGTCACCTGAGTCTGGTGAAACAGTGGTCTAAGAAGTTACTGAGAGCAAGCTATGAAGATTCAAAGATTGAAAAGCCATTGGAAGGAAAGAATCTTGTGAGGAATATTTTCCATGCAGAGGTGTATTACAACATGCACTTGTGACTGAATCAAGGTACCTTTGCAAATAAATCATAGTTTCCAGATGTTAAAATAAAGTAGATGATTCTGTACTGTGGGGAAAGAAAAATAATTTGATAGTGAACACATATTGCACATATTTGAAGAGGCTGAATCAGAGACACCAGTCTGGTTTTTCCCAGTGTTGTCCAAATCCAAAATAGGCCATAGGGTTTTATAATTGCTCTTTTGGACATCTTTGAACTATACTTGCCATAGACGTATTGTGTCCAGGGGAATAAGCTATTATGAAATAAAAAGTAGGTAGCAGGGCCTCAAGAACAATGGATATAGGCTACTGATCTGGTTTTATTGCTTACTAAGAGACATAGCTTTAATCAGCATTAAATCACTATTAAATTTGCAGTGCTAATATGTATTTGTTGTAGTAGAGTCACTGTAAAAACATGAAGAGTGAGGGAAGATTATCTGTGGTATTAATGGCTTGGTGCTAAAGTATTCCAGTTTCTGAGAATTAGGTTGCCAAATATTTTTCACCTGTAAGTTACACTCATTTTCCAAAAATTTACATTTTTGAGGAGTGGATGCCAAGCAGTAAGCTTTCCTTAGTTTTTTGGTTTGATGTGTAACTTGTATTTTGTTGTGTAGAAATAATGTACTTGTGCTCCAATTTTAAATAAATATTTGTGAAGGAAAGGAGGATGAAAGTAGATACAACTTTGTATTGTAATTAAATCATAATGAAATAAAGAAGTAGATATTATTGATAGAACCATAATTTTCAGTGTTTTGAAAATCAGGATCCTGTTGTTTGGCTGATAGATACAAAAGAGAACTGATTTTTTAATTTTTTTTTTAACTGAAGCTGTGTTTCTTTAACAAGCTACAAGTCTGGTCTGTAGAGGTTTATTTTGTATTGCAATAATGTCTGTTGGCTCAAACAAATGCCAGTTGTGTGAGAATAGCTCAGAACAATTGGTTATACAATGTTCCTGCCTCACAAGTCTGTACGTCTAGATAAGCAAGAAAATTTAAAAAAATACAAAAACCAGGCATCTGGATTTTGCACCCACTAGATTCGAGGCTGTGGCTACACTAAGAAAGTTATATTCCCACTATGAAAAGGTAATTTTGGAAGCTAATAAATCAGATTTTATTTCTCGGAGGTTGTTCTCAATGGCATATTAATTTCTCTGTAACATGCATTTCCACTTCTTTCCTCTCAGAAATTACACTGGCAAGATAACCTTTTCCTCTCCTGTGGAGTTTGACTGACAGGCTGCTGCTAAGCAGGGAAAATGACCTAACTAAAGCCATTTCTTGTGCTCTCACTGGACTTTTGTTGCTTCAGGTGTTACAGGAAAAACAAATTAACTGCTCCGGTTCTTAATAAGAGTATTATTAAGATCCCCAAGCATAGCTCTTCCAAACAGACCAAGGAACTCCGTTCGTTTGTTGATGCACTTTCTGTGAAGGGATTATGTTTCACTTCGTTTCAAGGACCTGAGAGCCCTTATTATTTTTGTTTGCAGAAACACTGTGGTGCACATGAAAGAGGCACAGAGGAAAAACCCTTTCTTTTTGTGGGGGCAGAATGGCTTGAAGCTGATTGCCTCTTTTTTTTTTTTTCTTTTCTGTTTGAGAAAGCTTCTTGGATGATTGATTTCTGATTTAGATTACCACATCCTCCCTGTTGTTCCCTGTTCTGTTTACTGAAATTTTCTATCTGCCTTGCTCAGCTGACATTCAGGATATTGATAAGGTTAAAAATAATGACTGAATTGCTTTAGAGGCCAAGTAGAACTCTAAGTCTAGTCTAGCTTATGTGATATAGTCTTTCCTTTCTGTCATCCAGTAAAGACAAATATTACTTAGAAATACAAAAAAAAAAAAAAAAAAAAAA
>WEKX01010290.1:14407-65872 GCA_013390025.1 Pitta sordida
AAAAAGAAAGAAAAGAAAAGCACAAGATCAAGAAAAAAAAATCACCCTCTCTCTTTTAGATTCCCTTTTCCTGTGACTGTCATAAGTCCTTGTACAACAGTATTTACCATGGAAAGCAAATGAAGTTCTTGGTAGAAAGAATGTATGTTTTTATGAGGCATATCGTACTGGTGGATGAAAACCCCCATGATAACCATCCTATTTGTCACTGTAAGCAAATATGCAGTTCCTGGGGGTCTCCAGTACATTATCATGTTGGTATCAAAATATCCTGTGAAATCCATGGGAAAGGGGTGAGGAGCATTGAGTCCTACTCTTAAGTGAATGCCCATACAGGGATTGAAGCCATAACCCTGGTGATATGAGCACCGTACTATAACCATCTGAGCTAATCTTGGGGTCATCTTTTTTGTTTGTTTGTTTTAACCTAACTCCCCATCCCATCATTCCATTATCTAGACCATGTCAATGAGTTCCTCATCCAATCTTTTCTTAAACACCTCCAGAGATGGCAACTCCACAACCCCCCTAGGCAGACCATTCTACTGAGAAATCACTCTCTCTGTGAAAAAGCTCTTCCTAATGTCCAGTCTAAACTTCCCCTGGTGTAGCTTAAGACTATGTCCTGTTGTTCTGGTACTGGCAGCCTGAGAGAAGAGATGGAACAGATAATCCTGTGTGCTATTATGCAGCACCTGAAAAATAACTATGATATTAAATCTAGTCAACACGAATTTAGGAGAGGTAGGTCCTGCCTGACCAACCTGATCTCCTTTTATGAACTGGTGACTCACCTGCTTGATGGTAGAAAGGCCATGGATATTGTGTACTTGGATCATAGCAAAGCCTTTAACATGGTTTCCCATGGTAAGCTTCAGGAGAAACTCTGAGTGTGAATTGAATAGGAGCATTCTGTGCTGGGTTAGGAATTGGCTGGATGGATGAGCTCAGAGAGTGTTGGTAAATGGTGCCGCATCCAGCTGGCGGCCAGTTCTGGTGGAGTTCCACAGGGATCAATGCTTAGCCCTGATTTGAGGAATCAGAAAATTATAAATTTTAATGATTTATGTAGGAGCTTAGAGATTTAAGAATACTAGTGAATTAGTGAAATTTTAGTGAATTTTAGAAGGATTAGTAGATTTTAAAATCATTCAAGTGGCCTGAAAGTTAAGGCTGAATATTAAATGTGAAAAACCTTGTCTCTCAGTCCTGGAAGGTAAACAAAAGAGCGTGTTAGCCAAAACAAGAAGAAAAGAACGTGAAACATCAAAGTGGATTGGTTGAAGGACTTATGGCAAAGCACAAATCTATGACATAATGTTGAAGGGTTAAATATTCGTGGAGTGATTTGCATATGCATGAGACAAGGGTTTAAAAATAAGTGACAAATCTGGGCAGGGGCTTTTGGCACCTGACAGGACAGAGGACACTGCTGTTTTTGTTTCCTTGGCTCTTGGGGCAAAATAAACTTTTTTCCTCTTCTTACAAGCAACTACCTTGAGTCCAGACTGATTTTCATTAAATCAGCCCAGCACTGTTTAATATCTTTATTGATGATATGGATGGGGGAATTGAGTCTACCATTAGCAAGTTTGCAGATGATACCACCTGGGGGCAAATGTTGAACTACCAGAGGGTAGAAGGGCGCTTCAGACGGACCTCAATAGGTGAGAGAAATTGGCAGATTTTAATAGTATGAGATTTAATAAGTCCACGTGCCAGGTTGTTCACTTTGGACCTAACAAGCCCATGCATTGCTATTGGCTGAGGGATGAGTGGCTGGAGAGTGCTGAAATGGAGAGGGATTTAGGAGGAATGGTTGACAGAAAACTTCATGTGACCCAACAATGTGCCCAGGTGGCTAAGAGGGCAAATAGCCTCCTGGCGTGCATCAGGAATAGCGTGGCCAGCAGCACTAGGGAAGTTATTTTTCTCCTATACTCGGCACTGGTCAGACCACATCTTGANCCAACTATAACCTCCTTTCAGGTAGTTGCAAACAGCAATGAGGTCACCTCTGAGCCTCCTCTTCTCCAAGCTGAACAATCCCAGCTCCCACAGTTGCTCCCCATAAGGCTTGTTCTTCAGTCCTTTCACCGTCCTTGTCACTCTTCTCTGGACCCTCTCAAGCAGTTCAACATCTTTCTTAAAGTGGGGAGCCCAGAACTGGACACAGTACTCAAGATGTGGTCTGACCAGTGCCGAGTATAGGAGAAAAATAACTTCCCTAGTGCTGCTGGCCACGCTATTCCTGATGCACGCCAGGAGGCTATTTGCCCTCTTAGCCACCTGGGCACATTGCAGGCTCATATTAAATTTTCTGTCAACCAATACTCCCAAATCCCCCTCCATTTCACCACTCTGAGAGACCACAGCAATTCTTCATATTGGGTCAACTGTTCTTTCAGTGAGCCTGATTTAATTTCTAAGCCTGAAAAATTGTCTTTTCCATTTCTCTGTATGCCTGTGCCATGATTTTTCATCCAATTTTGAAAGCAACTGAATGGAATATTTATGGCCTAATCACTTTCTCTGCACTGAAGGCTTGAAAAATCCAAATTGGGGGCTCCATTTATTTGTAGTTGTCAGAAAACTATTATAATAAGGAGAATGTTTTTCATACTAGTACTGCTGAAGTACAGTAGTTCTACTCATCTTTCTTATACCTTTTAAAAATTGTAATTACTCTTCTGGTTTCCTTTGCTCTGCCTTATTTCTCAGCGTGAGTCAGCTCCGGACAAACAGTTAATGACAGCTGAGCAGGATTTAATGTAACTGGAGAGTGACATGTGTAGCACAAGAAATTATAACCTTTGCACTGTTCCACCTCCGTGTCTGACATAAAGAGGGATTTACATTGTTGCTGCATGCCAACAGAAGCTACAGTCTGCTGACAGCTGGGGAAGGCTAGGACACTCCTGCATCCTGGTTTTATGTCCCTTCAAGGGCCCCCACTAGTTACATCCAGCTGTGAATAGCTCTGTGTAAACTTCCATGCTTTCTTTATGCTATAAATTACATCAACACACAAGGCAATTTGCAGGCATGTTACAGATACGCACAATAAGTAAAGGAGATACTAATTTTATCAGTTGTACTAGATTCCCCTGAAGAAGTGAGGTGTTGCTTAAAATTTGCAGTCAGTCACATACCTTTAGTGATGAAAAAAAGCAGATAGGAACACATTTCATTTCACAGGGAAATTGCAATAATTTGAAACATCTTCTAAGACTTCATTGAAAAATAATACTATCTTTGGTTTTTTTGTGTATGCCACTTCATTAGTAGTGCAAAGTGAAAGCCATTAAAAACTTACTCAACTTACTAATACTCTGGGCCTCATTTTTCATTTATTTACTGTGCTTTTTAATAGACATAGGCTTCAGAGATTTTGAAAGCTTACTTCTGGATTTGCAGTGTGTAATGTAGTATAGGGCCATGACTTTTAGTGTAAAGAGTACATTTGCATTTAAAAGAAGTCTTTACAGACAGTTACTAAGCTAAAGGTTATAGAAGAAAAAATACAATGACTGTTGCTTAAGCTATAATAAGACCACTGCAAAATGGAAGACGAAAGATATTTTTAGGCTCTGAACTTCTGGCTTTCTTCCTGTGTCATGATTCCTGCTGCTCAGACCTGATGTTTTAGACTATGAGACAAAGAGTTTGGATTTTTTTTTTTCCTCCTGTCATCTTTAGAGGGTTTTTTTGCAAGTTACAGTAAACTTATTCCTGCAGTTAGGAATTTTCATACCAACCTAGAGAAAAGCAGTAAGATATGGGATCATTCTAACCTAGCTGAGATTTTGAAGGATTCTTACACACATGAAAAAGGGTAATTTTTTTCTGCTTTATACATTTTTGAACCGTAAATTCAGATGTGAAATGCCACCCCAGTTTGGAAAGAGTAGAGGTAGTTTTGGCAAATCGAAAAGATTGATGATCATGACGATGAAAAAATAAAGTGAAAAAAAAAGCCAACAAAAAAGCAGAGACAAAGTTTCTGCTTTTCAGATCACGTTCTGCAGTGCTGAGTTTTCCCAGTAATATACTGAAAACTCCTAATTACACACAGAGTATCACAGTGTTGATAAGGTTGGAAAAGACCTTGAAGATCATCAAGTCCAACCTAGAATTAGAATTGACTTCTAATGGAGTTTAAGACGCTTAAAACTCTCTCCTTTATATCTTTAAAGATCATTGTAGACTGATACTGATTCAGAAATCCATACTAACATTATTTCCCGTCCTTTATTCTTCATGGCAGCAAAAATATCAGGGAGACCTAGGGAAAATTACATAGAAAATAAAGGTTTTAGAATAATATGTGTAATAGGGCATGTCTTTTATATGAACATTATAATGAAAAATAACTTTCTGAGCCAGATGTATCAATCTCCTCTTCAAAGCTGTGAAAACTATCTTAGATCCTCTCATATCAACAATATGAGACTAATACACAGCAGCCAAGAATCTCCCCTGAAAAAAAAATATATCCCCACACTGCAAATTTTTTTCCACAGAATAATGTTTTATAGTCTATTATTTAAAGACCAAACATTTTGTTCAAATCATTCTGACTTTTGTTAGATAATATGCTGTAAAAATTAGCTTTCACAGTGATAAACACTTAAAGGAAGGCTTTCATTACTTGAAAAACAATGTATCCTTTTTTGAACTACCTTCCCCTTTTTCCATGACCACTTGTTTTCAAACTTTATTTTACAGACACAATTAATTTGATTTAGTTGGTACAGTCTACAGAAGAATCAAATAAATCAATAATTAAAGAAAATCAATTTAATTTTGAGCTCTTTCATCATGAATATTTTGTCATCTAAAGGTTCCAGCTGATGAAGATAAACATGGTTTTGTGTTCATACAGTATTGATTATTTTTTACATTAAGCTTAATTTCCATGGGTTTGGTTTGGGGTTTTATTGTTAAGCATTAACATAAAAAAAGAATTCACTATGAAGACACAAAATAAAAACAGGAAAAGCCCTATAAATCGTGTCTATTTTATTTAGAAAAAAAATCAGAATTTCCCTATTGGAAAAAGGGGCCGTAATTTCTCATATACTCTCAGGGAATATTTTGAATAAATAATTAATAGTTAGATTGCAGGGAGTATTGGAGATGACACTGCAAGGAGTTGCTCTGCATCAGCTGCAGGTGAGTCCAGATCCTGAAGGGTCTCGTGACTTCATTAAAAGATATATGATATTGTCATATATTGTCTGCAACAGTTAAAAACTGATTTCATTGCTGCCATCTATTTTCCCTAGAGGTAGTGTTAGATCAGTTGAATAAAGTCCTAGTGTAATCATGGCTTCATATAGAGAGTTCTTTTTATTGGCAAGGTGTTGCTTGGTAAGTATTCACCTCAGATCCACTCAAACATTTATATGTGTCATGCTCATTGACTTTGAGAACTGCTGAACGCTTTTAAAGATAAGACTACTTCAAAACACAATTTTTGTAAGGAAAACACTACTATTATCAACAAAATGTTGTATGATTAATTATTATTTGAAGCATTTTCTTAAAAACTCCTGCCTGTAATGAGGCATGGGTTTAGATATTATTTGTCTTAGATGGGCACTGAGGATATTACAGTCTACTGCAGAGGTTTGGTCCTCTTGGGAAGAAAGTCTCACAGAATATTCTGAGTTGGAAGGGACCCACAAGGATCATCGAGTCCAACTCTTAACACTGTCTCCCTGGCAGGAATCGAACCCGGGTCTCCCACACACCAGGTGGGGACACTTACCACTGTACTAAAGTGGATTTTACTCATAACTTTTCATATTGGACAAAACCCCCCACCAAACCCCCACCTCCCATAATTCTTGTTAAAGACTAGGCTGCCTTCTAGCAGAAAAATCGGTGGCTAGTACTTGCAGAGTGGTGGAGCAGAAGGAAGGTGGGAACACAGAGGAGATTCTCCTCTTTATATGTCAAAACAGGGCTACATAAGGAAAACGGATCCTCTTCCTTTCATGTAGCCTGCAGTTTATAGATCAGTGAAAGGGTGTTGTGGCTATTGTATTTTCACCTTCTTTGCTGCAGTGTTTTTTCTTAGCTGTGCTTGGGAAAACCCATCTGCAGGGTTCCTAAATTAGATCAAAGACGGTAGTCTGACCCTGTGCACAGAGGATGTGATAGTACAGCATAAACCAACAGCCAAGTAAGTCTTATCCATATAAGACTTAGTAAAAGTATTGCCTTTTGCATTTACAACCAGTAAAGTGCACTGCCAGAAATAAAGAGATAGATTAGATGGACCACTGCTTTGATCCAGAAACTTCCAAAATTCTTTCAGTACAACTCTGTTGCAGTAATTTTGTAACATATGCTCTGGTAAATTCTCCTATTGATGGCAGGTCATAAAACTTGCACCTCTTGGCAAATTACTTCTGTTATGAAAAGTTTACATAAGATTGATAACTATCATGAGTCATAACAAAATAACAAACTTTGTGTCTAGAAAATACTTTCCAAGTAGTATATATTTTATGGCAACTCTTGGACAGATGTCTGACCTGTATTTCTGTAGGGGTAAGTGAACCTGCAAGCACCAATCAAAATTCTAAAAAACAGAATTTGTGAGAGTTTGGATGTAGGTCAGGAGCTCAGACAGAACCAGGTAACAGAACCAGGTAACTCGGGACCTGTTAGTGGGGGGATTTTACTGCTAAAATAACTTAAAAGAATTGGACTCTAATCATGCATAGTAAAATGGGAAAATTTTGTAGAGCTTTGCAAAATCTGAGGAACTTAATGCAAAACTATGAAAAAATTGCCTTACCTCAAAAAATTGTTAATTCCGAACAATTTTATTCCTGTGCTCTTCACTCCAGTCCTTCAGAGAGGCTAGAAGGTGCAACCAAAGAGGTGAAAATTAAAATCCTTACGTTAAGGGGACATTTTTGAGTCACAGCGCTCATACACTTCTGCACTTCTTTTTTTTTTTTTTTCATGGTATGTCTGTCCAAAGGAGAAGCAGTAATCTGCTTGCATTGTGACAACTGCACTCCAAACATTGCAATAGACAATCTGGTCACCAATTGTGTGCGCAGGGAAAGAAAGGTTCCTATGTGATGGATCTGAGTGAACAGCCTAGGCCTCCCCAGATGTATCTTTGATGGCAGGGAGTACGTGTCGTAGAGTGTGCATTTGCTGGACAACACAGGAACAAATGACACATGCAGCCCCACAACCACCCACCTTGCCAATTTAAATGTCCTCTGGTGGATATTACATGTTGAAAGAATTTCTGTTGGAAAAAAACTGGTGATAGATGCATTTGATTCCTTTTAAAGGAGCATATAAAAGAAAAACACTCTTGTCCAAATGCAAGAAAAAAATTGACTTCTCTCTTGAGGGGTGTATCTATTCATTTGATTGTCTCTTCTAAATGAGCTGTAATTAGAGATAGTCCCCCTCTAACCCTTTTGCTAATGAGGCTTTGCTCACTTCTATTAGTGACAGTGCATTGTATTTTAATAAGGATCCCCTGGCCTGGCAGGAGAGGACCTGCAGATAAGAGGAAGGAGAGCAAAAGGAAATACATGTATAAAGAAGTGGGATCAGCAGGGGGTCCCCTTCTTGGCACAGGGCTCCACAGGAAGGCGCTGGCTAACTTTGTCTTAGAGCTGTCATTTGTATTAACTTATAACCCATCACCTTCCTTGGTAGTAGGCTTTACTCAATGAAGCGGGATAGATCCTTGGCTTGGCCTCTCTATCCCCTATTTCAGCAAACTGAATACAACACAAAAAGTTCACAGGGGAAGCGTTTGGGGAGATGGTGTTAAGGATAGGGTCAAAAAGAGCTTTTAACTCATCTTAACATTACTGTTCCTTTCCATTTCAACTCTTATCTTCCCATCAAGGCTTTTGGTTTGCTCATTCATCCATTGCTAAAGGAAAACCTGAAAACACAAAAAACCTCCAAATGGAAATTATGTGTATTTTGAGATATGTAACACTTTGGTCTATACCAGCACACTTTTTTGTGTTTTCTTTCTATATGATTGTTTTCCTGTTGATTGCTTCCTGGTTGGATCCGAATTCTTTGGCTGTCATTCAGTAAAGTTAGCAGGGACAAGAGAATCAAACCTTTTGTGTCTTTTGTATAACAGTATTACATTGCAACCAGAAAAATCCTTTTTAATGAAGATTTTTTGTTTTTACAGATACTGGGGCCTGTTAGGATGCGACAGACAAAACTCTCCCTGTATGGCAGAAGAATGGGTTGGGTTTTTTTTTTATTCTTTAGTTCCTATCAATGATCTCCCAGAAGCCCTTAGAAATTACACATCTTACAGTTAGTGTTTTCATAAGCTACCTTGGTATCTTCCAGATCTCTTGGGACATGAGCCTCCTCTGCCTCAAATTCCAGAAGATTGTTCACATGTCAATGAAGTGAATGTAATACATACTTCACCACTTTCTCTGTTTGCCATCCTCTTCTCCTTTTATTCATATCTGTAAATGCCTTCAACAAAACATTAAGAATGGAACAGTCAAACCACAGGCCATTCATTAAATAGGAAGACAATTTACCCCTTTAAATAACATGGTATGGTCAGTCAGCATCCTTTCTGATAGGTTTCACAGGTTTCACATGTTTCACAGGTCATTCTGAGTTGGAAAGGACCCACAGGATCATCTAGTCCGACTCCCAGACCCACAAGCATGGAACCACGGGCACTATGTTCCATCCATCCAAGCCACTCACCATCTAGACCATGTCACTGAGCTCCTCATCAAGTCTTCTCTTAAACACCTCCAGGGATGGCAACTCCACCACCTCCCTGGGCAGACCGTTCCGATGACAGATCACTCTCTCTGTGAAAAACCTCTTCCTAACATCCAGTCTAAACCTTCCAGGGCATCGCTTGAGGTCATGTCCTCTTGTTCTGGTACTGGCAGCCTGAGAGAAGGCATCTACATCCACCTGACTGCAACCTCCCTTTGGTTAGTTGTAAACAGCAANATTTCTCTTGATTTTTTCAGTTGCTTTAAAAAGTTGATTTTATGTTGTAGAAGACTAGATCATGCCATGTAATTACCAAATACACTGTATTCAAAAGGGATGCCAAAAGATAGAAGGGTTTATGTATGTGACAGTTACTGCCCAAATTGGGAAGGATATGGTGCTCAAATATGTATAGTTAGTTCAAGAATAATCAACCATTTGCTCTTTTCAAGTCCTTTATTCTTTTGAAGAGTTTGATTTTCAAAGTCAGAGATTTCAATCTTCAGAACTCATGATTTACAATCTGTGAAATCTCATATCTTTATGTTTCTCAGTTATGTGCAGGCTAAAACCTAGTTTTTGAAAATAATATTATAATTATTTGATTGTAAAAGCAAAAAAATATGTTATGCACAAAAGTCTATCAACATTTAGACCATTATCTCTTTAAGTTTTTTTCACAGCTGAAGTGTTGCAGCTGTAGTTTTGTATTTCCAGCTGTGTAAATTTATGTTAAAAGGTTACAACTTATTAAAATTTTAATTATTAATGAGATAAAAATACCAATATTTTTTAGATTGTCCCTAATCAGCAAGAACATATGTCAATTCTGACGATTCTTCATATACAATTAAGGTACTAAAGTGTCTGATGATAAGATTGTGGGAGAAATTTTTTATATATAGTTTTTATCCTTTACCTTTTATTTTGGAATTTGTCTTCTCAGTAGCTAACATCTTCTGTAATCTAATGTATTTGAGGCCATATTTTCATTTCGAGGGATATAAAACCTGAATCTCCTAAATGCATAATTAAAAAGTTATGAAATCCTATTTTACTCAATTTTCAGTTGTAGAAATAAGACGATTATGATTGTTTAATGCAAGATTTGACAAACAAACTGCAAAGTCTTTATCATCAAAGACTTCTTGCCCTTAGGTCAAAGCTGTGTGCTTTCTTAAGTATGTTTTTTGTAACACTTGTTCTTTTTCAGAAAGAATAAAGAAGGTAGCAATCAGGATCTTTGAAAAATCATTTATCAGACTACAAGTCCCCTGGTGTGTTGAACAAGGAAGAAATCATGGAGGTAACTTCTGCCCCAATGGATCCCAGATCCAAAATCTTCTTTGCAAACAGAGCTTTTCATTTAGTACAACTGGATCATAAAGTGACAAGTTTTCCTCTAGAATTTAGCCTAAAGCCTCTTCTGGTCAGATTAACTCTGTTGTATTCAGCTGCAGACCTGGATTAACCCCTAAGAAACTCTGTATTGTTTCTCTTCATTGCATATATCCCCATGTCTCCCATTATCTCCTTTTTATGTCAGACAAAGTAATACAAAGTTTAATCCATTATAAGCTTTTTTTTTAAAAAAAAACCCTGTGCATTGGTTAAGACTTCAACAGTTGTTTCCCCTTTTAATGCAAACAGCTCATCCAAATTGAAAACCTTGTCAATGGAATTTGCTAACCTGAAAGAACAGAAGATAGTTAGCAGGCGTAGCATTCTTTTTGCAAGGACAAGATGTCAGTGCTAAGTCCATTGTCCCTTTCTGTTATCGCTGTTGTGTGTAACTTGAAAACACATACATGTACAAGGCACACAGTTCTTGTGAGCGGGCTACTCTAGACTGCATTTTTTCAGTGAAAGTGTGACCTGTGAGGTTTTCTCCATGTAAAAGTATCTCATTATTTTTAAAAGCTTTTTTCAAACTTGCTTTTAAAAACTGCTGTGTCTCTGATTCAACGGACAGGAGGAGCTGATGAAAGTAGTTTTAAAAGTGGACGCCAGTGTAAGGAAGGAAACTACATTATCTGTGTCCTTTCTTAACTACCTGCTTACTAGGAAAAACAGAAATAATGTAGCTTGAGTCATAATTTTGATCTGGATAATGCATCTCTGTTTAATCAGCAATTATTTATGTAATACTTATTCTAATACAGCTATTATTATTATTATTATATGATGATATAACATACTAGCAAACCCAGAACTTTTCCAAAGTTCTGAGATCAGGCTGAGATCCAAGCAAACGTCACTGCCCTCATTATATGAGTTTTGCTGAGGTCTGTAAAAGCAGTATTCTCCATGGGGTAGACTTAGGGCTAAACAGAGATAATCCAGTCAAGATTTTAAGATGTTTTCAGAAACTCAAGCCAGGGCACAGTACAGCAGATTATCCCCTGAACTTTCACCTCCAAGATAAGCAGGCATAATATTGAGAGATGAGACATAGCTTTTAAGAGGCATATAGTAGAAGTTTCTAAATGGACTGGTATTAGATCTATTCCTGCATGTTTCCTACAACCTTTGGATGGCACTGTTATACACTGGGCACAAAGAGGTTGTATTTCCTGTCTTTCTGACACTCCCCACTTCCATAACTTTGGAAAATCATCTGTAAAAGAGGTGTGTTTCCTCTGATAATTTCAAAATGACTTTGTTTAGGATTGTTTTACTTTTACATAATTTTTTCATATTTTCAGTTTTATAGAAAGGAAAAGCTTATAACTTATCATATTGTTACTTTCAGGTGGTGTGTTCACAGGATACAGGGTGTGGTGGCTTTTTTTGTTTGTTTGTGGGGGGTTTTTTTGTTTTGTTTTGTTTTGTTTTGTTTAGAAATGGAAATAAAAACTTTGGAGGCATGAAGAGGCTGTAATTTCCATTCTTTCAAACCTCTATTTTCAACCAAAAGTATTTTGTCAAAATACTTTTAACTAGTGGTAGGTTTTGTATTGAATATATTAGTAGACTTCAGACAGAATATCTCTAGAGATCTAGCATGGGAAGTATATTCTGAAGCCCAAAAAGCAAGACTGTAAATTCTTCTTTTAGTTTCAAGTTCTGTCAGTCTTTTTTCTTTTCTGATATTTCTCAACCATTTACAAAACCTCTGAAACTCAGTAAGTAGTTGACATAGATGTATGAACACACAACTTACAAAATGCGTGGTAACAAGGAAACAAAATACATGTTTTCTACCATACTTGTGACTTCTGCCTTGTTCACTCCTTCACCATAGTGCATTTTATCAACGTTCGGGGACATCAGAAGACATTGGTCTTATTGTAAATAGGAGTTTATAAGTAGAGAAGTTTTTCTGTAAAGTATATTTCTGCCTGACCTCTGAAAAGATCAACTTTCTGACCAGCATGAAAAGCAAGTTTTACATCCAGAAAACAAGCTAGTGACAAGATGAGGTTGTTGTCACTGACAGAGCAGTGGAGAAGAATAAGACAAAGTTGGATTAGCAGGGAGAGGTAAAACTGAACAAGCTTTTCATGGTTCATTGTAATAGTGTTGGACTGGTGTAGTGAGAAGGAGAAAAACCATGTAAGACTTACAAGGAGATGGGTGTGCTCCTTGGCTGAGAAGCTGATCTCAGATTGCAGGGATTCAATTGAGGAATACCTATGTTAAGAAGACCATGGTGCTGCAGACATCAAGGTGTGACATGATGGTAACCTCAGCTGCAAATGGTAGAGTGGAAGGAAGCATTATAGAGTTGCTGAGAAAAAGGATGGGTCTGGAGTGGAATTGAAGGCCACGTAATCCTTTCAGGTGTGATGTTCACCTAACCAAATGTGTGAAAATCCTCTCTTTCTTTGAAAGAAATTTTTGTTTGATAACCAGCTCTCCTGTGTCTTTCATGTTAGCTACAAAGAAATTAAATTACTATGCAAATTTTTGAAGCTGCCTCAAAGGAATGCCTCTACACTGCATCTTGTACCTCCACGCTGAAATTACAATACTGCTGTAGTTCAATTTTTTCTAAGGGTTGTGCTAACGAGCTTGGTAATAGGGGATTCCTGAATTGTGTTGATGTCAATATCAATGCATCTGTCAAAAATGAATATGGTAAAAATTAACAAAAATACACTTATTAACCCCCTCCCCACTAAAACATCAAAGGCTTCCTGACCCCACTGTAGAGAAACTGCACTTCAAGTGATTCCTTACCTTTGGATTACTAGAAAACAGTATGAAATGGAAGGTAAGGATTGTATTAACCTAAGACAATATTATCTACTGGTGGTCACTAGTGGAGATGTTAATTAGGTCATTAATATGATCCAGTTTCTATACTCTTGTTTTCTTACTCAAAATTGTGGATCACAATGTATGTTTCATACAACATATGATTCATGAAATGGTTTGATCACCTAAGGAAGTACAGTCATACCTTAGAAGTCGCAGGGGTTCGGGACTCCTCCCCTGAAGATAGACACATCATGAATATGCAAATAACCCACACCCATCGCCTTACTGCCCTCAGACTCTGAGTACTGTGAATCTTCCATGCCCCTTCCCTGCCCAAGAAGTCTGCAGGGTTCCCTGTGTAACCTGGCACAAGGATTCCCAGCTTTCACTGCCACCGCTGCTATGCCGTCTCACTCCACGGCTGGCTCCCATCTCGGAGCGAGATCCTACAGCCCTCCCGCTGTGCTGGTGCAGCAGGGACCTTCCTCCTGTCTCTAGCCACTGCCCAGTCCTCCTGGGGACACGGTGACAGCACAGAGTATGTCAGAGAAGATGTCCTGCCAATCCCTGGGGCTGAGGCTGAGGATGGGCTCTGTGGGCACGGGGCTGGGGCCATTGCTAACCATAAACACACTCTAGCCCACGAGGCAGGAGCAGCTTCCTGCCAGTAAGTGGTGAGTCCGTTTCTCAGAAGTTTCTTTCATGGGTGTACTGAAAATTTTTTAAACCAAGTGCTAGCCAGTGTCCACCTTACAGCCCCTATTCAAGGTGGAACAGAGCAGCACTCACAGCTACATCCGCTTGGAATGGAAAGAAATATGCGCCTTGTCAGAACGCCTGTGGACCAGCAGGGACGCACCCCTCCACACATAGTCCCATAGCACCGTGTATTTCCACCGTTTAAGGGAAAGGGAGATTGCTGCCATCACTGTGGAGCTGAGATGGGTGGCGCTTCCGGGTGTGAGGGAGATGGCAGGGGGCAGGAAGGTTTAAACCAGCTCAAATTTAAACATGGGGGTTGCAGCAGCACCTGGAAAGACTCTGCTTCCCAGGGAGCACTGCTGGGAAGCAGAATCTTCTGCTTCCCAAGCTGGAGCTCCATTTAGTGGGCAAGCACAGCTCCCTGGGAGGAGGAGGGGCTGGCACTGTGAGGCCAAAACTTCCCCAAACTCCCAAACAAAATAGCCAACCAAACAAAGAAATGGACCAACACACAGACAGCCAAGATCTGCATAAACCCATTGATATGTAGATGAACCTCAAGCCGAGCAGGAAAGGGTTACCATGGTTACCATACCTGGGACAGGCTGTCACTGGTGGGAGTGGGTGAGCACTGACATCCCCACAGGTCCTGGTGCCACCACCGGCTCGCCTAGTCATGGCCATGGTCCCTGGGATGGGCTGCCCACTCCATATCCATTGCAGCCATGGCATGCCATGTTTATCTAGTTGAGTTGACGTTAAAGAGACCTTTGCCTCCAAACATTGGGGGGGTAACAAAGCCTATAATATGATGTGTGAAGAACTGGGTTCCATACTGAAAGCCTTGATCCTGCCCCGCTGATAGTCTGCTCCCATTCCAGGGGGATGGCCAAAAGGGGAAAACCCTGCAATGCCAAGCTCTTTCTCTTTTTGCCCTCCCTTTCATGGGTGGTGGAACAACAGCCTCACCTGACTTTGTAGCCTGGGCAAGAGGTGAAGCTGCTAACCATCTGCACTTCAGGGAAATTGAGTGCTGTTAGAGGGAAAGGGATGTCAGAGCTGCCAGCACTGTCCGGAGAGAAACCAGCGCTGTTTGCGCACGTGTGGTGAAGGTCACTGTAGCCCTCACATCTGTGAAAACAGCTGTGTGTCCCATTGCTAGGTGATGAACTGCAGCTACTCTAACTCTGCTCCCCAGCTCAGCTCTGCCCACACTGCAGCCCCTACCACCATCACCCTGGAGGTGTTGCAAGGATGGAAAGAGTTTCCTACAAGACCTGCAATCTACCCCAGCTTTGCTCTAGAATGGATCCCCAGATGCGGCACAGCCTGCTTGTGTCACAGCCCTCTCCTGAGCATTGCAGGCCTTTTGACAGTAGCAACACTTTTAGCCTGCTCCAGACCAGTGGGTGTGTCCCAGCCTGTGCAACTGTGGCTGCAGTTGTGGAGGACCAGGGTACCCATGCTGCTGCCATGCCCAGCACCGCTGCCATTCCGCAACTGTCTGTAACGGGTTTTACCCTGGCTGGATGCCAGGGGCCCGAACAGTCACTCAGTCCCGATAATAAGATGATATACAAAGGGTGGTTTAATATGAGCACAAATAAAGCAAAGCAAAAGTGCGCACAGAAGCAAAGCTAAAGAACTAATCTCTACTTCCCCATCAGCAGAGGTGTCCACATCCAGGGAAGTAGGGCTCCTATTCGTCTTGGGAAGCAGCCATCCAGGACAATGAATGCTCTCTCATCCTTGCTCCCTTTCTCAGCTTTTATATCTGAACTGATGTCATATGGTATGGAATATCCCTTTGGTCAATCTGGGTCAGCTGACCTGTTCGTGTGCCCTCCCAGAATCTCGTCCTCAGTTAGGGGGAAGGGACAGTGTGCCCAGCTGTAGCCAAAACACTTGTATGTTATCAACATCCTTCCAAAGCACAGCATTGTGAGGACTGCTGCGGGCTCAGACAGACCCAATACACCGTCCCACAGGGTCTTGCTTTGGAGCGGCATGGGGCAGCAGCCTGGAGTGAGTTGTCCCAGGTTTGTCAGAGTGGCATGGCACCTCCACCATATTTGAACACAACAGACACACACCAGCAGCCGGAAACCCTGCTAAACCCCAGCATACACACAGCAGGGAATAAACTGTGGCAGGAGGCCCTGCACCCAATCAGCTCCACTGGGGGGGGACAGTCGCCAGCTACAGGGCTCCCAGAAGCGCTGGTTCCTGCAGGGTTTCTGTACTCGGAAACACGGCTGTGATCCAGAATCCAGGATTCCATGGGTGGGAAGCAGCAAAATACATTTCCTTTGCTTTCCCGAAGCACTGCACAGCACGTGGCACTTCCAGGACCGCCCTCTAGAACACATTAGTGGAGGGGAAATGGCTATGGGTGGCATCTAATTAAATATTTATGACTTTGTTGTCTTTGCGAATTCTGGCATTTGCAGCCTCTTCCTGGACCCATGGAAACCAGCAGTTCACCTTATATTTGGTTAGTTTATTTTGTGGTAGGGATGTGTCCTACAGTCCCATCTTCCTCTTATTGATAGCTCTGTTTGCAAAATAATCATGTGCAACTGTAAAATTAATACTGATACATTTACTTGCCCATTAATAAATTGATTTTCCAATGTGTCTAGAACTCTTAACCTGACATAGGTGATCTCTGCTTACAAGTCAAATTAAATTGCCTTGATTAAGCATTTTGTTGCATTCGGGGCCAGAATGCACCCATTTTATTGGATCAGTCTTCCAGTTGGCATGGCATGTCTGGTAAATGAGCTTTCAAAAAAAGATATTTGAAACATATAATTATTCCTACACTTGTTTTTGAAATCACAAAATATTGATATAATTCTGAATGTCAACATTCTGACATATATACATTTGTAACAACACTCAAAAACATTCACAGGGCTAAAAAGACTGTTTGTGGTCTGAAAATTTCCTATCACAAAGTCAGTTACATACATTTGATGCCAAACACACACATGCACCGCTATCGGCTGGGGGAGGAGTGGCTCATGATTAGTGAAGTGGAGAGGGACTTAGGTGTAATGATCCACAGGAAACTTAATATGAGCCAGCAGTGTGCCCAGGTGGCTAAGAAGGCCAATGGCATCCTGGCCTGTGTCAGGAACAGTGCGGTCAGTCGGACCAGGGAGGTTGTCCTTCCCCTGTACTCGGCGCTGGTCAGACCACATCTTGAGTACTCTGTGTAGTTCTGGGCTCCCCACTTTCAGAAGGATGTTGAGCTGCTTGAGAGGGTCCAGAGAAGGGCAACAAGGATGGTGAAGGGACTGGAGGACAAGCCCTATGGGGAGCGACTACGGGAAATGGGGTTGTTCAGCCTGGAGCAGAGGAGGCTCAGAGGTGACCTCATTGCTGTTTACAACTACCTGCGGGGAGGTTGCTGCCAGGTGGGTGTGGACCTCTTCTTTCAGGCTGACGACACCAGAACGAGAGGGCACAGCCTCAAGCTACGCCAGGGGAGGTTTAAACTTAATGTTAGGAAGCGGTTTTTCACAGAGAGAATGATTGCACATTGGAATGGACTGCCCAGGGAGGTGGTGGAGTCGCCGTCCCTGGAGGTGTTTAAGAGAAGACTCGATGAGGAGCTTAGTGACATGGTCTAGCTGGGGGGTGTAGGACTGGATGCTCCTGTGGGTCCCTTCTGGCTCAGAGTGGCCTGTTAGCCTGTGAGAGAACTAAGTTTATGTTTACCACTCTGGGATGTGTGTTCAGTCTCTGTACGGGTGTTAGATGGTGAGTTGGACTAGATGATCCTTGTGGGTCCCTTCCAACTCATAGTATTCTGTGATTCTGTGATTGTGTGAACTTGAAGAAAAGGTATGAAAAAATGCAGGAAATGTATATTCATCCTCTTAAGTGAATTAATGCTTCAGGAAGTTTCTTCTGACTTTATCCCCACTAAAACATCTGCTGAAGGAGAAAAAATATCAGCAAAATATTGAATGAAATCCTATTTTAAACACATAACTTGTGGATGCTTCTGAAAGTCCTTTGAAAACGTGTGAAAATCAACTGCAATAGTTGCTATAGTAAAAAGTCATGTAGAAGTACCAATATTTTTCTTATTAATCTCATTAAATTATGGAATATATTGTTCATATCAATGTAATTCCCAGTGAAGGTTTTTCATGACAGAAAGATGTTTCTTCTAATGACATTTAAAACTATACACTTTCCAGCTGATACTCCTCTAAGTAGTTCAGGATTTGTCCAAAATGGTGCAGTTTGTCCCCAAGCTAATTGCTTTTTTTCTCAACCATATTCCTGTGTATTCTTCTTAGCCCTTTGTGAATTTTCTTATTAATTACATGTGAAAAGTAACAGCAACAATATACTTGCTCTTATCTAGTGTTCATCTCATCTTTCACGCTCTTCCTTCTTCACTCAGAAAAGTGACTCCAGAAGTCTAGATATTTCTATTCAAGAAACAAATCGGTCTCATGACCTATGAAAGACAGGAGGGCAGTAGTTTGACAGATACGTATTAGCAGGGAGTTGTTTGCACACATCTGTCTTGCTGGGTGCATTATGTCCAGGCAGTGGACATTTTTATCATCCATTTCGGATTGTAGCAGTTACTCCTTGGTAGATTTAGAGTAAACATAAATAGCAGACCCTAAATAAACATGACAGACTTCTTATTCAATCCAGTGATAGACATTAAAAGGACAAGAATTTGACATCTCTCATGCAGCTGGCAACAGAAAAGAAATCCCACAGTCACTGAGAACAGGAAATTTGAATTATTTTAGTTTTACCAGAAGACTTGTTGCCTGTGCCAATCTCTGAATTTTTATTTTGAGATATTCAAAGCTCATCTATTGTGAAGAAAAGTCTCACAATAGATAAGACTCACTATTTTGAGTAGCAAAAATGATTCAAATACAGAAGATTACTTTTCATTGTGAAAATTATACAGCAACATATTCCTTGTCTTTAAATCAGTGCAGAAGTGTAGTCACAGGTACATGATAATGATAAACATTTTCCCATATTGCAGTGAAATGAGTCACATACATATGGGATTTTCAGAAGTGTTCGCTAATATACCTATGTATATACCTATGTATATACATACCTGTGTATATCTATGTATTTATATCTAGGTGGTTCTGGAGAAAGAATGAGAAAATACCCGTCTCTATGTAAATGTGTTGATAAATACTATGCATTAGCAAAGGTGTATAATTGTAAATAGTACTATGCAGTGATAAAAGTTGATCTGTGACAACAAGCAAACTGAGTTTTGATTTACAATTATTTTTGAGAAGAAAATGACTTTAATGGCAGCATGACACGTACAAGTTTTATACCATTATCATTACTGAGAGGATATGGCTTCACACTTCTACCGCTCAAATTTTAAAGCTCATAACATAGCTATAATGTGCATACTCATTTATTATATTGTCTTCTCAACATTTCAGTGAGGATTTTTTTCAGAGTACAGACCTGTTGGGTCAGGTAGTTCCTTATGGATATTTCAGAGCTAAACCAGGATGTAAGGGGAATTTATTCTTGAGGAAGGTAAACTTGTGAGACAGGGTAGTACAGGCTGTTATTATCAGACTAAAGATTTCTATACTCGTATAGATTTTTTGAAAGTGAAAGGAAGAAAACATTTGTAAAGGGAAATATTTCTCAAGATGTATTTTGTATTATCAAATCTTTTACCTGAGGTAATAATCCAGACCATTCTTGTTTTTTTCCTTTGTCCAAGGAGCAAAACCTATTTATGCGCCTGCTCAAAGGGAATGCTAATAAGTATCTTACATGCCGTCTATGTTTCTTCATCTTCCCCAACCCAGCATTGCTTTCAGAACACACTCCAGAATCACAGAATATTCTGAGTTGGAAGGGAACCACAAGGATCATCGAGTCCAACTCTTAAATGGCACAACTGCCTCCCTGGCTGAAATAGAACCCCTGGTCTCCTGCATGAAAGATGAGTACACTCACCGCAGTACTAAAGTGGATTCCTAGAGATTACGGTTTTTATTTCATTTTCTACATGTCCATTTCTTTTACATTTGAAGCAATTTGGCCTAGGTGGAAGCCTAGCAGTACATTCTTCTTTATACCCTTTACTTTATGACTGTTTCCTTGAGAGTAACTTATCACTGTATATATCTGTCTCTGACCATATGCTACAGAGGCAGTAGTGTTGATGAGTGCATAGAGGGGCAAGGGTGATTGGGAAAGTGGAGGAATCAAGTTCCACAAGGAGGGACTGAAAGAATGGAAAGGGAAAGGAAGCCATTCACAAAAAGCAAAAGAAGAAAATGTGGGGAATAGAGAATTTGAAATGGGAGAAGAGAAAGAAAGCAGTTTAGATTGGTAATAGGGGATAGGTTGGACTTGATGATCTCTAAGGTCTTTTCCAACCTTACTGATTCTGTGATTCTGTGATTCTATCTCTGACTGATCCCCTTCCAGCTCTGTGCAAATCTCCCTTGAGTCTCTGGTTAAAATCTGACAGATGTCTATATCTGCCAAGACAGATGGAAATTATCTGATGCAGAACTATTAATTTTTAAAAAAAGGAAAATAAAGAAAAAGAGGTTTTAAATGTTAGTAAAATGGAAAAGTAAACATGGAGATAGCCTTGAATGCTTCCAGTTTAGTCCCTAAGCCTGAAAAGGACTGCACATTTGCATATCTATGCACACCATGAATAAACCCTTTGACATATAGGGAACTAATAGTAAGAATGCAGACCCTTTCTGTGCAGGGTTATGGTTTTACACTCTAAACAGAACACAGATCAATCTTGCAAAATCATAAACTGGTTTAGATTATATTCTCATTTCAGTAGAGCATACAGATATGAAAAATGTTGGAGATAATTCAACTTTAATGCTTTTATAGTTTCATGAATCCTAATACTAATTACTTTGTTCAGCATGGTACTCATTTAGAATACTGTGCATTCCACACTGTATGGTGTAATTTTTCCATATGAAACAGTAATTCTACAGGTTGTTCCCACAAGGGTTGTGAAGGTAAATTAGCTCTCACGCAGCATACTTCACTGCTCATGGCTGGGGTCTATGCTCAACTTGTTTTCAAGATGTAATTTTTTCCCACTCTGGAAAAATTCTTGTCACAAAGATAATATACAAAAGACACCATAACAGTATGAGCTTAATGAGAATAAGCCCATACCTACATTGTAAATTCTTTTTATAGGAGTCTGTACACATCTGATTCCAGCATAGCTTAGGCATCTCTTTCACAAGGCCATTTTATTTCTGATCAAATCTAGGAACATTAGGAACTTCGTGGTCCAAAATTATGAAATAAATTTTAGTTGCATATTAGAATCTCAGGAGTGCATTTGCATGAAGGTATTTGATTTACTCTACAAGATGAGAGTTGGGAAAGTTTTAGCTGAGCTCTGTATTACTCTGTATGACATAGACATGAGTAGAGACTTCTGTCACTTTAAAGCTATTGCATAGTTCTTGGTATGATACATTTTTAATGGACATGTATATTCAAATTAAAGCTGGATTATTAAAATATATTTGTGTCAGAAAGGAGCAGGTTGCTGTAGTCATGAAAACTGTCTAGGCAAGGCTTATGGAAAGAGAGAGTATCTTCTATTAAATAAAATGGTGTAATTGGAAGAATTATTCAAATTTCAAGGCAACACTCTCTCTTCTAAACAACTTTAAAAAATTGCATAGCTAAGTACAGCAATTTATTCACTGTATTTTCGATTAATATTTAGTGCATTTATTATATTTACAAAACTTTCATTTAATTTGACTCATATACTTTATCCTGCCTGAAGGGAGAAAAATTAGGTAGATTTTGGCTAGTTTTGTTCACCAAAATATTAGCTAAATGAGAGGAAATACAGCAACATGGCTAGTAGTGTCAAGAAAAAGAGCTGCTTCTCTTTCTATTCGATATTTAATATTCAAAGGGTAAATTGCCAGTAATCCTAAAGTGTATACGTATTAAGCTGTGGCTCAGCTGAGCACTAATAACATATGGAACCTTGCTAAATACTACGTTAGCTGTAACAACCCTTTCCTCTGTGCTTTAGACGGAAGATTGTACAGGCATGAGTCTAGTGATGTTCTGCAATGTTCAAATATCTTAGATCGTTTTGGGTGCTGTAAAGATTTTGAATGGCTTCATTTAACTATACCATTCGTTAATGTTGGTAAATTGAGATTATTAATTGTCTTGTGTCCATACCATAAAACCTGAATGATAGAATCAGCTAAAAATGAACATAGCTATTACATCCTTTCAGACACCCCAAATTTATGTCCATTTGTCATAGATGAGTCGATTCTATTTTGAAATACATTTTGAAATACATACACTGATTTTGAAAAGTCCTTAAGTTCCTTTGGCCAGCAAAATTGAAAATTACATTAAGAAGAATTATGAATATATTTTTCATTTAAAGTCAACTCTATATAATACATAAGACAACAATGGGTTTTTTCATAAAACCTAATGCTTCTGTGGAGATTTCTTTCTTTAACTGGTACTGTATTGAAAAGGATGAAAAATAGACCTCTTAATCCATAAAAACATACTTAGATTATATATCCTTAGTATATATTTAATGTATTCTTATGAAAGAATCATAGCTACTCTCAAATTCTTTAGCTAAACTTAACTGATCAAATCTGGTATATGAGATTCCAAAGAAAGAAGCAAATCCATACATACAGAGAGCTGCAAATCCTAGTTGGATATACATAGCCCTTCTGCCATAGGGACAGGGGACCTATTTTTCATATTAGGGCACTATAATAAATCATGTGACTTTTACAGTTATTAAAAATATGAATGCACACATACCCCCACTCCTCCTCTACTGCATTCAATATTTCAGATCTTTTTAAGAGCCCAACGTAAGCCTAAAGAAGTCAAAGCATTCTATTAATTACAGAAAGAATTTTCTTATCCTTAATTAGAACAAATGTATCACAGAATATTCTGAGTGGGAAGAGACCCACAAGAATCATCAAGTCCAACTCCTAAGTGAATGCCCACACAGGGACTGAACCCACAACCTTGGTGCTAATCTCAGGGTCATGTCATAATTTTTTTTTTTTTTAATATAATAACCTGACTCCCTATCCCACCATCCCATTATCTAGACCATGTGAATGAGTTTCTCATCCAGTCTTTTCTTAAACATCTCCAGGGATGGCTACTCCACTGTTCACAACTGAGTATTGTAGCCTGGAAACATATTCTTTTTACATTAACGAATTTAAGCAACAGTTAAAAAGAAGTGAAAATTCTACAGCAGGAACCTTGACTCCCTGTTAGCTTACTGGGTAAATGATCTCATTCTTTATATTTTGACCATTATTTTGACCATTACGTTTTCATTTTCACTTTTTTCCTTGGGACTCCTATTATCTATTTGCAGATTAATACTTTTTCTTCCTCATGCCCATCTGTCCACCCATTTGCTTATTTTAGCTACATTTCCTTTCACCCTGTATATCCTCACCACACCCCAGGCATGTATCCTTCAATAAAATTTTTAATGTGAATCGTTTTGAATACCTTCAACATAATAGTATAAGAAAATTGGATTTCTACCTTTTGGTGGGTAACATAAAATTATTTATAGGTATAAAAATGAACACAGTTGCCCTAAGAAAGGCTTTAGGCCTCAGTTCGGATTTCAAAGAATAAAAACAAATTTGTAGATTATATCTAGATATAAGTACCAGCCAAAGCTGTTTTAACTGGTATGTACAAAGTGTGTTCTCTTCCTTGGCCAGTGGAAAGAAGGGGAAGCTGTACTTTTGGACCAGGTAAGGCCTGGGGGCTTCACACTGCACACTGCATTCTCATCTGCCTGGAGGGTGATGAGAAGCTGGGTGTGTGCTGGACCATTTGCCACAGGGTAGGTGGGAACACATGTAGAAGTGCAACAACTTTCTGTGTGGCCTGTGTTAGTTGTGTTTGCAAGGAGACTCTCAGAAGATTAAAAAAAATAAAAATTGAAGAACATTTTCTCACTGTACAATCTTGCTGTATGTGCACTGTGGTGGAGGTTGGCATTAAAACTAGGGAAGTGAGAGAGCAAAGAGAACACAATCTGATAACTTTGTCTTCCCTTAGATAACTTTATCTCTGATGGTGTTAGGAGAACCATGAGGAATAGCTATAACAATACTTCTGTGGCTTGTCTATTGCTGAGCTTGCAGAGCCTCTCAAGAAGTGGTTTGTGGCATGGTACCTGCCTTAGGAAATGCCATGCAGGTGGAAGGCTCCTCAACTCCCTATGCTCCCATTGAGCCTGGCTTAGTTTCTTTGAGCTTTTTTGACAATCTGACTAGGACAGTAATATCCAATTTGTTGATGCTGCGGAGCCCTGTGTGGTTCGTTCTTCCAGGGCTCAGTAGAAGAGTGGCCAAGGACTTGTGATCATGACACATGCTCAGAGAGGGCTTATCAGCACAAGATACTGGCATAAAGCCAGGTGAAGAGCCATCTGAGGATGCTGAGTGAGAAGGAAAAGGCATGCTAGAGCTTCAGATTATGAGATTTTTACAGCATACACCTGGAGCTGCTGTGCCCCTTCCCAGCAGACACCTATATGGTGGGTAGCACTGCCTGGAAGGGTGACAATGAAGGTGACTGGGGCTGGTCTCCAGCTTTCTTTCCAGGACAATATGCTCCATCCCATATGTCTAACTCCAGGAAATGACTGAGTGCCATGGTTTTTACTTTCGTACTTCTTAGAGCAGTCTACTCTTTTGTGCCAGTAGCTGTTTCCAGAAAGTGCTGATGTTGATAGAACATTAATTATTTTGGTGCTATGAGATACAATCTGTGTTGTAGATATATATATGAATTTTCCTCTCTATCCGAATAAAAATGTGTATTTTCTTTCATATAAAGGTATCTGTTTCTTTCTTTCTTTCTTTCTCCATAATTGCTGATAGAGCTTTGTTTATTTATAATTTGTATTTAAAATATATTACCAAAGAAGCTGTTTAACTTTCAGTATTGATCTCTATCATTGAGAAAAAAGCAGTCATGTCTCTTTACAGTAAAAAGAAGTCTCAGCTTTGTCTTATTACCAGAGTCTATTACCTATGCCTAAATACTCTGAGCAGACTTTAAATTCATAAGCATGACTCCAGAAATTTGAATTACAACACATCCATTTTATGTGCTGAAGAAAATGGAAATTAACTTAAAAGAACAGAAATCTCTTCTTAGAAGGAATCGTCAATGACTATTTAAGCAGTAGGGGTTGCGTGTGTAGCAGTATGTGATGTAATTGCCTGGTATTTTAAAAATTGCAATTACTTTCACAGAGATGATTTTGTTTCCTCTTTTTAGTAAAAACGTTCTTTTATTCGAGTTTATTCACTTCACTTGTGTTAAATCACCACAACCTCCCTTGCCTAAGCCATACTCTCATTTAGTAATACTTACATGTTCTTTTTCCACACAACTGAAAGTGCCTATAAGCTACGTATTTTGAAACAGGTT
Organism: Pitta sordida; assembly: GCA_013390025.1. Classification (NCBI taxonomy): domain Eukaryota; kingdom Metazoa; phylum Chordata; class Aves; order Passeriformes; family Pittidae; genus Pitta; species Pitta sordida. The sequence goes on from WEKX01010290.1 coordinate 39,608, forward strand.
TCAGTCCAGAAATATGTTATACTTTATTATTTTCTGTTCTCTCTGGGAATGCCTTCACAAAATAGTAATGCCCAAAGACTTCCTGAAGGCTAATCCTTTTCTGGGTCATATGATTCTTTTCAGATTCCATTTTGAGAGAGTTTTCTTATAACAATAGGTTCTGCTCTCTGTGAACTGGAGAAAACCCTGTTCCTTTAGTGCTAACAATGAGTGGAATTTTAGTGCAGGAGGAGTGTTTGCTTAATACAATAGAAGTTGGTACAGGCTGGACTCACAAGTGTCAAGTAAACAGTGTGGGAAAATCCGTACTACTGCAATTGAGTCAACGAGGTACTGAACGACTAAATGTGACTGAAGTGTAACTGCAATAACTATCTGGTTGACTTCATCTTTTCCTCCAGGATAGGACTTGACACATATCTTGTCGAGAAAGAGTTAACAAGAGAACTGGCTGCTAACAGGGAAAAGATGGACAAAGCAAGCATTCAGTCATGCGAAACACCATAAAATGTGCAGTCTGAAAAACAGTGCTTCACAATCAGATACAAGTGTGATTTACTTACTGAATATGATGGAAGATGACATTTTAGATGCTGCAATAATTGCATAAATTTGCTCAAATTTAAACCAAAGAAACGTAACCAAAGAGTACCCCAACCACAAAAGGAAGAGGTAATTTTTTTATTATATATATTTTTTAAGGCTAATGCTCCTCCAGTTAATATCAATCCAGATGGGCCAGAGAAATTTGAGTTCACCTAGCAGTAACAGGAATGTGAGGACCTTATTCATCTTTGGACTGAGAATAGAGGTTGACTGAACCCTGAACTACCGCCTCATTTGAAATGCAGAAGTAGTTTTTGTACTTCTAAAAAAAGAAGTGTTATGTATTTGGCTTTTCAAAAGCAGAAAATTTTCCAGGTGTTTTGTCCATATTTTACTCCTATTTATAGTCTTACTTAAAAATGTATTTGTAGTCTGGTTGTATCTATAACTCCCACATACACCTAAGACTCCATTCAGCTATCATGGTCACGAAACTCCTGTCATAAGAATTAAGCCAAAATGTCAAATTAGTGTCTTTCGAACTTACTTAGCTCAGACACTGAGCTAGAGAGATGTGGCGTGGGTCCTAACTTGCCTGCAAATTTGTCCCATAAAAGAATTACTCCTTGCAACATTACAACTTTACCCCACTTGGGTCACCACTGGGATGCTGACTAAACCACTAAACCCAGAAATGCTATGACACCTAGGCTGCTGAATTTGCTTTTAACCTGTATAAAAATGTCTACACACTCCAATACTTCCATAGGTAATGATATAAAACCATGCAAAACCATCTCAGGGTTGAAAAACTAGCTGGCTTGGGAGAGCTGCCTCTGGAGTAGGAGTTCCTGTGACTCATAGTCTCTTCAGCCTAGGAAAAGCTCTGTAAAATAGTCACTGCCCTGTTTCTCAAACCCAGGCTAGCACCCCTGCACAGTTTCACTATCAGCACTATGCCATGTACCAGCCTTGCTGAGTTACATGTACATAGTGCTGCTTTGTCCCATGCCTACCTGCTCTAAATCACAGAATATTCTGAGTTGGAAGGGACCCACAAGGATCATCGAGTCCAGCTCTTAACACTGTCTACCTGGCGGGAATTGAACCCAGGTCTCCCACACGCCAGGTGGGGACACTTACCACTGTACTAAATGCAGAACTACTCTGGTTTTCTGTAACTGATTCATATACATTTACAGTGCCCCTTTTTATTTTTTAAATTCACTTTCTCCAGACACCTGCATACATGTGTATATCTATCTATTAGATCTATGTCTCATATATATCTATATAATTTATACATGTATTTATACCTATAAACCACATTTTATGGCTATATATATATATCAACTTACACATATACCAATCCAATAAGAAATGTTAGTGCTAATTAAGCCATTTCTCTCATTCCTTGTTACAAGAGGAAGAAAAAGGGAGAAAGAGGAAAAGGAGAGAAAGAGTGAGAAAGATTAGTTCTTATTTTTATTTTAAAATATTTAGGAAATGGTTGGTAGGGGGCACAGTAGATAGAGATAAATGCTTTTCAGTAAGAGAGATGTTAATTTTATATGACGGTATGTAAGTCAGGGGAAATAAGCTTGAGGTTCTCTTACCTTTTGGCATTTTTCTGGATATGTCTATAATTCATATAGTTCCTGTTCAATGTTTCTTGAGAAAATGGCAGGAATTTAAAGTGGAGGGTGCTGTTTTCTATGCACCACTTCAGTGACCTTGACAAGAACTGTAAGTATCACTTTATTCTAATGTTACAGATTACACGAATTTGGTTATTGGCCAAATCAAGAAGCTGCCAAACTGCCATAAATATTTTTAAGTACACAGAGTAATTAAGTCCCACAAGTCTAGATTACTGTAAGAGATTTACCCACCCCTCTATTATGGAATACTAAATGTCTTCACTTCCTTCTGGGTGCAAAAATGAACTACTGTTTCTGACATATGCTGAGACAATCTAGTTCCATTTTCTACTTTGTAATAAGACAAATAGTAGATAGGGAAAGAAAAAGAGAGTGATTTTTTTTTGTACAGAAAGGGATATGCATATACGTAACTATATTTAAAGTAACCTTTCCATACCTTGGGAAAATTGATATAGTGGTCAGCAACTTTTGGAAGATCAAATTGGTTAAAATAAGCAGCAGAAAACCCTAAGGGGAACCTTGTTAAATTTGTTTCTCATACTCATCTGCCTTCCCCCCATATTTAGAATTGGCTAGGAGACCATTTTTTATTTGTGTATGCCAGTCATCCAATTTAGAATTAAAAAAATAATTATATCTTTTCTGTGCACTAAGGACCAGGCAGACATGAGATTAAAAAAAGTTATCAAACTTCCAAGGGATCAACTCTCTATTTTTGCAGAAAATAATGACATACAGTTGCTGTAAGTGAATGGAGAAATTGGCCCTACAGCCTGTCCTTGTTTGCCAATAGCTTAAGACATTTCAGTGACTTATCCATGAAATACGTTTTGAAACCCACTTCTAATCACAAAAAGAGTTGTTACTGTTGAACTCTTGAGCGCTTTGATATATTAATTTAATAATACCAATATTATTCATAATTTACACTGCATGGTTTCATAGAGCATTGAACAAAAATATTTGCATTAATACCTATAAGAATGCACCATAACATGTAACGTGGTTCCAGCTCTCTTAAGCCATTGCACTACTGTATCTACATTACAGTTTGCTTCATGAATGGGGGATTTGCAATGTTCTAGAAAGCACTATTTTCTTTGTACTCTGTATTCAGACAGGACTGCATAGTTTTGTCGTGAATATTGTTTCAGCACACCTATGCTGTACTCCTATTCCCTTTATTACAGTCTTTTGGTGAAAATTTGATTTAAGATTTCTTCTCAGAACAGTTTGGCAATTTTGAATCCTTTTCTCTTTGAAAGGCTACTCTCTGTCCCCAGATCTCTACTGTTATTTGAAGGGGCCATCAAAAGGACAATGCGTGCCTTGTGATAAACATTTTAAATCCTTGGAATTGGTTTTTAAAATAGGCATTTTGCGGAATGAACATAACTGTATTTGGCTTGAATACAACCATACTCAAATATATCTTTCTAAGAATTTTGAATTCCTTGTATTTCACTTCAATTCCAAGGACACTATGTGTTGAACTTCACTCACCTAAGTGCTTTAAATCTCTTCTCTGGCAGACTAGTATATGTTTGTCTCCCAGAATTTTATTCTATTATTCTTTCCCTTTATCTCAGTGCATTTCCTTGTAGCAAGACAAATGGTAAATGAGATTGCATTCCTTTTGGCTTTCAAGGTAAGGATAGAGAGCAACAATTATGGATTAAAATGAACACTTGGGGAAAGAGAAAATAGACTAAGAGAAAGTAGAGGAGTCACTTAGTGACTGTATTTTAATAATGAATTAAATTGTCAAAGTTAAAGGTTAAGCAAAGGTCTTTGCTCTCTTTAGTAGGGAAGGTGAAGGGAGTGGATAATTAGATTATGCAAACCAGCAGATAGTCCAATTACAGTTGATAGGCCAGATGCCACCCAGGGGACATTTGCACCTGGAGGAAATGGAGAACAGCTGCTTGATCAGCAAGCACAGCACAAATGGCTGAACACTCTCTGTACTTGCCAAGGGGTAGGGGGCTGTCCCAGCCCCCTTCATTCTGGTCATGGGCAGATGAGTGGATCAAGACTGAAAGGTAGGTGTTCCCCAGAGTCTGTCCATACTAAAAATGACCCATCTGATGGACCTTGTTTATCTGGTCTACAGAGAGAAAGATTTGACCAAAGGTATAGGTATCATTTGGGAAATCAGTGGGCAACCTCCTGCCCTTTCTGGGCAATGAGTGCCTTTTGTTGTAGTGTAGGAAGTCTACTCTCTGTTTTGTGTTTGAGAAGCTTCCTGATGACTGAAGTGTAAGCCTGTGCCTACACTGTCAGGCCTAGGAAAATATGCTGATGTCAACTTTTGGTTTTTGGGGCCTGACCATTTTCTGACATTATGTTAGAATCATAATTTATTGGCTAAAATCCAGCAGTAAATACCCAACATCTTGTTGACTTTATACAGGCAGTTACAGATCAGGGGTTTCAGACTCAGCTGACAGCTTGAATTTTTCTGTTGAGGGGAAAGATTTTGTAAAGTTTACTGTTTCACCAGATATTTTCATAATGTTTTGTTTTTTGGACAGATTAAAAATCCCTGCATAGATCTTCAAACTCAGTAATGCTGATTTTATCAATATAAAACTATTTCTACTTTTTGAACTTGTGCATTAACTCCTATGTTGTCACATTTTAAAATTTAACATTATTCAAACATGTAACAGTGCAGTCTTTTTCTTAAAAGAGAAGGAAGAAAGATGAAAAAAGAACTTGCATATTTGTATACAGCACATACTTAACGCAAATATAAAGGACTTAGAGTTTTATATTTTTCTAGATTCATAGGCTTTTTTTTAATTTTAGGTTATTTAGATTGTACTAAGTACTATACTTCTTGTGTTTGAGTCATCCTCAATGAGTATATTGCTTGTGGAATAAGCAGGCTCAACCATATGTTTCATTTGCATATGCTAGTTTAGATAACTATTCCTTCCTTCTCTTTCTCATCTCTTCTTCCTCCCTCCCAGTGTGGGGTTTTTTTTTAGCAGTCATCTGCATTTCTGAGTCCTTGTGGTTTTACTTGGTTCATGGACAAGAGCATTGTCTCTTTTATATTTAGTGGTAATGTGAGATTAAAAAGGTAAAAAATCAGGAAATGATGTCGTTTGAACTGATAAGATACAAGACAAAAAATTAGTCTGTGCAGATGTAAATCTTGCAGTTTTGGTTTCTTTCTCAATACATTGTATTCTTCCATGGCCAAATCCATACACAGTCTGAAAATCTGCCTTTATTATTTTGTTAAAATGATGAATCACTGTGAATCCAGAAATGCCTACTTTTATAAATGAATTAATTGTTTTGTTGTTTTTTTGTTTGGTGGCTTCTTTTCCCTTGGGCAAAATCCAGAGCATTCTTTTGTTAATCTTTGTTTCTGTCTGTCACATATATCAACACACAACACTCTTAAATTGTGGAGAGGGAGGAGCATACCATACACAAATTCCAAAAGAGGAAAAACATTCATTATGAATACATAATGTACAAATTGAAGATGGTTAAGTTAATGAAAGCTGTGTGCCATAGCGACACTGCTTTACAGTATCCTAAATATCATGCATTCTATTTCAGCTGGCAACCTTATAAGTGTAACAGCTTCAGAAGAATGCCTGCTCTTGACTATTTCTTTCTTAGTTTTGGCACCAATGTGGCTTGTGTCAGCAGTCAATATGCCTGGTATTTTCCTCCCACCATCATTATTTCTTGGAAATTCACATTCCTTGCATGAACATGCAGACACACACATTCTCCAGCTGTGTTTAAATTCCCTTGTCTTAAGCTCATATCAGACCCTGTCAATTAGAGGTCCATGACCAACACCTGGGCTGGAAAAGATAATCCTCAGAAAACTCAAAGCACACTGAGCATTCATATGACCAGTTACATGAAACTAGGCTGCCTCCTCCTTCTTTGGCAAGACATCAAAGTGCCTGGATGTATACAGGGCCGTCAGCAGCAGTAATGCAGCAACGTCTGAGAGTTTGAGCATACCAGGACAAGAGTAGGGAATGCAGTTCTAAATCAGAATGTAAGTCACCCATAAGTAGAGTGAGGGCAGATATTTGACTAGCTTTCCTGAATAAGCAAATGCATATAGAACCAGAAATTTAACTCTACCATAGTCAATATTTTCTTATTTTATGAGTAGTATTAATTTGTACTCCAATTCTTGTCCAGAGGCAACGGAGCAATGACACTTATGCTATGGATAGTCAGCTAAGTAGTCCTGATGATAGTGCTGAACATCTCTAATATTTGCTGCAATTTGCCTCATGCATGTTAAGAGGTGTTTCATAAATATTATTTTATGAATATAATAATCTACAATGTATATCTGTACAGAAGTGTTGCATTATAAATACATAATTTGAAAACAAATTAAATTAAACCTTTTCCTGGGTAATGGGTTTCACCAATATCTACAATAAAACAGTACATACTTTGAATTGTATGAAATTTATAAGTACACTTTTTTTAAAAAATGCACTAAATAGAAACAACCTGAGAAGCTGTAAGTATACATTTTTGTATTTTAGGGGTTAAAAATATTTTGTCATCTGACAAGTAGTTGTCTGCAAGAGGATCAAAGTCAGTCAAGGTACAAAATTTATTCCAATTTTTCCAAATTTGAGCTGCACCTAAATTTAACATTTTAATTTATAATTTATCTTGACTTGAACTTTTTATTGATATTTTAGACAGATTTTTTTCACTTAAGTTATGAGCAATACTGAAAAAGTCTTTGTAAGGAAAATACTTGCCTTGATCAGAATCAAAAAATAAATGAAGCAAACTGTTACTCTTATTTTGATTAGAGTTTAATGAGTTCAAGAGGTTCAAGTAAAGATGGATACATATCTTACTGAAAGAATCTTTTAATTATTTTCCTTACTTAATGCTGGTATCTGGGTAGAACCCCGTGGTTAATGCTATACTTTCCACATACAATTTAATATCATTCACAAGATTACCTCAAACTAATGATTGTGACATAAGCACACAGCTTTTGCCAGCACAGACATAGTTGCCAAAGATCTGTTCTCCCATTATTCATTCTTCATATTAACACAGAGAAAAAAACTACTCCCTCCTGACTGTGGAAAAGTCTACCCTTGGTAATACAGGTAAGCTGAGATGGTAATTTTCATAAAATGTTTTTATTTCTCTTCATGAGAAGTTATTAACTTGAGATGAGTGGAGATAAACTATAATTATTCTCAATTAGTACTTCATAGATCTTCAATTTTGCTTTGTTAACTTTGTCCCAGAATAAAACTTTTATATGATAAGCATAGGAGTGGGCTCTATTTATTAGTAACAGGTAAGTACTTTACAGCTAAGGGGTAAAAAATTACCCTCCTCAAATATCTGGTATCAATTTTTGAGCTTTAACCCATAAATATTTATAGAGGTCTGAGGAGCTTTGCTTTAAATAAATAAATAGAGAAATAAATCTAAAAATCATCCTCTGTATACCATGATGTGCTATGAGGATCTCCAAGAGGGGTTCAGAATATCTGCCAGCTTTTACACCTTTATTGAGAACAGAAGAAATAACAATTTCAACCTGCAAGTTTTGCGTAAGTTTACTCTTCATTACAGAATTCAACCTAGCTAGAGGCTAAGGAAAGTTCAGATTGATGTTTTGTGACAACAAAATAGGATCATGTTCCTGACGCCTGGCAGCAGCAGCTTTTAGATAGTGTGAGAAGAGAAATAAAGAAGCAAATTAAAGCTTAACACTACATTTGCATTCAGTTAACCATTTGCTTTTATCACACCATAGTTACCTTGTAGTCCTTCACCGCCTCTGTTGTTCTTGTAAAATGTAGAAAGGAATTAGGGATACATATTATTTTCTTTCCTGTGTTTAATCCAGGGGAGGTGATGAAAGCTCCCCACTGAACCAAACTACTTTGGTTTACTCCCTTCCTTTCCACCTCTCAAGGTTGAAGGCCTGCTTCCTCTTAAAGAAATAGAGCTTAAAATACCCATTTGTATCTTGTCCCTTTCACCTAACTGCTTTGAGTGTTATACCCTGTTAGTATGTTCATTGAATGATCACATACATGCAAATGGTTCCTCTTTTAATTTTATGAGACACTTTCTACCTCCTTCCTTTGAATGTATGTAAAGAAATTCAACGTGGCTTGCTTCCTTATTGAAACGAACAAAAAAAAAAAAAAAAGAAGCAAAAAGGTACTGAATATCCTAGGCTGCCTTCATTATGTTGCATGTACGATACATACTTGACTTGGCATACTTTGATTAAAATGCAGTAGTATTTTTCTGAAGGGAGGAGATTTCCAGTTGCAATTACAAATAATAGTGGTGTTCTCTAAACACCAGTGTGGTGCGAACAACAAAGTAGAGTGGACTATAATAATCCAAACAAATAACCTTCTGTTAACTCATAAGAAAGAAGAAGTTGGATGATTTCGTTAAGCAGAGGCAATTCATTTAACAGTTAGTTGTTGCCCCTTTCTATGTGGTGAAAAGTCTCTACATTTGCATAAGAAAATACCCACCGAAGAAATGTAAATGATTGAACTAGGATCTTATTAGCAAAGCCTCTCCAGCTACCTGAAGGACCTACCTCTGTTGACAGTAGATCGAATTTCAAGTACATACTTTCTTACCTTTGAGAAACCAATCAGGTATCTTCAGGCATTTCCATGAGTTCAGGCAGAGGGAAGGAAATGTGGCACAGGAGATAGATCTTCTAATTTAATGACAGGAATCTCCAAAATTAGCATTTGAATGGCTTGTCTTTTTTTTAATTTCTTAAAAATTTATCCTTTAAATGACTAAGAGTAAACCGTACAGTTTTTACAGAGTAAGGGAGGAGTATATAGTTTTTGGTTTGTTGGGTTTTTTTTGGGGGGGAGGGGGGTGTGGAATAGAGGGAGAGGGGGAAAGTGCAATAAACTCCAATCAAAATGTTGCAGTCCAGAAGGACAGGCAGATGAATTTTTTCAGTCAATAACAAAGCAAAAAAAATGTCAGGGTAGAGGGAAAAAATGGTTGTTATTTATTTAAGTGGATGATGAGGAAATGGTTGTTCCACAGGGATGGTGGTGACAGACAACAGGGCCTTAACTCCCATAAAAGAGTTTAGGAAGTGTTTGGATGATACTCTCAGGCACGTGGTGTGACTCTTGGGGGTGGCCCTGTGCAGGGCTAGGAGTTGGAGTCAATGATCTTTGTGGATGCCTTTCCAACTCAATATATTCTGTGATAAGGTATAAAAGACAATAATAATATTTTGAAGTAAATTGATTTGGTTTTACTGGAGTCAATAGAAGTTTACCTACCTGTGTCAAATGAGAATAGGGTTCAAAATATTTTCTCTCAACCCAGTACATACAGGCTATAGAGGTTTTTACACATCTACAGTTTCTAGGAGGCAGATAATTCAGTGCATAAACATGGCAACATTTCATCTCTGGAGTCCTGAGCTTAGCTGAGGGCTGGTCAGGTTACAGATGGCAGGAATTTGATAAACTCTGCTTGCCTTTTAATGGGGGTTTTCAGTTTCTTTATAACAGGCGTTCAGTTCTGAATGCTGTCTCAAGCAACTGTTTTATAGCGACTTTGAGGAGATGGTGGAAATACAGAATGTTCAGTTAGGGAAAGATTTTCAGACATTCGGGCAAAGGTGTGCTGTCAGATCAGTAAGTACTTCCAAGGTCATGCTGTAGAGCATGGTTTGGAGGCCATATGAACATGAATGGAAAGGGATAAAAATAGGAGGAACTTTGTCTTAAATGTAGTGTATTAATCATAAGACTGTGTAAAAAGCCCACTGTACTAAGCAAAGTGAATGTAATTTTCTCCATATCAAGATAAATTCCTCCTGAAACTTTTACGTAAGTTTATGATTTATGTCCCTCATCCTTTTTTGCCTACAGCTGGCCTGGCTGAAGGCACCATCCTACCTTCCACTGCCTCTCGCTTGTTCCTCAACATGTGTAGCTTCCCAGCCACCTCTGATAATTGTGACACTCGTATTACTGGCTCCTGCTTCATTGTAATAAAGATAAGCTGAGTTAGAAAAATCCCTTTTTATTTCAAATTATGAGACAAAAAAGAATGAGTAAGAGAAATGAGTTGCACTGTTGTAATTATGTGAGTGGATACATCACCAGAACATGAATTAGCACTGCTCCTACACTGCATCGTTTGTTCTGTCATACCTCTCCCTATTTAGGTTTTTTTTCCCATAATACCCTTTCACTGGAGGCAAGGTACAATCTGCCAGACAGGTAGGTACCAAATTAAAAATCATAAAATCTTAGAATCACAGAAAGCTTTGAGCTGGAAGGGACTTAAAGACTTTCTAGTTCCAACACCCCTGCCATGGGCAAGGGCATCTTCCTAACTCAGAGGCTCATCCAGCCTGGTCTTGAACACCTCTGGGGACGGGAAGTCCACATTGTCTCTGGGCAACCTGTTCCAGTGCCTCACCACCCCAACATTAAACAATTTCTTTGTAATAACTAATCTATACCTTCCAGCCTTAGCCATTCCCCCTTGTCCTATCATGCCCTTATGAAAAATTCTTGTGATACTGTTAATTCTCTAGGCAACTGCTATTAAGTACAAATAAATTAATCTCTAATTTAGCAGGATAACTTGTGGCAGACAAGTGTCTGTAAGTAGACATGAACATGCAGTACCATTGAAGATGTCTCTATGGCAAGCAAGCCTCTGTATTCAAAATTCATTTGTTCCAAATAAACAATAGTGTAAACATAACTACAACCTAGTGCTTTTACTCCAAAGTTACTATGAAATTAATAAGGGAAAGTACAATTTCTCTGTCATACTGTTTAAAAAGTGTTCAGTCACTGGTTCAGTTCTGTCTGAATAGACAGATTATTTCCTCACAAGCCAAAATTTTTGGGATGTGTTTTTTGGGCTTGTTTTCTTTTAAATTTGTTTCTTTCTTTTTTTTTCATACCACATTCAGTCTTCTGCTTCCAAAAGATTTATCAGTCCTCTCTTTGACCCTAGTTACAGCTAACTGTTGGATATTTCTTTGTCTTTAACTAAAGAATTGTGACCTAGAGGTCATTGCACAGAAATAATATCAGAATATTGTGCTGAAGAGGAAAATACTTGGAAGATACCAAAGTGAGATTGAGTGTTTTATTGATGGCTCAGCTCCCTCAGCAGTTCCCCATTCATCAGTGAATTTTTAATCTGCTGTAAAGTTATAAATGGATCTTGGGAAGATAAAGAACTATTTTTAGAAGTTTATCTCTTCTGAAAGAAAGATCAGTACATAACAGGTCAAAAACATTGTAACAGAGACTGGACATAAAATGGAACATTGGTCAAAGGCCAAAATAATATTTGAAAGCTAAATATTACTATTATTTGGAGACACTTGTGTTAAATATTGTTAAATGGAACTATTTATAGATGATGCTGGATTCCCTCCAAACAGATTCTCACTGCACTTGTCCAGTGTTATGTTTTTCAGAGACAAGGATTTTTTCTTTTTTAATAGCAGACATAAATAAGAAAATTAATGGAGAGCATAAAGGATGGTGTACTTCTAGATGCTACCCAGATCACCACATAATTAAACGACTGTGGGTGAAGTTTGGCAGTGTAGCTCACCAGCAAAACTGCATTAAACCACATTGCCTTCCAGTCTCACTGCTCTGCAACTCTCCTCACACTCTCTGCACATTCTAGTTTCATATCACAGCAGCGCAGAGGGTTTGGGGTGAATATATGGGATGGCAAGCTGTTTTATAAGGAAGTCTGGTCATCTATATGCTCCAAATGGTAGGGAGATGCATATTTCAAAAATGGCACTACTGCCTACACACAGTTTTCAAAATTCCTCCAAGAGGCTGCTGCAGCTCTTTAGTACAATTTGCACTGCAGGGGAAGGGAGTGTTAATATTCTGCCAGTCCAAGTTCTTTGGTCCAGATCACTGCCAGCTCCGATGAGTGTCAGAGCCTGTGCAAGAGCGAGGAGAGGGCAGTAGGAGTGTGCCACCCCTCTCTTCAGCAACTGCTGACGGGGGCTAACACAGCGGCACGGCTCATCTCCACCCTCATATTCTCCGTCATGCGCTGAATCCGTCTTCTGATCACACAAGTGAATCTTTACAGATTTCATAACTTGATTCCAGATATCGCCCATGGCTAAGTCAGCAAGCAACACCTGTTCCTTTTAACAGGTTTTACTGCTGACTTCAAAATCCATGCAAACTTTTCATGTTCTGAGTTGATCTTTCATTTTCAGTACATTGCCTGTCAATTCCCTCTCTCTGCCCCTCTGATTTTAAGCCTCGTGTGATATAAAAGACTTCAAATTAGTTAGTTTAGCAAGTCAATACCTCACTATTACTCTTAATTTACTGTAAATTTCTTCCTCTTCCTCCTTGTAAGTCTAGTAGGGAGGGGAGAAATAGCTCTAACATGTGGCCTTAAATACTTCCCAGCTGAAAAAATAGTTAACCAGCATGAGGCTAATGGGCTGATGTACAAACTGATGATCCACACCAGTTCCCCTGCAGCCAAGTAGCATCCTCTGGCCTGTATACACAGCAGCTGATTTTACACTGGATGTTCTGGTTTCTTTTTTTCGTGCATTTAAGATCTTTCAGTATGGAGCTCTAATGTTACTTCAGGCTTTCTCAGCTCATTAACTGAATGATGCAGCAGCGAGGTCCCTGGCCTGTAGAATCCTGGGTTTTTATTTATCTGCAGCCAATAGTCGGAGATTCATTATTTACCTTGCCCTTTCCTTAATGATGTTCTTCTCGGTGAACATTATTCAAAGCAGGCAATATAACGGTTTAAACTACTGCTGTAGTTTGAGTACCTTGTTCATTTTGTTGTTGTTCTTTTCTAAACAACTCCTTCTAATAGAGTTTGTATGAAATTCTATCTACTGAAAGATCTTTAACTCAGAAAAGCTGCTTAAAAAGGAAAGTTAATAGCCAGTATTACTTATGCATACCTGTAATATGACACTGTCTAAGCTTTCCTTTGGTATTGTTTTCCTCTTATATTTTTGACTTATTTTTTAAAAATCTGGTTTAGTCTTGGTTTAGGCATTCAATGAATTTGGATAAGAAAACTAAATTTAAAAGAGACAAGAATGTTGGAGTTTTTTGATTTGCTTTCCTGAATTATAAAGAATTATTACATCTTTGGATACTGGAAAACTTCTCACGGTGCAAGAGAATTCTTGGGAATTAACATACAATTAAAATCTACGGAAATTTACTGTAGTGATGGAGAAAATCCCAGCTTTTTCTTATAATGTTGATCAACTTATAAGATATTCCTATAAATAAAGTCCATAAGAGTAAAGTTAGAGATTCATAATTTGCAACTTAATTACACAAAGAGAAGCAAAGAAAATATGTGTTCTTGAAAGCACAGCTGCCAAATATCTTTAACTTAGAAATAACTTTACTGGTATCAGTCAATTAACTGATATATAATCAAGAGTAAAATGATTCCCTGAAGACCCTTTGGACCAATACAAAATAAAAATGACTCAACTATTTTAAAAGATGCTGTTAATTATAATGAACAAAAATCTTTACCCAGATTTTTTAAATTAGTTTTTAGACAGCAATGATTTACAACTGGTGGCTTACAAAAAAAACTTCTTGTATTTGTAAGGTAGTTCTAAAAAGTCTCTGAAATGCAGCTCAGGACAGCAAACATATTTCAGCAACCTAATTTATGTATTAAGGATATTGGCACAGCAAAGGGTTGAAAACAGTCACAAGGTGTCAGTAATACTAATGCCCATTTCTGCATATTAACAGGAGAAAATTTTCAGCTTCTACCTCACCTGAACAGCTCAATTTTAAATCAGAGCTATGTACTGAATATTAATCAACTTGAGAAGTCTAAGACTTAAGAGGAAGAAATTTGAACTCACAGCTGAGTCTTCCAATGTTTTTCAAGGCTTTTTTTTTTTTTTTTTTTACAGTGATGACCTGGCTGTCTGAGCTTAAAGCTCTAGAGACTCAACAGCTCTGATATTTATTAACTAAGTGGTTAAGATCAGAACTTTGTCACTCAAACTTTCTTGGTATCAGTGGACATATGGTATCATGTTTGAAATACCACTCAGTAAATCACTGATAATGTCAATGTAATTGCTGAGAGCTAACACACGGTGTAATTCTTTTCCCATTGAAGTTGATGGCAAGAGTACTACTGATGGCAGTGGTGCAGGACCTGAATCTGCTAACCAGAAAAGTATTTCCTTCTTCCTAATTGCACAGAAAGAATCAATACTTTTCTAAAACCTCAATCTTTGATTAAGCTTATATTTATATATGGTAGCATCCTAAAAATTTCAAAATTGAGGTTTTTGGTAGATAATACTGCTGTGACTATTTCAGTATGCTTTATTTGTGAGTCAGATGCTAATATATTCATAAGTACATGATATATGAATTTACGAGTTCTGCATACATCTCTGTTCCATCTGTTATTTCTGTCTGCCCTAAGTTTAAATCCTCTGTGTTCAGTGCTAGCATTTTTATTAGGATTTAATCAATTTTTGCCATTTATTAATTAGATTATATCAATAAAGTAGTTTTTTCTTCCTTTTAGGGTTTAATTTTTAACTAGTCGTTTTCTCATATAAATGCTAAATAGAATAAAACTTTCCCTAAAAGCACTTCCTTCCCCACTTGCCACCCATCATCCCCTCAGATATTTCAATGTCAGGGATTTCTCATATTCTAGGCAGATTTTCTGGCAAAGAGACACTGCCATCACTGAGATGTGAGAGATCCAGAGTTGTCTTTTTGTTCTGTACAATTTGGATCAGAGTCTTAAATGTGGGCCTCCCACACTTGGAAGGTGCTGGGACACAGACTCAGGCTCTTGCAGGCACAACACATGTGATGAGTCTGTTCTTGGGTGATCAGCTATCCTAAAGGTTTATTTCTGTGTCTGATGTGTGGTGCCTAAAATGCTTAGAAAGGTCTCAGTTTATTCCGTGGGTGTAAGCCGGGGTTAAATGAATGCAGAAAGTTTCTGCAATTCTGTTTCAGAACTATCATTTTCATTACAGCTCATCATATTTGGATCTCTTAATAAAATGCTACTTTTATAATTCATTTAAACTTGAATTTTACAATTCTGATTTATGAAAAATGTCTTCATAGTAGCTAGATAGTTGTTTGAAAATTTCAAATGTTTTGGTGCATCTCAAGACCAATGTTTGTTTATTACTCTTAGTACAGAATATGTACTGATATTTTGACAAGTTTGAAAACAAATTTCACTTGGTAAAGATTTTATAAGCTAAGAAGACAGTGTACAGATGAAGGATGAGGAAAGTGGAGGAGTAACCAGCAAAATAGCCGTGGTTTGATTACATCAATAATCTTGTCTTGTTTTGTCTGTTCCATGATTTGTGGTTTTTTTTCAGTTCTTTTTTTCCTTCTAGTTGTCTATCTGATCATGACATCTACTTTCTAACTCAAAAGAACACGGGAAAGATTTATCTTTTAAGAAAGGTAGCTGCTATAGGAGGGAATTATGACAGTAGAAGTAAGGTTCACCAAAAAATGAAAACTTTTTCTTTACAGAGTTGTTGCAGTACAAGGTTCATGCAAACTGCTCAGCAGATAAACTATAGATATCATTTAGAGTTTTATTTTTCTCCTTCTCTGAAGTCTATCCAGATAATGTGTTTGTGGATTTGTACATAGCAGGGTTATTACTACACTTACCTGCTGCTTTGAACTTCCATGTGACATTTGACTCTTTTGACCATCAACTATAATTGTACTCTTTTTCTTATTTTTTTAAATATATTGCTTTGATCTCTGGCGTCTTCAGTGTCATCTGGGATCTATAATATCTCTTTGTTATGTGTATAGTGCTTAGAATTACTTTTCTTCACAGTCCGCACTGTGAGACAAATAGCTTTTGATTGTGTTTATCACTCCTTGAAGACCTTGTTATAGCATCTACCGTGCTGCCTGATTATCCTTCTATTATGCAAACCTTCAAGTTTTACATGGTGTTAATTTTCTTAAGTGCAATGCTGAAATGATGATATTCAAGTGGAATAATTTCAGGAGGAAGTAGACCCTCTTAGGGGTCTTTCATCTTCCTTGTGTTTTAGCTTTTCCTCTTTTTAGGCTTGCAGCCTCATGAGTGTCTCAACTTTGGCTGAGATTCTAGGGGATTTTGAACAATGGGATATACTTTTCGAGTAGCGACATAAAATGGAAATTGCTTAACTGAGGTCATTCGTTTCTCCACCCCCAGACTCTTCTCTTAGTGAGCTACATAGTTCAGGATCCCAAAATCTGCCACTTCTAGGTAGTGCCTTCAGCCTTCTGACCCTTGAGGGTAACTGAACCTCAGAGAAACATTTATATGCACTAAAACTCAGAACAAAGCATAGTTTGTGGGAGAAAGGAAAGGAAGTATGTGCAATGCTTCCTCAGAACACCTACGTTAGTGAAATGCTAGCATAGGGAGAACTTTGAAGGCATTGGGAATTAATCCATGTCATCCTTGGGATAACAGTAGGCCTCTGTTCTTCAGGTGGTGACTGATAGATAATCTATGTTTAGCTTTAGTCACAAGCAGAAACTGAAATTGGCAGCTGAGCTGTGCATGATGCATTTCCCAGAATCTGGAGGAGGAGATGAAACAGGTTCACCATCTGTATTTGAGGAGCATCTTCGTACCCACGGTGACTATTTACACTCTTTCTGCATGACTCTACCTGAATTCTGCTTATCCTTTTTGTCCCCAAACCAGTGGATTTGGGGACAAAAATCCAAACAATTGGGATTGATAGAATTCTGCCAGTCTTCCAAGCATCACAACATCTGGTGTCCATAATTCTGAATTGCCAGTGCTGTGCATTTGCTATTTAACAAGTTTCTGCAGATTAATCACATGTCCTGCCAGAGAGCTTGGATCACAAAAGAGCAGTGCTGTAAGAGCAAAGAGGGTGGCAGAATTCTTTTGCACTTTTCCATTACACGTGTACATATTGACACTCATGTATATACATATGCAATTGCTCACTTTTCAGCTGGAGGAAAGAGGCAGGGATTTTCCTCTGCTTCACAGAAAAAATGGGTTAACACTCCGTTTTCACACGAGCTTTTCTCATTTCATGATGAAACTAAGATTAACTGGTAAATCTTTGCTTTAAATGTGACTGTGGGCACTTTTGTGGCCTTATTACTGAATTTCTTCCTCCCAAGGAAGCAAAATAAAAGACTGTTGGTTTGCTTTTGTTTTTATTTTTGTTTTGGTTTTTTTTTTTTAAATAACCTTTAATTATTTTTAAAGGAAAAGTTATAGATTTCCGTATGTTTGAGATCTCTGTTTTCAGAAAATTTTGGGCTTGTATTTTTGGTGGCGCAGGCGTCCTTTCTTAAAATACAGTTTTATATCTGTGTGTTAGGGCTTCAGAATGAATTAATGCTGATAAGTCAAGATTTTGAAGAACAGTTAGACTAAATTATGACTGGAAAATGTTCAAGTGTCTGAAACAGGGTTGCTAAATAACTTACACTTAAAAATTTATTTTCAATCTATGCCTGAATGTACACAGTGGTAACAGTAGTACAGGACAAAATGGTACAGGACAAACTAAATAGCAAAATGGAAAAGTTTTTCCTATCCTATATACCATAGCCAACAAATGTGACTACTAAAGGTCATTATTTTTAATTGTCTTCAAAAAATGAAATTGTTGAATGTTCAAAGAAATAGTCTTAGTGAACACTGATCTAGGAGTAGAGAGAACTTCCTTCTATTCCTCTGTTGTTAACTTCTTTGATGTTATTTCTTTATGCCTCAGGGTTTCCTTGTTTTCTCTGTTTATTTAGAGTGTATGAGGTTCACAGTAGAGACCTGCTCAGTTTTACTGTGTGTGGTTATCTATGCCTTACAAAAATGCAAATAAGTAATTCCTTTACTGCTTTGCATTAAACTTTCATGGTAATTTTTTCTTTTTTTTCTTTGGGTTTATTTTTTTTGAACTAGTCATCTTTGTCCATGCTTTAATAATAATAATTCTTTTTTTCTCTTTGTTTTTTATGGTTTTGGAACACAGCTAAACTCACAGAAAAGTAAGTGGTCAGCTTTAAATCACTTTCATCCTGAAATGCTAGGAAAATATTTATGTCAAGCGCTTTCATTGTATGTATTTGTGCATGCTCCAGCATGTTGTGTGTAGAACATAACACAGCAATAGAAGAATGAGGTTTAGGCTAGAGAGTTGTAGAATACTTTTTAGAAATAATTCTATCTTAAAACCTGTGTTTGCCTCAATTTTGGAAGGGAAAGAAAAACATTTTAAAGAGAAAGCTGCAAACAACTGAAAACCTGGCAGATGGATTGGGAAGAAAAGAGTTGAAGGCTATAGGACATAGTCTGTGTTCTGAGGCAAAAGTATTACCAGGGATAAAACAAAAAGTAGACAAAAATCAGGCCCAAATAGTGAAAAGAAGGTCGTCAGAGAGGAGACGTCAGGATGATACAGGCACTGAGGAAGATTTTAATGTAGTTCCAGAGGGGCATTTTCCAGATCCTGTGTCTTTAGTCTTAGTGCAAAAAATTGAAGGAACAGAAGGAAGGATGAAATCACAGAAAAAAAAGTGTAACTGCACTAGACTGTCACCAAATAAACCTGCTTTTTTCATTCAATCCATATTTTTCCTGATCTTTTACACAATAAAATGGATATTCAGATTTTGCCCCAATAAATTCTGCCTCAAATATTTTTGCTTAAAGATTAAAATCAGGCAAAAGGTAGAGGAGAAGGCTGGGGGTGGAAAGGAATGTACTCTGAGAAACTATGAAGTACATGCAGCAACCCTTGTAGTGCAAACATCAGCTGCAATGCCAGGTGAGGTCACCTTGGAAAGGAAATATAGCACAGATTAGCCATGACAGAGGCTGGGAGACCCTTGGATGAAGGGCTGGTAACAACTTCCTGTGGTTTCAAATATTCTGGGCATCACATGCAAGAGAGATCAGCATTTTAAGATCCCCCCTCTACCTCCTTCAAATTCATGGTACGTATTTTCTGGACCTTCTAAATCTATAGCTACTCCTAGTCTATGCTGCCCTCTCCTGCTCAGACTCACAGCCGCAGAGGTTACTTTTGCAGTTTGTACAGTCCTACATTTGTTTCATAAAGTTTAATATAGGAAGCTTTTAGATATGTATAAACTATTTAGGATTATGGTCAGCATGAAACTAGCATGTAGCTAGGCAGCTTGTCAGTGTAGTTTTTGGACTAATGACATCACTCTTCCATTATAGCACTTTATTTATGGATTTGAACTAATGAAGGGCTTTTCATGCTAAAAGGAAGATTTCTCAGAAATATTTTATTGAATTGATAACTTTACTATTCCTAAGGTGAAATATGGGTGATATATTTTATTTATTTTGATGCTTACTTGCTTTGAAAGGGATGGAAAACACAAAGGCATCAAGCAGATCAAGTTGTTGACACAGAAAAACTCTTATACTTTTGCCATCATTTTGTCCAATCTACTTTTGAATGTACTAACTAACAGACTTTCTATCATGTCTGGCTTAGACCTCAGTGGATCTTTCTGTAAGAACACATTTCTATATCTTGCAGTTAATCTTATTATTTCCCTCGTTGCTAAGTTTTCTCTTTCTTTGTTTTTTAAATATTTAGGAGTTGCTATTGTCTTCTACTGCCTTAGCCAACCTTAGACATATGCAGTTGTTATTGGAAAAAAAAAAATCATTCCTTCCACGTTCTTAACTGGTTTTCATGCCTCTTTTACACTACGCAGCTGTGTCAGGGATGAGGGACCCAGATATGAACACTGCACTCTACAGTGACAAGAATAGCTGAAGGCTGCCTCTCTCTGTGAAACCAAATTTTATGCACCCTCTTATTTTATTTATTTTATTGTCTACAATTGTTTATAATTTTTAATTGGATTGGGGCAATGAGTATTCATCCTTCCAGTCATTACTTAAATTTCCATAATGCTGAATATCTTCATGGTGTTGAGTGTCTCTTCATAAAAAAGCTATTCAACAACCAAGTCATCATTATAAGGCATTGCTTTCTACGTCAGTTAGCCACTTTTCTTTAAACCAGGCAGTTCTCCTGTCTAGAAAAAAAGAAGCTAATTTTTCATTATATGTTGCAAGAGGTAAAGCTACAAGTAGAACCATCACAGAATAATAAAATATCCTGGGCTGGAAGGGCCCACAAGCATCAAGTCCAACTCCTGACCCTGCATAGGACAACCTCAAAAATCACACTGTGTCTAAGTATCGTTCAAACATTCCTGAACTCTAGTAGGCTTGGTGCTGTGCTCACTTCCCTGGGGTCCCTCTTCCAGTGCCCCCACACTCTCTGGATGAAGAAACTTTTCCTCATATGCACCCTAAACCTCCCCTGACATGACTGCTCACTACCAAGAGGAGATCAGCACCTTCCCCTTCATTTCCCTTATAATGAAGTTGTAAATCATGATGAGGTCTCCCCTGTGATGAACAGACCAAGTGACCGCAGCTGCTCTTCACACAGCTTTCCCTCAAGGCTCTTCACCATCTTTGTTGCACTCTTTTGGTCACTAGTGGAGTTGGACAGGGAGCAGTGCTTGGCCTGGCACTGTTTAATATCTTTATTGATGATATGGATGAGGAAATAGAGTCCACCATTAGCAAGTTTGCAGATGCTGGTCAGCATTCTTGGAGCCTGGAAAACCTTAACTTTGCAAAACTGTGATACCCCCTGCGGCGTCGGTATCAGAGTTGCTTTCCCTTTAACATCCACTGGTCCTGGCAGAGGCAACGCTGCCTGGGCTTTGACTGGTCTTTGAGTAGCAAGGACTGGCATGTCTTGTGGCGGTACTGCACTGGGTCTCAGCGGAGCACACAGGAGACACAGGGGACCGGGTCGGGGACCGGGTCAGGGACCGAGGCACGGTGCCGCAGGGCTCTAAACGCCATTGCAAGCTGGAGAAACCGGACGCCCCCCCCACCCCGTGCCGCCCATGGAGAGCACCGGCACCGCACCTCGGCAAAGCAGAGGTACTGCGCATGCGTTGACAAGGAAACCTCGCAGATCCCCGAAACTGAACTACAAGAAAGTTTCCTCGCAAATCCACCGGGTCATAAAGGAGAGGTTGCAATGCAGCAGGGATTCACTGTACCTAATACTGCAGTTCCCTTGGGCTTGCAAGGTGTTTCAATGTCTCCTCTGAAGTACTCCACCCTTCACCTCTCACTGCTCACTTTGAGTTCACTAAGATAGCCTGAATGCACAACATGAACAATATTTAACCATCAGAGTTAATGTTAAGCCTGCTTTGCTGACAGAAGGTGCTTCCAGCAGTTTTTAGCTCTGTTTTTTGTTACTGATAGAGGCCAGCTGATGTTTCAATGTAATCATTTCATGAGGGCTTAGTAGCAGAAGTGGGTAGATGATGCAATGGAGTTGCTAGCAGGTGGGCATTTGTTCAGACTGTGTTTGACTCTGTTCAGGGCCACGGAAGGAATCAGACACTAGAGTATTGTGCCATTTTCTAAATCACCTGTCCAATTCTGACAATCCCAGTCAAAAGTCCTTTAGTGGGGTTTATTTTTTATATGTATTTAGTTAACAGAAAAGGAGCCTTTCAGTGCAGATAAAACTGCCCATTCTTTCAAAAGTAAAAGCTTTTTGTTGTATTTTTTCATTTATCAATGCTGTGAAAGTTTCATGTGCTCCAGCCATTGATTTCAGGAGCCAATGCTATTTTTCCTGTTTATTGTAATTTATTGTCTCATTGTTGCCGGTAGTTTGCACTTAGCTGAGTTTCCCACACAATATACAGGAAACATCTCTATAGCATCAGGCTTCCTCAGATTGATTCCCACAGGGGCCAGGAGGGACAAACCACTCCTGCATGCTTTGTGATGTGGCTGCAGAGAGTCATGTTAAATCCACCATTTGGAGACTTCCTTCCTTGCGCCTACGGTAGCACACACAGCAGCCAAATCAGGTCTGCTCCCACCACACACTCTCCCACACAGCCTTGGGAAAATTTTACCTCCACATGTGTGCTTTCCCAATTGTATCACTTTCTTTTCAAGCACTTAACATATTTGTTACTGGTCTCCAGTGAAAATGTGCGTCTCTGAGGGTGTCTATTTGTGTTAGAGCAAACCTAATGAAATTATTCACTTAGGTTATTTTATTTCAATTTACCTTTCCTCACTGTTGATTAACTGATGAATTGTAAATGTTGACTGATGTATTAAATCGTCTAGGTGGAGATGCTGTGGGTAGTAAAGAGAGCCAGTACACATATGATCTTTTGAAAACTGTCCTTAAATAATACCCTCAGGAGTCTCCTGGGAATGCTGGGAAATTAAATGAACATTGTCTCTCCCTCATGAGCAATACTTCCCTACTAACAAACAATGAGTTCAAGGGTTTAGAACAGAGACAACTTTATGGGGAGTTGGGGAGTGGTGGAGGGAAAGTTCAATATGGAACTAACTTCACAAAGTCAGTGATTCATAAATCAATTCTGTTAAACTATGTCATCACCTTTTCCTGATGCCTTCCCTCTTCACTCCCTTGTCCTGCTTCTCCCCCTCCGCCCTACCTCCTCACTCTCCTCAATGTGCTGCACAACAGTCACGAGCCTTCTCTCCTCCTTCGCTCCTGGTGTTTATTCACTGCTCTGCCTCAGTGCACGCTGCTTAGGTTGTGTGGGGTGTTTTTGTTGTTTTCTTTTTTAAATTCTGGCTAGTTCCAGTTCTTCACCTTACAGGGTCACACCGTGTTTGCCATTTACAAAGAATGTTGATTCCAGTTCAAACACTGGGAGAACTGCTGTTGGTAGCCCTGTCTGGAGAAACATCACTCCTGCCCAATACGCCACAGTTGTCCTGGTGCATTCATTGGTTTTCTGAGGTTTTGGCAAGGAGCACTGTGAATGTTGCACAAGCTGGCACATAAGAAATTGAATTTAAACACAGGAAAACACTTTTTTACTATGAGGTTGTTCAAACACTGGAACAGATTGCCCAGAGAGACTGTAGAGTCTTCATCCATGGAGATATTAAAAGACTGACTAGAAATGGCCCTGAGCAACTCCGAGCAGATGGGTTGGACTGCACAATCTCTAGAGGCTGCTTCCCACCTCTACCATGCTGTGATTCTGTAAAAAATATGATTTTTCAGTTGTCAGCCAAGATACCTGCAATATCAGTTCTAGAGCAACGAATACTACTTCAAATTAATCAAATATATGGAAACATGTAGTAGTGGGTTCCTTTTGAAAGTGATTGCTAGAAGAAGAAGAATATATCTGGAAATATTTTGGGACCTTAAATGCTTATGTAGATTGCAGAAACTTTGGCGAAGTTCATGGTCAAATGTTATAAATTAAGTGGTTAAATTGTAGTGTTCATGCCAGACTCATGACTGCTCCATATAAATTCTTTCTAAATGAAAGTGTTGGGGTTTTTTTTATTTGTTAATAACTCCCTGTTGCCAAAAAACAACAGAACACTGCTTTCCATTTTCCCGTTCCTGCTCCTATAGAAGTCAGACTATTGTTTTGTCTAATATATATATGGCTCCCATGACAAGAGCACTGCTCTAAATAGGTCTCCTTTAATAAAACCCTAGGTATTCATTTAGCTCCTAGTCAGTCTGAAGAATTGTTTTCTAAATTGTCACTTCAAAGCACAACACAGACCAGCATCAGGCTGCCTCATGTCAGAATTAATTTTAACTGACAATACCAGTGATATAAATTTAATTGGCCAATGATATTTTTAATATTTTTTTGTTTATTGGCATATATTTGGATGTGTGTTTTAAAACAAAACAAACCCGCCTAATTCTGTTTGCATAGCAATGCTTAGGAGTGATTGCCTTTTTGTTCTGCCAGACAATCTAGTGAAAATGTATATCACAGGAAGATTACTATCTCAAGAAATAGAAAACTTCATGAGGTTTTTTCCCTCCTGGGATCTTGTGTTGGGTTTGCTGTGGCTGTTTTTTTCTGGTAGCAGGGGGGCCTATGGGGGAGGTTTTTCTTTGAGAAGTTTCTGGAAGTCTCCCTCATAGCTTGCAGAGGTAATGCCAGCCAGCTCCTGGCTGGGCCAGCCGCCGGCCAAGGCCAAGCCAATCAGGAGAGACAGCGACGCCTCTGTGATAACATATTTAAGAAGGAAAGAAAAAACAGTTACAGCAATAAGATGGCTGCTGGAGAAGAGCCATGAGAAGTTGTAACAGCAAATGCAGGCACCAAGGACAAGGCCAAAGAAGAGGGAGGAGGTGTTCCAGGCGTCTCTCTGCAGCCTGTGGTGAGGACCATGGTGAAGCAGGCTGTCCCCCTGCAGCCCATGGAATGGAGAGAACACAGGGATTCAGAAGTCCACCTGTAGCCTGTGGAGAGAGGAGCCCATGCTGGAGCAGGTGGCTGCAGCCTGTTGGAGCCCACATTGGAGCAGAGTCCCAGGCGCGATGTGTGGCCCATGGAGAGGAGAGTCCATGTGGGAGAGTAGAACTCTACCTGGTAGGATCTGTGTGCTTTGGGATGGGACCATGCTGGAGCAACCAGTGCTCAAAGAACTGTACCCTGTAGAGTGACCCATGGGCAAGAGAGTATGGAAGAGCTGTTGCTCCTGGGATTGGACTCATGCTGGGGAGGGTCATGAAAGACTTTCTCCTGTGGGAGGGACCCCATGGTATGCAGGGAAATGGCCTCCTCCCCTGAGCAGTGGCAGAGTAACACCAACTGCCTGTTTTTCCCCTACTCCTGTCCCCGCCCTGTCTCCTGGGGGAAAGGGGGAATGTGGTATCTGTTGTAAGAGATGGAGGGGTGGGGGAGAAGGGTCAAATCACCACAGACCTCCTGAAGATTTCCAAACGTAATGACCAAGGTACTTGGTGCACCAACATTGCTTTTTGTCTTAGGATCCAGTCTGCCTTTTGTATTCATAGACAATTACCCTCTGCTGAGAGGTGCCACTAAGCATCTCTAGGATACAGTATATCCTCGTTGCATTGTGACCCCTCCATTGAGACCTCGCTGATTTGCGAGGAAAATTTCTTGCAATTTTGCTTCAGCGATTTGGGATGCTCCCGGGCCAACGCGTGCACAGTGCCTCTGCTCCACCAAGAGGCAGTACTGGCACTCCCTATGGGGCAGGACTGACCCGGCCCTGTGGGGAGGGCCAGGAGTCACGCTGTCCCCTGTTACTCTAAGCCCAGCCGGGGACTGACACCAATAACCCCCCCACCGGGTGCATGTTACTGTTTTCATGGCTACTGGCAGGGAAGGGAAGTGCCCCAGGAAAGTGGAGCTGGCTGCGGCAGCGCCGGGGCAAGCACTGTGGACTGGGATGTGGCAGCAGCGGGTGATGCTCACTCCGCTGCCACAGCTACTGCCCGCCTGCATCACACAGGGCTGGACTGGCATGGGCACGAACACCAGGGCTGGGGAGGGGCTAGGGGAGGGAGCAGCGGCACAGGCTTTGGGCAGCGAGCATGCATGGTCACAGCAGCCCGGTCGCAGTTGCAGAAGCAGAAGCATTGCTGAAGAGAAGCCCAGGGATTCTCAGGAGGGTCTCCTGAGTCAGAGAGGACTCAGAAATGCTTCCCTTTGCTCCCCTGTGCTGAGAGAGCCCATGGGGAGGAGTGAAAAAGTGTCCACAGTGCTCTGGAGTGGTGGGGGGTGGACTGATGGGCGTGGCCTGCCTGCATATTAATGACCTGCGCGTGTTTGCGAATTTGACATTTCGCGAGAGACCTGGCAAGACCCGTTCCTTGCAATGAGGAGGTATAAGTGTACATGCTTCTTTTACTGACAGTCTTTCTGTTTGTTCTTCTGTTGATATTTGCAATTTTATTTCTTTTCTTTTGTCCTGCTGTCTCTTTTAATGTATAATATGTCTTGTTTTATGGAATTATGCATATAGAAAGTGACTATTTTTCTCTACCTCTTCCATATCTTTTATCTTGGTTTAAAATTTACATATTTCGACCATTCTCTTTTTAAGC
>WEKX01010290.1:66134-77991 GCA_013390025.1 Pitta sordida
CCACTAAGTATTCAAGTATGCCACACCCATAGCCATGCCCCCTCCCCTAATAAGGTTTGGAGGATGGTCCTGAGAGCTCAGCTCCCTCTGCAATGCCTCATTAAAGCGGAAGAAACACATTTTGCCACCTCACAGCTCCAGGAAGAGAGCTGCTGTTCCAAGAACAGAAACCAGCTGGGAGCCGGGAAGCCAGAGCCCACCCCCCATGGGATTGTGTCACTGTCCTTTCTCTGCCGCATCTGTGCTTGGTTTTATTGGGGTTTCTGGTTGCTAGCGTGTGTCTCTTGTGTTCAAACACAGCGGAGGTGGCATGCCTCTCCAGAGCAGGACTCTGGGGAAGGCTTAGGGAATGAGTTCAGTGCTGGCCGGAGGGGCGCTGGTGGGCATCGTGGCACTGTGTGACAGGAGCGACAGCTCAACAGGCTGGGACAGTCCCTGCTGTCCAAAGTTTATTTTTCCAGGAATGTAACAGCGCTGACCAAAGCTTTTCTGGCAAGAGTGGTTGCGATCAAGCAGTGTTGATCTAGCCGCCCTGGGATGGGGCGGGCAGCTCCTGAGATGCACAGGGCAGGGATGGGTGGGAGCCAGCGCAGCACCGGAGGACAGATGCATCCCGTGCCAGGAGCCCCCGCAGCCCTGCTTGTCCCTGTGCTTGCTGCCCAGCCTGCAGCTCTTCCCTTCCCTCTCCTACCCTCCCTCCACCCCTTCTCTGCCCCACATATCTTACAAGGGAACTTTTTATTTTGGGCAGTGAGGGGTGTTCCGGTGCCAGCACTTTGACGTCAGGAGTCCACACTGCTGGCATTGGGACACACCGGGCTATGCCACCCATGTTCCACTGGTGCCGGCAGAACTGAAACCCAGTGCCAAGTTGGTGGCTCCTCTCCTGGCCATCTGGGTTTAAATCTCCTGTCTGCAACCACCCTGAGGTTGGCATTGGTGGCAGCAACTATCCCTTGCCATCCCCCGTGCCCAGAAGTGCTGGCATGATGCCGGTGCCTTTGTGCTGGCAGCGCAGCAGTGTGGCAACGCTCCCAGCTTCACAACTCCCCTTTCTCCTAAACGGTGAGAATGAGGCATGTACAGCAAGTCTGGTGGGTGGTGACGGCGGGGGGGACTAATTATATATTTATAAACTCATTATATATTCACGAGCTGATGGGTTCGCGGTACGTTCTGCGCACACACCGAGGTCACACTACCTGCTTAAAAATCACCTACAACTATCCGGACCCAGCAAATTACGGATCATGACTATGCAGAGGATCACTGTACTTCATAAACAGCACTACTATACCAAAGGAAATTATGACCGATAGAACTACTCTTTTATCTATTTTCTGGACCGTAGTACATTTAGCCTTCCTTCATGTTCTGTGTTTTGATAGCCCTTTTCTAGTAATCCTTTGGTCTTACTTAGATTTTTAGTTGGGTTTTTTTAATCTTTTTTTTGTTTGTTTAATAGATAATTTCTTGTCGTCTTCTCTTCCTATTAACCATCTAACCATGAATTCCTCTTCCACTCTTGCTCCTACAGCTGTAGGATTCTGAATTACAAACTCTCAGAGCAGGATTTCTGACTGTAAGGATAGTGGTGTACCTTGTGAAAGAGACTAGTCTCTTGGTCTCTGTTTTGTGTATAGATGATTTAATACTTTCCTCCCCTCTTACACTCATCTTTAACACACAAAGGAGAAGAAATTGTCTAAAATGATGGAATAGAAAAACTGAAAAGCAACAATTTCTGTAGAAACAGCAGTACAGTGCAATATAGGTAAAAAGTAAATACGGTAATACCTCACCCTTTGTGAGGAAAGGATCTTGTCAAGGTGTTGCAAACTGTCAAATTCGCAAACATGTGTGGGTCATTAATATGCCTACAGGCCATGCCTATCGCTCCACCCCAAGCCAACCAGGAGAACTTGGGAGTGTTTTCTGCTCCTCCCCACAGGCTCTCACGGGACAGGGGAGCAAAGGGAAACATTTCTGAGCCCTCTCTGCATGGAGAGACCTCCCGGAGTATCCCTCAGTTTCTCTTCGACCAAGCTGATGCTTCCACAGCTGCTGCCAGGCTGCTGCTACCTCACATGCTTGCACTGCCTCTGCAGGGGGGAAGCTCCAGGGCTGTAACTGGGAAGGGGTGTCCCAGGGCTTTGGTCAGTGCTTGTGAGTCCTGGGAAACCTTAACACTGCGACAGCCCGGGGTCCCTTGTGATGGGGGGTGGTGTCGGTGTCGATGTTTCTTTCCTTTTAACTTCCCCCTGTCCAGGAAGCAAGAGCACTGGCTGTATGGAGCCATCAGAGCATCACTTCCCCCAGCTGCAGTGGAGGGAGGGCATGGGGAAACAAAAGCCTCCTCCTGACACAGTAGCTGCGGTGGTGATGTGGGCTGGTCCCCGTGCCACATTGCCCCAGCACACAGTGCTGGCCCCACCTCCGCCACAGCGAGCCCAGACCCACTTTCCCTGGGGCTATGTCATCACTTTGTGCACCGGATGGCCATACCTGGGCACAGCCTGCATCGCCTTCCTCTCCTGTACCTGTGGAAACAGCTCCCTGGCTGGGCTTAGAACAACAGGGGATGGTGTGGCTTGTGGTGGTGCTGCCCTGGGTCCCAGTGGCCACCCAGGGCANGTGGCCGGCCGGGGCATCCCGCACCATGAGCCTTCCACTGTAGGGACCAGGCATGGAGACACGCAGGAGCAGACAGGGACCAGGGCATGGGGTCGTGGGGCCATAAACACTATGGACAGTGAGCAGGAAGCACTGTGTGCCCTCCCCACAGGGCCATGCCCATCCAGCCCCACAGGGAGCACTGGCACTGCCCCTTGGCGAAGCAGAGGCACTGCTTGTGCATCAGTCGAGAGGCTTCATGAATCACTGAGGCAGGTCTGTGAGAAAAGTTTCTTGCAAATAAGTGAGGTCACAATGGAGAAGTCGCAATGCAGTGAGGTATTAATGTATACAGGAAATTCTTAAACAAAACGATGAACAGATATGTGAAATATGAGGGGTGTGTCACGACTCTTCTGACTTAGTAGTACTTGGCCTAGGAGTCTTTCTGCCATATAACCATGAGTCAGACAGTTCAGTCACAAAACTCATAGCAGTCCTCTCACATGTTATTCAGTTCTTTGCAGTATCTCTTTTCTCTTTAGACCAATATAATAAAAAATAAAGGTTCTCTTCTGTCTCTGCAATAAATTTGATGCCATTAGAATGCACTGTTGAACACTAAAAGAAACAAACTCAAAAGCAAACAGCCAAGACCTAACATTTCTTTTAGCACCTGGTAGAAGAATAGCTTATGCTGATGCTTTCAAA
Source organism: Pitta sordida (assembly GCA_013390025.1). NCBI lineage: Eukaryota > Metazoa > Chordata > Aves > Passeriformes > Pittidae > Pitta > Pitta sordida. The sequence goes on from WEKX01010290.1 coordinate 69,459, forward strand.
AGTCCAAAGTTTTCGACAGGAGCACACCTGTGACCTTCCAGCTTTCTATGCTGGCAGAGTACTGCTTGCAGAATGCATTCCAATGCTTGTGGACTTTTGAGGAAGCACCAGTTTGCCCAAGATATTGTCAACACATTTTTATCCCAACCATTGCACTTGGAATGAGGTGTTATGGACATAAGGAGCTTGTGCATCATTAGTTACTCAAGTTTGCAGCTCATACTGATTTTGATTCCCCACCTTTGTGGCTCTAAAACCTCCTAACCAGTTAAATAACAAATAGAAAATGAGAAACTCTGAATGGGCTATACAATTTGAAAAACTCTGTTAGTTTGACCATGATAGGTTGACATACCTGCACTCTTTCTATTTGAAACTGGTCTGTTTCAAACTTCTTAGGAAAAAGTGCAGCAAGAACTACTATTTATCTGTATAAAAAAACATTGACTACTTGTAGAGACTTCCCTGATTTGGACTGCTGTTTTTCATCATCCTATATGCCAACTGTCTCTGAAAATAATAAATTAAAGGATTTAACAGCTACCAAGATAAGATAGTAAATGTATACATGAAAAATTACATATAAAGCAGAACATTTTTAATAGTATGTATATAAATAAGAAATAAACTCAGAACAAGAGAAAATGGCTTCAAGTTGTGCCAGAGAAGGCTTAGTTTAGGTACCAGGAAAAATTTCTTCACCAAAAGGGTTGCCAAACATTGCAACTGGTTCCTCAGGGAAGTGGTGAAATCAACATCCCCAGGGGTATTTAAAAGATGTGTAGATATAATGCTCAGGAACATGGTTTAGTGGTGGACTTGTGTAGTGGGTTGAGATGAACTCACTAAGCCACTCTCCATAGTTTACCAACAGTCCTCGCTTACCAGTGATGTACCAGAAGACTGGAAATTGGCTAATGTGACACCCATTTACAAGAAAGGCCAGAGAGCCTGACCTCGGTCCCAGGTGAAGTCATGGAACAGATCATCCCATGTGCTATTACGCAGCACCTGCAAAATAACTGATATTAGATCTAGTCAACACGGATTCAAGAGAGGTAGGTCCTGCCTGAACAACCTGATCTCCTTTTATGAACTGGTGACTTGCCTGGTTCACAATAGAAAGGCCATGGATGTTGTGTACTTGGATCTTAGCAAAACCTTTGACACAGTTTCCCATGGTAAGCTTTAGAAGAAACTCTCAGAGCATGGGGTGGAAAGGAGCANCGGGAGCTGAGGTTACCCAGCCTGGAGAGGAGGAGGCTCAGAGGTGACCTCATTGCTGTTTACAACTACCTGAAGGGAGGTTGCAGTCAGGTGAGTGTAAATCTCTTCTCTCAGGCTGCCAGCACCAGAACAAGAGAAGATGACCTCAAGAGATGCCAGAGAAGGTTTAGACTGGATGTTAGGAAGAGGTTTTTCACAGAGACAGTGATCTGTCATTGGAATGGACTGCCCAGGGAGGTGGTGGAGTTGCCATCCCTGGAGATGTTTAAGAAAGGACTGGATGAGGAACTCAGTGACATGGTCTAGATAATGGGAGGCTCAGATGGATAGAGTGTGGTGCCCTTGGCTCCAGGGTTGTGGGCCTGATCCCTAGATGGCCATTCGCCTGGGAGTTGGACTAGATGATCCATGTGTGTCCCTTCCAACTTGAAATATCCTGTGATCCTGTGACCCTGGCTGGAGGTCAGGTACTCACCAAAGATGCTCTCTCACAGCCCTCTGCAACTGGATAGAAGAAAAGAAATGTAACAAAAGGTTCACAAGCAGAGACAAGGATCAGTAGAGATCACTTGCCTAATACCATCACGGACAAAGCAGGGAATATTAATTAAATTTATTACTAACAGAATCAGAGCAGGAGAATGAGAAATAAAATAAATCTTAAAGACACCTTCCCCCCATCCTCTCCTTCTAAGTTCTACCTAAGCACCCCCCAGCAGGGATGCAGGGAGACGAGGAATGAGGGTTATGGTCAATTGTTTCTGCCGCTGCTCTGGAGAGAGGAATCCTTCCCTTGCTTCCTGTAGGGTTCCTCCCACAAGAGACATTCCTTCACAAACTGTTCTAGTGTGAGTCCATCTCATAGGCAACAGTTCATCAAATGCTACTGCAACGTGGGTCACTTTTCCACAGGTTGCAATCCTTCAGGCGCAGGCTGCCCCAGTGTGGGTCCCCCACAAGCCACAAATTCTACCAGGAAATCCTACTCCAGTGTGGGCTCTTCTCTCCATGGATCAACAGATCCCTGCCAGGACCCTGCTCCAACATGGGTCTCCCACAGGGCCAGAGACTCCTTCAAGCATCCATCTGCTCCAGTGTGGGCTCCTCCCCAGGCTGTAGGTGTTTGTCTGCACCCCTGTGGTCCTCCATGGGCTGCAGGGCACAGCTGCTCCACCATGGTCTGCACCACAGGCTGCAGTGGAACCTCAGCTCCGGTTCCTGGAGCACTTCCTCCCCCTCCTTCTCCTCTGACCTTGGTGTCTGCATTGTTGTTCACATGTTTTCACTCTGCTCTTTTCTGGGTGCAGTCTTCCCCTACCCAGTAACTTTTTTCCCCTTCTAAATGTGTTGTCACAGAGGCTTTACTATCACTCCTGTTTGGCTTGGTCTTGGCCAGCAGTGGGGCTCTGCTAGACTTAGGGTGAAGCTTCTGGCAGCTTCTCAAAGAAGCCAGCCTTGTAGCCACCCCATTACTAAAAACTGGACAGAGAGACCCAATAAAACTTGGCAGAGCTGGATTTATAGCTGGACTTCTGATTTTACCTATTCAAGATAAATTATTCTGTGATTCAACGATTCAATGAAATCTAAGTTGAAGAAGCAGAAGGATGCAGATTCATTACCAAGTGACTGTGATACCATGTTTCTGCAGAGGACTGAGCACCTGCATATGATCTAACAGCAGCAGAAGTTGACATTTGGAGTCACTTAGGACTGAATCCTGAAATCTGATGTCATTGTATAGAGTGCATCACACTAAAGTGGAAATCTGAATCCCTGAAACACAAGTTAAAATGAGATGAGGTAATTTGAACTAAATGTTTAAAATATTTCCATGCGCAGCATTTAATTTATTTGGAGAATATATCATGTCTATAAGACAACATAATTCCTCTCCCTTCCCATAAATAAAGCCTAGTTTAGCCTTAGAATCTTAGAAAAGATTAAAAAGAACTATTTATCCCCAACAAATAACTTCCTAAAATGGAAGCTCTCTCAGAAGCACCAAAAGAGAAATTGCTGTAATTGCTAAATCTTACTGCAAAGTTCAGTGTGCACCACAAAATGACAATATTTGTTTTAAAATCATTGTCATGTAACCTATGATTCTGGACACCCATATATGATGTCTATTTATTTTCTGTAAAATTGTATGCTTCATGTAAGTTAGTACATCTGCTTTTGCAGATAGAACTCTTAATTTTCAATATTTAAATGAGAGTGATTTTATTTAGCTTTTTTTTTTTTTTTAATTTCAGGACTGGAAAATCTTTGTCCTATATACAAAATATTGCTTTCCTCAGTAGATAAAGCAGTAGATAAACTGTGCTGGAATTTCTGAACAGCAGGAAGTCTCCAAGGAACATATAAAATCAAAATCAGTAATGACCTCAAGGAAACTAACCTGCATACAGTAAGCAAAAATGTAATTTTATACTGGTATATCTGTCTTAAAACAGATGTTGCAAAGATGCCGGTATTTATTTCAGTGGAACAGGAATCTTCTAAGGTTTATGTTAAGATGTAGTTGTTAGATTTAGTAAGTGATTTGGAACACTAAAAACCTTCTTCAGTCCCTGGTTGTTTCCTGTAGGTCAAATTAAGAAAAAGAAATACACTTGTTTCTGTGAATGCCATTTATAGTTTCTTAGGGCACCCAAGATACTCAATCAGAGCTGTCATTGGGCACATCAGGCTGCAACTAGGTTAGACAACACTCTGTCATCAACCGGCCGTGTACTAGTCAATCCTCAGACATAGCCAGGGGAAGTAAGCATGGAGTTTGTGAAAGTGGAATTATGTAATACTGTCAACTGTCTTCCACTTCGCCCCCCCCATATTGTGATTTCACATTTTAACGGCATGATTTTTCAGGGATTAAGGAGGCCCGTTTTACAACTGCGCATGCATGGCCTGACACACATGAATATTCAAAGTAGGCAGCCATGAATATGCAAATTTCCCCTTCCCACGGCTGCCTGCGACTTGGCTTGGCTCAGCTTGGGGCGGTCGCCCTGCGCTGTGGCTTGGCTTTCCTCAGATCAGCTCAGCTCAGGGCAGCTGCCCACACCACCTTGGCGCAGTGGTGCTGAGCCGGGCATGTGCCACTCCCGCAGCAGCTTGGCTTTGAGTGAGGAGGCTTTGTGCAGTTATGAAAGATGTACACACTCTCAGGTTAGACATAGTGTCCAAGACTTTCTCAGAGTAGACATGGTGTCTGAGAACAGACACCACGTCTACCCTGAGTATGGAGGGACCAGGTCTACCCATCTGGAGAGTCACCAGGACAGTGGCATGGGCGGGTCCCCCACACCCGTGTCCCCAGCCGAGCAGAAAAGGGGGTTTTCTGGTGTAGGGTGGCTGTGGGCACCAGGAAGCACTGACACAAACTCCGACACACAGCAGGGCAGGTCTGAAACAACACCAGAGTGCTGGGGGCTGTGGGGTAAATTTGTATATTAATGAGCTGCCATTCTATGCAGACGGCTTCATGGAGGGGAGTTAAGACCCACAGTACCATGGTATAGGAGACTCAACTGTATAAGAATGGGAATAATAAAGACTTTGAGGTTAAAAGACTATCCTTTGAATCTTCAGCCTTGAAGTTGTGTTGAACTGTCATGAGGATGTGCTCAGCAAAATTTGCTTTACAATTAAGAATGATAATATGACCCTACTTTCTTCAAGGCAGTGAAGGCATTATTTTACTTCCGAAAATATGGGAGATGTGCTGAAATCTGAGTGCTGTAGATGAAACATCACAGATACCTGTTGAAAATTCCTCTCCACAAGGAGCAGATGGTTATATGAGAGAATCTGTATTTGTGCCAGTGGAATCATTCCAAACACCCACATCGTGAAGGTCACTAAGTGCAGAATTAGCATAGACACCAACTTCAGGATGATGGTTGCCAAGTCCTAGCTGCACCTGGCTGAAATTGAAACATTATCGTCCTGGGGTGAGTCATGTTTGATAACTGTGTCCCAAGTAAATCAACCAAATACATATCATGATGAAATAAAACATTATTAGTTCATTAAGTTATTTTTAAAAAGCAATTTAAAATCCCTGGATCAGTAGAACAAAAAGAAGATAAAGAGCCAAAGTCTGGATTCCTGGAATAAACTTGCATCCAGAACTGCAATTTCTAAGTCTTAGGCTTCCTGCCAAATAGCAGAATCTTGTACACGAAGCAGCTACAAGAAGCAGCTCACTTCTAACAAGAAACACTAAACACTAGAAAACACTTCCTGAAAAGCACTAGCAAGAACATACTACACTGCAAACAGCAGTTTGGTTGAAAATAAATTTACAAGGAATTTAAGATTTAGTGAATGAAGGTATTAAGGTTGATTAATAATAATAATTATAATTTTAAAATGAAATGCTTAAAAATAAGGTAATTGTGTCCTTCTAGTGGTCATAAGTGTCTCCAAATGTCACCTGCTTCACCCTGTCCAAGAAAAATGGCCAATATTTTATGTTTTGAGACAAAAAGTTGCAGTGCTTCAGAATGGACACCTTGAGCAAAATTTCTCCATTGTTTTTTGATTTAGGGACGGCACTTTGTATCTAACCCTTTGCCAACAGATTTTCCAAAAGGGGGTTTCTTCTGCCTTTTTTTAAAAAAAATGTATTGATCCTTATGCCTGGCTCAGAAGTCAGTGATAGCCTTTCACCAGGAATTTGAATTCTCGAGAGAATGAACTTTTTATAAGTCTTTTGGCACACCATACCTGAGTAGGAGGGCCCTATCTTTTCCAAAGAGCCATGCAGGTAATGCCAGATCTTTTTGTACCCTTCTCTTCCCATCTTTTGTTCCGACCATGCTATTTGTTTGTCATTTTTCATTTTCATATTGTACTCATTCTGCAGATTTGCCTGCACTAATATTGATTGGGTTTTTTTCATTCTCTTCAGGGGCAATGCTTACCTGGCATTCCTTAAATCTGTTTCTTATTTTCTGGCACTGGACCTTCAAAGTTCTAAGGTTCTGTGTAGTCTCTTTCCCTTCCATTTTCTTCTAATTATAAAATAGTTCCTCTGTCCATTCCCTAGAAGATGAAGTTTCTATCCTACTCATCTGCTTTCTTTTATTCATGTTCCTCCCACCTAGCACTGAAACCAGCCTCTTCCAGTCCAGCCAATTTTTCCAAGTAGGGAACTTAGTCTCAGATTTGGATTCACTATTATTGGGAAAAATTTCTCTGACAACTTTCCCTGATGTTGTCATCTGCAAAGAGGGAGAACAAATGTGAAGGACATTTATGTCCAAAAAAGGTTTTGCTCTGGGCCTAATTTGGATCTGCATTCCAGCGAAAGTATGTCTATATATGTTAGAAAAAGGTTGACAGAGAATATACAAATTGCAGCTACATAGTCTAGAATTCTTTCCCCTCCTCACCTTCTCAATAATCATTGTTATAAACCTTTATTTTTAAATACCTTAAAAAAGAATCAGTCACTTTCTAGCATCCCCAAAATGAGCTTTGTTCTGCTCAAATAATTTTGAACTACAGTAATACCTCACCGCATTGTATCCCCTCCATTGTGACCTCTCTGGTTTTGAGAAATTTTTCTCACAAGTCTGCCTCAGTGATTTGTGGAGCTTCCTGGCTAACACATGCACAGTGCCTCTGCTTCACCAAGGGGTGGCACTGGCACTCCCTGTGGGGCAGAACTGGCCCAGTCCCGCAGGAAGGGTGTGCGGTGCCTCCCACTCCCGTGGTGTTTATGGTGCTGTGGCTCTGTGCCCTGGTCCCTGCCCTGCTCCTGTGTGTCTCCATGTCTGGTCCCTACAGTGGGATGCTAACACCATGATATGTCCCGAGTGGCTGTTGAGACCCAGTGCAGCACTGCCACAAGTCATGTGGTCCCCTGTTACTCTAAGCCCAGCTGGGGGACTGACCCCCGCCAGGAGCATTACATGGCTACAGGTGAGGAGGAGAATGCAGTTTCTGTCAAGGGACTGCGTGCACGGTGCACCTGGTGATGGCGTAGCCCCAGGGAAGGTGCCCCACACAAGTGAGGCTGGGCTGGCTGTGGTGGAAGTGGGGCAAGTGCTGTGTGCTGGGATGGGGCAGCGGCGGGATGTGCCCACAAGTTAAGGTTTCCCAGGCTCCAAGACTGCTGACCTGAGCCCCGGGACAGCCCTTCCCTGTTGCAGCAGCAGAGCTTGCCCACCACGAAGGCAGTGCAAGCATGAATGGTAGCAGCAGTCCGACGACGGCTGTGGAAGCAGCAGTGTGGCCAAAGAGAAGCCCAGGGATCCTCTGGGGGGTTTTCCCATGCAGAGAGGGCTCAGAAACAGTTGTCTTTGCTCCCCTGTGCTGTGAGAGCCCATGGGGAAGAGTGGAATACGCTCCCCAGCGCTCCTGGTTGTCTGGGGGTGGAGCGCTGGGCGTGACCTCTATGCACATTAGTGACCGGTGTGTGTTTGCAAATTAGGCATTTTGCAAGACTGACAAGACTCGTTCCTCGTGAAGGGCGAAGTATTACTGTAGTCTGAAGTCCTTACAGCAGATGAAATAATAAATAGTACTCTCATATTGCAAGAATCTTATTGTCTACTTATATCATTACATTTAGTTAATGATGTAATTTAAAAGAACAAAATCATATTCAGGGAGTTCCTGAAAGTCCTGGTCTCCACAAAGGTACTATCTATTTGAAATTATTTGTTTCTCTATTATATTCTCTATCACCTGGGCCATTTTGCTTAACTGTATCTCCAGTCTGCTGTTCCCATAAATTTAGTAATAATAATTCAATGCTGTTTCTTTCCTGTCAGCCTACCCAGAGTTAACTGGGGAATAGGAACAAATATGTTTTGCTTTGTTTAAACTACCTCAAACAACTTTCTTTTGGTGATCTTTCTCTAGGAAGAAGCTAATCTTTATTCAGTCTGCTATATTGCGAGTATTAGAATTCACTCGTATTTCTGATACCAACTGGAAGGGAGGAAATCCAGGAAGACATTTTCTATCATTGCTCTTAGAACTACATCTCTTTTCTTTGAGATTTGCCATGCTAGTAAAAGCTAGACATGAGTTATATAGAAGGTTAAAGTTTTCATTTAAAGTTGAATTGAAAGGAATATCTGCTGGGGGCTTCACACAGCAGAGAGGAGACAGTCTAGAAGGTTCTTAGAGGTAGTCGACGACTGTTTCTTGATGCAACACGTGAGTGAGCCTACCGGGGTGGGGCGGTCCTTGACCTGTTGTTTACCAATAAGGAAGGGTTAGTCAGTGATATTGTGGTTGGAGGAAATCTGGGATGCAGCGATCATGAGATCATAGAGTTCTC
>WEKX01010290.1:79247-93183 GCA_013390025.1 Pitta sordida
GAGAGAGTAATTGCATATTGGAATGGGCTGCCCAGGGAGGTGGTGGAGTCGCCATCCCTGGAGGTGTTTAAGAGAAGACTGGACGAGGAGCTTAGTGACATGGTCTAGCTGGGGGGTGTAGGGCTGGATGACCCTGGACCCCTTCCGGCTCGGAGTGGCCTGCTAGACTGTGAGGGATCTAGGTGGTGTTACGCTCTGGGATGTGCTCTCGGTCTCTGTACGGGTGTTAGGTGGTGAGTTGGACTAGATGATCCTTGTGGGTCCCTTCCAACTCATAATATTCTGTGATTCTGTGATTCTGTGAATATAACAATAATTAGGGCCAGTTTCAGGCATTTGGGAAACACAGAGAAGAAGGTAATACCCAGTGTTTCCATGACTAGAAGAATATGTTACTGAGGACAGGATGCACTGCACTAACTTGACCTCTCTGGAAGTGAAATGAATAGGCTCCTCTCTGGTCAATGAACAGTAAGGACATAAAAACACTGGAGTGGATGAGGATTGATTAACAGCGAACTGTGATAAGGCAGAAAAGAAGAAATTTCCTAGAGAGCCTACCATCTAAGAAGACTTTATCTGTACAGATATTGTCCAGACAGTACTGTACAGACATTTGTCAGAACGACAATATGGGATATTATTTTCACTTGCTACTATGACCTAATCTGGGTTCAAAATTCAATATCCAATACTGACAAAACATTGGGAAAATTATGAATAAAAGAACAGGAAAAATGGAAGAAAACTAAGGCAAGAAAAAAAATATTTCCAGAGTAATTAAGTAAATAAATCAATAAAACAAAAAAATAGTGATGATTTATAGCCGCATAGCAGATCAACACACAGGAAAAATTTTGGGTGAATGAGGGAGATGGTATAAAAGTTATGTACTTTAGGGCTATGACAAGTTCTCAAATGAGGGGAATAATAGTCTGCATTTGATAATAAAAAGGCATGCTGTACAGGAAAGAAGATTTTATGACCTTGTACTGGAATATTTAGTTCAGTCAAGTTCAGTCAAAAGTACTCTGACGATGTCAAGAAAATACAATCAAAATGATGGGACCTGGAGTGACCTTTCAAAAGACTGTGAAACTTTTGAAATACAGTAGAATTTAACATATAAGGGGGCTTGGTTTTATTTTTCTGCTCTATCCTGAGAGCAAAGGCAAAAGTTGTACAATGAAATGCATCCACATCAGTAGCAGGGCAATAAAAACAGCAGATGACAAAGACAAGTTTGAAGGAAGATTCATAGAGAAGAGGTTTCTATCAGGGAAGTAATGACTATTCAAGGCACTGTGTCAAACAGATAAGAACTGAAAATTAGAGAAGAAACCGTTTAAAAATTAAAATAACTGCCCTGAAATTGTGACCAACTGATTGCAAAACACTGACACCAAAATACGAATGAGGTTTTTTTGGTAGGAGAGTATGATTATCTGGCTGACTTCAAAGACATCTGTACTGGCAACAACTGAATTGTTTCTGGGTCAGTCACATGGGCATATGCAGCTTGTTTCAGCATGAATGTTCTCTCAGTTCCCCATTCCTCTCTCACAGGTTTTCCCCTGTGTTACTCTTTCATTCTGTTGGGTATTAATAATAGTATATTTAATGAAAATGCTATGCAAATACTTCATGGAACTTCTGTAAATAATTTTTGTGGCTGAAATGAATAAGTTGTGATGGATATACTATGTAAAAATTCTTTCTCATTTTTAGAAGAAATAATTTATTCTGTCAATTCTATTCAGCTACAGATGATGTTTAATGAAGGAAATGCACTGAGAGCATTTTTTACTATTATAGGACTTTCTCACTGTGCTATACCAGCACAAAACTGCACGTCCAAAATTGTTCTGCCCAAGAGCACCATGTAATCTTGAAGTATGGATAGCATTTGAGAGTCACAGAGGATGGTAAAGGCAGGGTTTAATGGTCAATGTATTGCCCTCTGAAATAAATAATGTCTGTTATAACAGTAGCCTTTATAAATATACAACTCTATATAGTTTAATAGTCTAAATTTTACATTTCCAAGAAACAGAAAAAACCCCAATTGAAATAATTTGGGAAATACCAGATTATCCCTGGATGTAATCTCTCCCTCAGCAAGTAAGGAATGAGGCAGAGCCACATCCTGCAAATTCTAGAATGCTCAAGGAATACCATGTCCTTAATTCATCCTTTATGCATTAGGAGCAACAGCCCCATCTCCCTCCGCTGGATCAGGGACCTCCTTCTGGGGTTAGAGTGAATGTGAAGATCAGCCATGACTCCAGAAGGATTAGTAAGTGTGAAGCTAGTTTTTAAGTGCTATTTCTAATAAAATATATACGTACTTGTTTACAAATAGAATGAGATTTGTGCAATTAGAGTGTCTGTCTTCCCAACTTACTGTCCTTAGGACCTTTTTCACATATTAGGTGTTTGCAGTGCATTTAACATAATGAAAGACCAAAATTTGGGTGGTTTTGGTTTGGTTGGTTTTGTGTTTGGTTGGTTGGTTTATTTTGTTTTGGGTTTTTTTGGTTGGTTGGTTGGTTTTCTGGTTTTGTTGTTTTTTTTTTTTTTTTAATTAATTTTGGGGAAGATTTTTGAATAGATAACAGAGAGTTGCACATTTTGACAAGTTAAAAACAAAGACTTTTATCATTGATATAGTGCCAAGAAACATAAGAAGTTACACAATGTAAGGAACTTATACAGTCATATATCTATTGTTTCTGATGTGATATTTTCTAAATTTCAGATAATGGAGATTCAGCCTTATCAATATTGGGTTTTTCCCCCCATATTGAATGGGAAGCTTTATGCCCAATAAAAGGTGAAAATTCAGGTTTTTTTTTAAAAAAACAGACTACAAAGATCCATATTTCCCTAATTTTTAGTACCACATTGAACCAGGTTATGCTTTCTAAATTGACAATCCATGTTTTAATCATCACTATTTATATTCATTTGTATAATGGCTTTAAAACCCCTATTCTAGTCATTATTTCAAACTCTATCTTCTGCACTCAGGCTTTTCATTTTTATAAGGCGTGATTATAGGGTAGGGGAAAACTTGTTAAAAAAGATGAAAGCTGAATGGAACTGTGATAAACTTATTTAGCTATAAACATTAGTGACAAACACTAACATGCAGATCCATAGAAATCAAATCATCATGGAATTAAATTTCTACTTGTTGGCTTTTCAAATAAAAAAGATGAACTTTGCTTTCAGCTTCAGGGAGGAAAGAAATGGGAGTTCTGTTGTTGAGTGTTATTTTTGTTTTCTAAATAAAAATTTTGAAGTCTGGTCCAACCAACTTTAAAAGCCATTAGAAGCCATCTAGTGATTTATTAGATTTTGTACTCAAACTAATGAACTGCAGTTTGTCAGCACTGAAAAACATATTTTATTAACTCCAGTGCATGGATTTATATATGACTTGCAATATTGAATGTTCTTGTGTGAATAATTGGTAAAACAACTTTGTATTTGCTTTTGCTGATCATGTTGCCTCACAGGAATTGCTGTCCTCACAGGTAGACATTGCTTTGTAATGATGATTTTAGTTTTAAAATAATTATTTTTATATTAGCAGTAGAGTTATCATAGCCTATGGGCCCGAGAAAGATTAGTAGGGAAAAAAAAATCTTTTATGAGATTAATTATCATTGGGAATGTTCAGTATTCTCCCCTTCAAAAACAATCCCAGAATAAAACCTCCCACTCACCAGCTCTTCATACCCAAACACTTATTATATCCATGCTATTTTTCATGCATGACAAAGTGGGTCATTCTTAACTCAAATCTGAAGTTTAAAATAATTACGAGTACTTCAGTAGTCATTCAGTGAACGAGTGTTTTTGGACCAAAAGATACTTGACACAGCTTGAACTCAAGGTGACCTGACAGTGCCAATCTGCAGATAGTATTTCGTTATATAATTTAATGGCCTTCACATTTTTCTATCTAGGTGTCTGAGGAAGGTTTCCTCTTTCATACAAATCTTGTGGTAACCTTTGCTCCCCAATGGTTTAAATCACATTCTTAAGGGATTAAACTGTTATGACAAAAGAGGAATGTTTAGATATTCTGCTTTGCAGCTAAAAATTTGTCAGATTAGAAATTGTGTATTTTATAATCTCAAGATCAAAGAAGCTTTCCATCTAAGCTTTATGTCTGCTATAATATTTTCCCAACCTTTGTTGAACCTGAATTGTTTTGGATTATCTCACATTGGGTTCACTGAGTCTGCCTAGCCAAATGTGGGAAAAAGCTTCCTGCCAAACATTTTAAACATTTCACATATGCAGGGCAGAGGTGGTTAGCCACAGGTATTAGTTTACTGCAGCACTGAAGCTTGCTTTAACCGTCTTTTTAACTCTACTTTTATATGAGATGTTTTTTGAGATTAGTATGACAGATATTAGTATGACAGATAAAACCCCACAGGGCAACTGTTTATCTTCCATTAGGAATGCCATCCACTTTCTTTAACCTAGTGACCTAAGTGCTCCTGTAGAGTCTCTTTTATAGAGTTTTTACATCTCAATGGATTATTGTTTCTATACCGAGGAGAAAAAAACACAATTCAATTTCTGTGGAAGAATGGTTTGTCAGAAGAGAATGTTTTTTGTCTTTATCCTTAATTCCAGCAGTCGTGATCCCCCAATATATTACAAAACACTGATCATTCAAATTTCTGTTCTCTGATGTCTTTATTATATTTCATTTTTTCCCCATTAAATAACCTGTTTCCTTGATTAGTTTAGGTATTGTGCATGTATCTGCAGAAGTTAGAAATAATTTTACATCCCCTGTTCCATCTGCATTATTTTAGGCCCTGCTCTTTTCAATTGCAACTTGAAATGGCCCAGTTACTCCACTGGAGCTCTGCAAAGGGGAAGTAACTCACAAATTGCAACTTTAAGTGCATTCCTGTTTCTGTCCATGCTCAAATTCTTTCACTTGAGTTAGAGAGTCTATAGAAAGCATTGGATGTATCCTATATTACAAAGGCTATACTTTTTAACTCTTTAATATTTAATAACATTTTTATTAATGTACTTGAAACACTTTCTAGATACAACCACCTGTAGAGAAAGTCTGCTGAAAGCATAGTACGTACTTGTCGTTTATTTTTCAAGGCATGTGCAGATATTGTTAAAATAGCAAACATCAACGTCTTCAAATATACAAGCTGAGGTTAAACTTGTAGTGTTTGTATTCTTTTTATTTTAAAAAACCCACCAAAAATGTGGTAAGACTGAGAATTATTTTTTTTCTCATATTAGATAATAATTGAAAGATAGATTCAAGCTATGTACCTTGCTATCCCATCAAATCTTGAAGAATTCTTTATCTTCCTTTCCCCTTTTTTTACCCAATACCATCTTTGCCTTCCTAGTCTACTGCTATCTCAACCCTGACATATTTGTACCCAGATTCACAGTTTAAAAAATTCTGTTTTATTCTGAGAGAGAAACTACTTTAGCTCTGAATTTGAATCTAAGTCTACTACTTATGGGTCATCTGTACTAATTATTGTATCTAGTGTTGATATTCTATTCTCTTCTGCTTGTGGAGTCAGGATGAGACATCCAGTCCTCTAACAACATCATTTTAGTGTTAGTGTCTGTCTTCACTTGCTGGACCTATTAATTATGAGCTACAACATTATCATTAGCCAGCTAGTTTATTTCTGAGTCTCAGAATCTTGTGATTTTTGTAATATATGAAAAATCTCTTGATCATGATGTGGAAAAATATACTAAAAGACTTTACAAATACTTGCTATTAATAGAAAAACTGCAATTGGTCCGAGACAGGCAAATTGTGTCAAAACAATGCCATTGCAGTAAATACAGTATTCCCATGGTTGTTTAACTATGGCAGCTCTGGATCCATAGTTCCCCATGTTCTGTTTTCTTCATGTGTGATTTCTATAAAATTAAAGGGGCAGGGTTTAGATTGAAGAAATTACGTGAATGAATATTTTATGCAGATGCTAACGTATTACGTAATGGAATTATGATCTGCTAGATGGATGTAAAAAGTAAAACTTGCACATTAGAAAAAAAAAAAGAGAAGAAAACACAAGTTATGCCTGCTGGGATTCCTCATCAAACAGTTTTAAAGGACTGAGAAATGAGATTCTACTTGCCCATGGTCAAGGGATTTCTGAATTAGAATATTAAAGATTTGTTAGAATTAGGTTTCAAACAATGTTGGGTGTTTCATGCTTGAGTGATGAAAAGACAATTATTTCCCAGTGTCTTTGCTGCCTCTGGGCATGATTAAATAATAGAATTGTGTTTTCAGAAAGATGTGGTGTATTACTTTTAACAGCTTTTCAAGCTGAAGTCTTTATAAATAAAAAGAGCTATAATTTAAAAAAAATAAAAGCTGTGTGCCATTTCACTCCCTTGAAATATGGAAGAGAAAGAAGTGTGTGGTATAATATCTATAACATTTAGCATGTAGCTCTCTTAAGGTGTGTGTCCTTGGGGGAAAGAAAATGTGATGCTCCTGGGCCCACGGGCTCTGCTCATACTTGCTTTGCTATTTTATGCTTCTCACAGCAGTGGATTATGCAAAAAGATGAGTGAACTGATTGGGGTTTGATGAGTTTTGACAGCGATTCCACAGGTGGAGAATAAATTAGAAACACCTCTCCCCACTCTCCCCACCATGTTCTAAACTTCTCTCTGATATTTCATGTTGCTTTGCTCGTCCTGAATGTCTCCAAACCAGACTGAAGCATTTGCAAAGTCAGCTGCTGCTCATCATGGTCATACCCAGTGCACCAGCAGTATCCTGTGTCTGTAGACTGCTCATAGACAACTCATTGTCATATGTTCTTTTTGGCCACAGCAGTAAGTCATGGGGTTCAGCCCATGGAAGAACGGTTTGTGATCTTTCCTGTCCCCACGTGGGTGCTGTCAGGCTGGCTACTCTCACACACAAGATCTGCTATGTTGTAGGTCCACTCAGTCATAGCTGCGACCATCCAGTAGCTTTCAGTTTATTGAAACTGGAATTTCCATTTAACATTTCCATTGAAGATCAATTCTGGACTGCTTTTTTTTTTTTTTAATTATCTTACTTTCTGTCCTTCAGAAAGAGAGACTCTATTGCTTAAAATTACATATTTTGGTTATGGTTACTTGGTATTTTTAATGTGGAAAAAAGCAGAGTGCTACCCAAAGGGATTGTTCTGCCTTTCTCCATAGCTGGTCATTAATTCTTTTACCTATCTCCTCTCTAATGGCAGAACTAGCCTGTGAGCCACCATATAATGAGACCTGTTTGGAACAGTCTTCTGTGAGAATAAGCTTCCTGCTCTCCTCTCATCTCTTTAAGAGTAGTTTAGCTGAATCAGTTCCTTCTCTGAGCTACTGCACATCTCCAGAAACTCTGGAGCTAGAAAGGTGGAGGGGTAAAAAGCAGCTGAGAACAGGGCAGAGAGAGTCATGTTCTTGGTGCTGGGATGGATTTGTCATAGTACAAGTAAAATTAAAATGACTGATCTGTTGCTTTATTGCACCAAGGATGAAGATGAGATGTTATGGCTCCCTATGAATAATATATTAAAGATTCTGTATAGTTGTTATGTTCTTTGGATTTTGAATCTGTTTCAGCAGGCCACAAAACCTTCATAGACTACCAGTTTTCCTTTATAGTAAATGAGGTTAAGCTTTGTGACAGCAGCTCAAAAAGGAATACTTGTGTGTCCACTCTCTGACACATCATTATTCTGTGATATGTATCAAAGCTCCCCTCTTTTTATCAGATTCCAGAACTGTCCCATTTGTACAACTGCTCTAAGTAAATAAATGAGATAATACTAAGTGCAAATGCAATTGAAGCTATTCATTGTTTGGTCTCACGTCAAGGAGAAAACATGTCAAAGGATTTGTCCAACCAGAGCAAGGTGCCAAAATCCCTAGATCTAGCCTTGCCATATGGTATCAAGCAGATGTACAGGATATGAAAAATCACAGCTGCCAGCTAGCTGATAGCTACCTAAGAATCAGTCAGTGCTAATTTGGTATTCTTATGCTAGATAAGATCTATCTGGTGTGTCTCTGGGTAAAGAAGGTTCTGTTTACCTTAGGTTGATAAGAATGGACACTGTACAGAGTGTCTTAGGAAAGATGTATCCATTTGTGACTGCAATCCACATGACAGTTAATTATTTTAAAAACCCTCTGCTATTACTGCCTCAGAAAACTACATCTTTTATAGAAAAGCAGGACTGAAGTGCCATCTTCTTCACGAGTTTCTCTGAGGCTTATGAAAAGGCAATTGTACTTGGAGTTTGAATCTTACTTTGAAAAGGCCCTAAACTCTGCTATGGAGTACAAATGTTCTTTAAAGAGAGGTAAGATGGTCAGAGTAGTAGAACATTTTTTAAAAATAGAAAATAGGATCCATGGCAACTATGTACAGTAGGAACATCCCCAGTGACATTTTCCTTAGCTCTATTTTGCCTTCATCTCTTCACATTTCTCTTTCAATGAAATTGTTCAGGTGTTAGAAAGAGTGGAATTTTGTCCCATTTATTGCATTACAAAAAGCATTGATTTTGCAGGTTTTTTAGACAAATTAAAAAAAAAATCACCAAAAAAAGAAACATACAAAAAAGAGAGCTATCCACACCCAAATATGACTACTTTGCGTCCAACACGCCTGACATCTTCCTCAGTCCCTCCTATCTATTAATTTGCAATATTTTAGTTCTCTTTCCTACATCTCACACTTGAAAGAAAGCAACTTTTGCCAGACATCTTAGAAAAAGGAGATGAAGATAGTCTATCAGATTCAGCCTTCCTTTTTAAACTAGTATTCTCTCTAATGTCTACATTAATTAAATAAATGTAATTTTAATTGAAACACATGAAGCTTTCAAGTCAAACTGAGTTCATGTCCTCAGGCACCCTATTAATGAAATTTTGGAGTGACAGTGCATGCCAACCAGCTGGATCAGGATCATGTTAATGCATCATCAAAGTTTTTTCTCTGATGGTACAAGCCATTGCAGTTTCATTCCAAAAGGGAGAATTCTATGTCTTCATAATTCTTGGAGGAATAATATCTCATGAGATCTCAACAGATTCAACATGCAGCTGAGATGACATTTCAATGAGGTTTGTCCATTTAAAATGTTTTATTTTATAGGCAGTCAAGTTTTAACAGCAATTACTCATGTGTTATCAAGCAGTTTTGTCTTCCCTTCCAAGGACAGAAGAATCATTTATTGTTCTTTTACGCCAAAGCAACAAGTGTACTATGTACATAGAAAAATAAAGTTTCTGGGATTCATTGATGTTAGTCTCAGAGGACTAAAACATTTTCTTCCTTTATAAAAGGGAATAAGAAGAAAACATCACAAGTAAACCTGAATAGATACACATCACAATGGGTTATCCTTATGCAAATACAAAGCATAGTCATCATCAACAATGTCCATATGAAAAAGAAAAAAGCCAACCAACCAAACAAAAAAGGTGGCTAATTCCCTTGCATTTTTGACTAATGAAGTTTTCCAAGTTATGCACATGATGCAGCTGCACATCCTTTGTGTTCTGTATTGGCTGGGGTTGCTGGAGCCTGCTTTGTACCTTGGATGTATGAGGAGCTCCCAGGGGGACTTAGCTATCAGTCCAGGCTAGTTTCCCAAGATTCATCTGCATTATGAACAAGAAAGGCCAGAGTGTCTCATCTGATCCAGAGGCAAATTCATGTAAACATATATTTATGACCACGTTATTTCTTTCCTCAGACTAGAACGGCTTTACCACTATGTTGTCTGTAGGAAACTCTGGGATATGTTGCATGCTGAATTTTCAGTTTCATCATCTGAGAAATTATTGACCCAATGTTGATGTGGGTTAAAATTGCATCAGGAACACATATACAGCTAAGCACTACAAATAGTCTTTGACAAATGGGCAGCCCCAAAACTTTATAAATATCAACACAGACTAAGAATGTAGCTTTGCCTATGGGTATCACTGTACCAGAAAGATACCTGAGGGGTTTATTATAAGACATGTAGACTGGAGCAAAAGCTCAGAAGCCTAAATTCACTTAAAGTATAGCCAGAAAAGGAAGTTAGAGCTTGCCATTATGCAAAGCCTGTGAGATTTATTATGAAAAAATCGTAATTTTCCCAGGGTAAAGACTAGCAGATTCTAATTAATTCTTTATCTGATTTTGGAAAGAAAAAATCTGGTCACTATCTTTTCAGTAGGATCCTATTTGAAGGAGACACTTTCAGCCTTGATCTACTGAGTCTTGTTACACATTTATTCACTGAATTAATAGAGAAATGGTTTAACAACTTGGTGCAATTCTCTGAATTTCCAGATTTCAGAGTCCACTTCATCCTCTACTTTCATGACCTTCTGAATACTTTATGCAAGAGGGACACAAATCCTTTTGTACCAACTGTGAACAACATATTTGCTTGAGAACCCTGTATTATGAACTAAGAATACATGCTTCCTAAATAGTCGGCCCTTGAATATCCCAGTACCGCAGTTCTTGTTGCCCTCCTGCGAGGCCCTCCATCCGTGATGATAGACAGCTCATTAATATGGAAATTTGCCCCAGTCTCCCTGCCCCCCTCAGTTCCAGAGCAACTGTGAGGCATTCCCGGAAGCTCCTCGTGCAATGTGAGTGATTGGGCTCAAAGGAGGTCTCCTGTGGCCCGTCCATGCCTGGGGAGTCCCCAGAAATCGTACCAAAAGGGTCCCTGAGCCCACGCTGCCCTTGCGGTGAGTCCCGGGCTTTGGCTGCCACCACTGCGGCAGCTTCAGCAGGCAGCGGAGGCACTGCGGGGCTGTATGTACTTCTGAGCCCTCTCCGTTGTGTTCCCTTCCGTGGGACACCCCTGACATGGCACAACGGCGGCTGGAGCCAGTGATGCAGAGCTCTGCTGGCACTTAAACGTGTGTGTGGCGGCTCCAGTGGCTACCTTGTCACCATGATAATGCTGCCGATAGCCCACTGGCAGAGCAGAATCCCAGTGCTGGGGAGAGGTAATGAGGTCATGCTGTATTCTCCAGGAATTTTGCAGACTCTGGGAAGCACCCTGCAGGGGCCGGACTAGCAGAGTTTAAACCCATGTTTGACTTCAGCACTAAACTTACTTATGTAGAGTCAAACTTAAAGTGAACAAACTTTTTCTAGAAATTGAGCTTAAAAACTATGTGAACTTCAAACTCCTGCTTTCAAAAAACCCAAGCAAACCCACAAAACAAAACCTCTATTGATGACTACAGTAAAAGCAAATGTTTCGTAGAAAAGCCCACATGACAAATAGGTGATTAAGCTGCATCTGGCTTTTACTGGATGCAAGCTGAACTGGGGGTACAGAAAACCCCATTTACGTAGATCTTGAGCAGTACTGCCCACCCTACAGGGTGGGATCCTCCTCGACCATCCCCTTATTCAGAGGCAGCCAAGACTGCTTTTAATAAAATTTAATGCCCCACTGCTGGGTCCAGCAGATACACCTGTGTGGGGTGTATGGTCCTGGGAACACGCGCCTCCATGACCCCACAAGCGCATGTTTAAACACAGCTTGCACTGCACTCAGAGTCCCCACTGGCCACTTGGGTGGACGAGGGCGAGCAGTTGCCTGCACCTGGGCAGCCCATCACTCTGGGAACAGTGCTGGCACAGTCAGTGCCCAAGCAGGCTCTCTGAAGGTCCCATCTATGAGCCTAATGCCCAGCTCAACAGCCAGCAGGGAATTCAAGCCTAACTTTTTAGTATGAAGCCAGCACTGTGCTTGCAAATGGTCACCTCACCTCGTTTCTCTTGCGAGTGGGGAGGGGACAAGCTGTGAGTTACCTGAGCAGCCTCTGGCACCCACCCACCACCAGGGAAATAATGTAATGTCGGGGCCACCCCCAGGACACCAGCCCAGCCATCCTGCCATCAGGACTGGGGGGAGCAAGCCCCACACTCCGGCCAGAAGGAGTGGGGGCCCTCAGTGTGGAAAGAAACACTTGTGGTATCCATCCATTGCACTGTCGATGCCCCAGCCCCTGGGACAGGTGGTGCTGGTAGTGGCCAGTACAAACAACATGTAGAAGATCATGCAGCGCTGGAATTTTGGTAGCTGATTTGGCTCTCAGCAGTGCAATATTATCAGTGTTGGCTCAACTCTAGGATTGTAAGACCTATTGCAAGTCCTACTCAACCATTATTCTCCTCCAGCAGCATCCCTGACCCAGTGTTTCTCCAGATACTGATTTTTGTTTACATTTTTGTTTAAATTAACTGGGAGTGGGTGGTGGGGACAAGTTCTTGTCCCGGAGGCTGGGTCTGGGGCAGGGCGGAACCCCCTCCCCATGAGAGACAGGCAGTGTCCCATCAGCCCCACTCCTTCTCAGGAGGTCTCTGCACACTATGTAAACCCCATTTACGTAGGTCTTGGCCAGTACTGCCCACCCTACAGGGTGCAGACACTCCAACCTGGGCAGGCTGAGTGCAGACGCTGCCACTCTGGGCACAGGGGTGGGGTGGAATCCCCTCCCGATGGGAGAGGGGCAGTGTCCCCCCAGCCTCACTGTATATTGCGTGGCGCTGCCAGTGCAGTGTGAGCAGGAGCAGCCGCCCCCAGGTGCTCCAAGCAGCAAGTCCCGGCTGGTGCAGGCAGGTGCAGACACGCCCGGGTGCTCTGAGCTGTGAGTCTGGTGCGGCGCAGGCCGGGAGAGCGGTGCGCTGGCAGTCTGTGCATTGGCTTGGGGAGTTTGCATATTCATGAATGCCTACTTTGAATATTCATGAGTGTCAGGTCACCTGTGCACAGTTGCAAATGGTCTGTGAAACGGACCTCTCCAATCACTGCGAAGAAAGGAAGCCACAATAAGGGAGCAGCAAAGTGGTGAGGGTTGTCTGTAGACTAGTTGGTGAATGTACACAGATACAACATGCAGACTTCTGGGAATTGATATTCTTCAAATTGAAATGTACCTTGATTTATGTAAGTGAAGGAGACTGGAAGAGTTCAACTCTGACTGGATAGGAAGCTGTTGATTTTACCTACTCAAGACATGATGCCTTATCTCAGATAGAACTTCTACATATCTCATGAAGCAAGAAGAGCAGTAAGACTCCCTTGTGAATAAATGAGAAATAATGAAATTACGGAGACAGGAGAAGGAGTCATAAATACATTTCAAGGGACATAAATCTGTCTGAACCTTCAGGGGAGTGCAAAGGTGACGTTGCCGGGCAAAGTGAAGGCATGCTGCTAGGAATGGGCTCTCTGTAGTTAGGAGTGTCTCTTTGGACAGGGCATGCTGAAAATCTCACTGTGTGTTGTAAGTCACCTGAATGAAAGGGAATGAAAGCTCTCAGATTTGATCTTGATGTACGCAGGCTAAACCCTTTTTCCTTTAGTTCTCCACTTTTGTTACTTACAGCTATTTGTTGTTACAACCTTGCCTGTGTTGGATGTGATAAATTACNTGAACCTTCAGGGGAGTGCAAAGATGACGTTGCCGGGCAAAGTGAAGGCATGCTGCTAGGAATGGTCTCTCTGTAGTTAGGAGTGTCTCTTTGGACAGGGCATGCTGAAAATCTCACTGTGTGTTGTAAGTCACCTGAATGAAAGGGAATGAAAGCTCTCAGATTTGATCTTGATGTACGCAGGCTAAACCCTTTTTCCTTTAGTTCTCCACTTTTGTTACTTACAGCTATTTGTTGTTACAACCTTGCCTGTGTTGGATGTGATAAATTACTTACTTTAAATAAAGATGGATTTCAATAGAGGTAGCTGCAAACAAAAGAAATTTCCTGATCAAAATATATAGAAATTTACAAATAAAAAGGCTGTGGATGTTGTGTATGTGGATGTTGGACCTTAGCAAAGCCTTTGACACGGTTTCCCACAATAAGCTTCAGGAGAAACTCGTA
>WEKX01010290.1:97406-109569 GCA_013390025.1 Pitta sordida
GGACTGCTGCGGGGCAGGGGCTGCTGCGGGGCCGCGGCTGCCGGCTTGCCGGGGCTCCCGCAGGGCTCTAAACGCCCGGGTTAGCCGGAGAAACTGCGCACCCTGTGTCCCTGCGTGCCCTCCCCCGGGGGCAGCCCCATCCCACCTCACAGAGAGAGCCAGCACCGCCCCTCAGCAAAGCAGAGGCACAGCACATGCATGCTCTGAGGAACCTCGCAGACCCCGGAAGTCGGACTGCAAAAAAATTGCTTTGCAAATGGGTGAGATCGTGAAGGAGAAGTCACGATACAGGGAGGATTCACTGTATTTGTACCATGCTCAGTATGTGCCAGTAAGAGATTCAGAGTGCCCAGTCCTGTCAAGACCTAAACCTTACACATCCTTGAGGTGAAGGTCTTCCTTATGCAGAAAGTTGCGGCCTAGGATATTGCAGTTGTCATGGTTGAATTCAATCTCTGTGCTGTAAGCAAGGACCAGTCAGCTTCAATCCCGTCCCTCTCTCCATGTCTTCTCCTCCTCACCTCCCTTGACCTCATGTTTTGTACGACAGCTGTGGCAAATCAAGTTAATGCTGCAAACCTGCTTTCTGCTGGCCAGCTGGCAGTGTGGGCCAGGACCACGAGTGCCAGAACCTTACATCTGTACACGTATCACTGCCTATCCATCTGCAGCATATGCCATATGCCAGTCCCTGAAGTAAGCTGAAGAAAGGATCCATCTGAAATGGAACTCAGAACCTGAAAGTATTCCTTCTCACTTTCCCACCTTGCTGTTCTGATCTTTTCTAGTCATTTATTCTCTGCTCCATTCCTCTGTGCTCTAGGAATCGTATGCAAAGAATTAATTCAAGCTTGTGGCCCACTGGTGTTTTTTTAGTGAGTACATAAAATTCTGTGTGATCTTTTGAGTAGGTGTGGCAAGTAAGGTGTGCTTACCTTGTCTTGGGTAAGCAATGTAAATATAGGATTTACTGTCCTATGGATTCAGACAAGCCTGTTCCTGCAATTTACAGTTGATTTGATTTTCTTTCCTATGAGGTCAGAGCAGTGTATANCGGGTTAGCCGGAGAAACTGCGCACCCTGTGTCCCTGCGTGCCCTCCCCCGGGGACAGCCCCATCCCACCTCACAGAGAGAGCCAGCACCGCCCCTCAGCAAAGCAGAGGCACAGCACATGCATGCTCTGAGGAACCTCGCAGACCCCGGAAGTCGGACTGCAAAAAAATTGCTTTGCAAATGGGTGAGATCGTGAAGGAGAAGTCACGATACAGGGAGGATTCACTGTATTTGTACCATGCTCAGTATGTGCCAGTAAGAGATTCAGAGTGCCCAGTCCTGTCAAGACCTAAACCTTACACATCCTTGAGGTGAAGGTCTTCCTTATGCAGAAAGTTGCGGCCTAGGATATTGCAGTTGTCATGGTTGAATTCAATCTCTGTGCTGTAAGCAAGGACCAGTCAGCTTCAATCCCGTCCCTCTCTCCATGTCTTCTCCTCCTCACCTCCCTTGACCTCATGTTTTGTACGACAGCTGTGGCAAATCAAGTTAATGCTGCAAACCTGCTTTCTGCTGGCCAGCTGGCAGTGTGGGCCAGGACCACGAGTGCCAGAACCTTACATCTGTACACGTATCACTGCCTATCCATCTGCAGCATATGCCATATGCCAGTCCCTGAAGTAAGCTGAAGAAAGGATCCATCTGAAATGGAACTCAGAACCTGAAAGTATTCCTTCTCACTTTCCCACCTTGCTGTTCTGATCTTTTCTAGTCATTTATTCTCTGCTCCATTCCTCTGTGCTCTAGGAATCGTATGCAAAGAATTAATTCAAGCTTGTGGCCCACTGGTGTTTTTTTAGTGAGTACATAAAATTCTGTGTGATTTTTTGAGTAGGTGTGGCAAGTACCACTTGTCTTGGGTAAGCAATGTAAATATAGGATTTACTGTCCTATGGATTCAGACAAGCCTGTTCCTGCAATTTACAGTTGATTTGATTTTCTTTCCTATGAGGTCAGAGCAGTGTATAGAAGTTGGTTATGAGGAACAAGAGGTTAATTTGAAGATATGGTCAGTTCTGTCTTATTAAAATAAGCATGTCCATCTAAGAACGTGTATTTTCTTGCCTAAGGTGTTTAAAACATTTGTTCACTTAAGTAATGGTTTTCCCCTTAAAAAGAAAAGGCAGATATTTCTTCCCTTCCCAGATTTCTGAGCAGCTTAAAATAGAAACCAACATGCTTAGTAATGTACAGTGGCACTCTGAAGGCAACCATGAACAATAAAAATATCCTTCTGCACTGGCAAGGCTGATCACATTTGACTGGAATGTGGATTTCATTATATGTTAAAACATGCCATTCCAAAAGTCCACCTCTCACCACAGGTGAAAGGTAACAGTATGTAGAGGGAATTCATGGCAGATGTGCTTTATTTATTTATTTATTTAATGCTAAATGGAGTTGAAAAAAGAATTATGACAGTGAAGTAAAGGTCTTAGAGCTCTCTTACTCTGACCTGTGTGCATACCTCTTCTTGCTTAACCTTTTTACTCAATGGAAAAAAGACAAGGCTTGAGTTCAGCAATATTAAATTTTTATTGCTTATAGGTCATCCTTCTAAGTACAGTGAATCCCTGCTGCATTGTGACCTCTTCATTACGACCCCACCCATTTGCGGTGCAAATTTTTCACAATTTTGATTCAGCCGTCTGTGAGTTTAGCTGGCTGACGCATGCGCAGTGCCTCTGCTCTGCCGAGGGGTGGTACCACAGTGCCTGTGGGGTGGGACTCACCCTGCCCTGCGGGGAGGGGGCTCGCAGTGGCGGCACCGTGCCCCATCCCTGACCCGGGAAACTGCGTCACAAAAGTGAGGCAAGCGAGGTCAGGCAAGCGCTGTGTGCTGGGAGGGGGCAGCTGTCTCTGCCCTCTGGGACCGTACGGGCAGTGCTGCCTCTTCGGTGACCGGTGGATGTTAAAGGGAAGGAAACTCCAATACCGATCCGACCCCTCCGCCCGGGGACACCCCTTCCCCACCGTGGAGGAATGATGAGCATGCGTGGTTGCAGCAGCCAGGTTTCCGAGCCCCCTCTGACTCGGGAGACACCCCTTCCCCACCGCCCCAAGAATCTGCGGGCCTCTTCGGTCCGTTGCAACTGCATGCCCACAGCCCAAAACCCACACCGCTGCTCCCTCCCCCCAGCCCATGCCTGGGCGTCCTGACATGGCCACGGGGCCAGTACGCCTCACCACGGCTTCCGGCACGGGCTGCCAGCACGGCACGGCCACGGGGCCAGTACGCCTCGCAGAGGCTGCCGGCACAGGCTGCCAGCGCAGTGCGGCCGCGGGGCTGGGGCGCCCGGGTGCGAGTGCCAGGGTCAGGGGGAGGGGGAAGTGGCGCGGGGTTTGGGCTGTGGGTGTGTGGTCACAGCGGTCCGGAGAGGCCTGTGGATTCTTGGGGGGGTTGTTTCCCGAGTCAGAGGGGGTGCAGAAACAGTTCCCTTTGCTCCCCCGTACTCAGAGAGCCCAAGGGGAGAAGCAGAAAAGTGCTCGCAGTGCTCCAGAGTGCCGGGAGGTGGAGCAATGGGCGTGGCCTGCATGCATATTAACAAACTGCACTTCTTCGCGAGTTTAGCTTTTTGCGAGGCCCATGGCTTGACCCATTCCTCATGAATGACGGGGTATAACTGTATATCCAAATGTCATTTTCAAGGAAAAATTAGAATCTTCCTTTTGTTTGTGCTATATTTACTTTCTGTCTTTTCTGAGTGTTACTTCACTTAAACCAAAATGAAACAAAACAAAACAAAANGTCCTGACATGGCCACGGGGCCAGTACGCCTCACCACGGCTTCCGGCACGGGCTGCCAGCACGGCACGGCCACGGGGCCANGACCAAAAAGTCTAATAACTGTGCTTTTCTGGAATTCTTAACCTGCCTCTTCTCTTAGTTGTTACCTTCTGAGTGGATCTGGACGGTCAGCCACATGTGGAAGATTTCACTTGTAAATTATGGGGCTTCTCATAGTGCCTAAGCTCATGTTTCCAACTTAAAAGCCCAAAATGCCTCATTCTCTCTTCAGTTGTGTAGAAAGCATGTACTCCTCTACTGAAAGTCTACCAACTGCTCCTAAACTGCCTTCTCAAAGTAACAGTGCAAATCCCTTCCTTCTCCAATACTCGTATTTTTTTTTTAACTTACCCAAAACTATATCTACTGTCATGGAAAGCCAGATTCATGAGATTTCTAGAGCAATAACAGTGCTGGTAGAGATTCTATTTCTCTTGGAAATGAGTTAAAATTAGAAGACTCAAATCTGACATTTTGGTAAATAAGAATTATAGTCTTTTTTTCCTCCTTCAAATATTTATATTGAATAAACCAAATTTGTTTGCATAACTCTGAAAAGTTACCATCTGGCAACCTGCTGTCTTGATTCATGGCAGAGTGTTTTGTTCCTGCCAATTTCAAGCCTTTGTTTTAAAATCTGTGCTGAAAAGAACCCAATTCTTCTTCCCCTGAAGTCAATGGCAGAACTCCCACTACTTTCTAAGGGAGAAGGATCAAGCCCAGACAATAATAGAAGGTAATTAAAAAAAAAAATAAATCAAAATATCATCAAAGGAATTGCACTCTTAATTCTATTTGTCCCTGCTTTGAAAACATAATGGCAAGGTTTTGCATATATTAGTCAATAGCCCTAGGCAACTTGAACCCATCTGAATTAACTACTGTACTTCTTAGTGAGGTGTTTTTGTTAAAAAAAAAGAATAAATCCCCATGGGAAAATACAGGAAAACATTTGAAACAGTGCATACAATACTGTGTTTTCCTTTTTCAAAGCTAAAAGAAGCTGCGAATTAATTCTATTATCCATCACTCAATGAGTAGAAATTTTCTGGAGCAGGTTGAATTATAGGACATAAGATCATAGTTATACAGCTTAGGCTGAAATCCCATCAGATATCATAACTAAAAAGAAGGTGACTTGAGCCCCAAGGATAAAATAGGGTCTTTAAGAAACAAGTGGTGATTCACCATGGTCTAACTCCTACAGAAATCTTTCTATTTATTTTAGGGAGAGCTGGATCACTTTTTCCTGCTGTTTTCTTCAGTGCCAAATTTGAACTATGCCACAGTTGTAGGCCTCTTTGTCTAGGCACAGAGTTGAAGCCTTGATGATCTCTCCTCACAAAAATGTGAATATTTAGTCCTTTCCCAGGGTGAAAAGCTTGCCTCTGTGTTCTGGACCATTTCCAGGTGAATTCCACTGTGCATCTCTGGAACTGCTCTGTATTTTAGCAATGAATTAATATATAATTAATTTCTTTTGTTTAAAACTGTTATGCAGTGGTACTGGTACAAAATAGTTGTGATATTCTGATCTGAGATAGCTACATATAACTGGGAAGGAAAGAGATGTCTGCTGACATCTTTGGGCTTGTAAATAGTTTCTATTATTATAAAATGGTACTGATCTTTCCTTTCCTCCTGCAAACTGCCCAAACATCACAAACCACCCCCCTCCACAAATAGATGCTATCTGAAAAGTAAATTCAGAGCAGATGTCTAGAGTACTTGCTGCCAGCGATCAAGATTCACAGAACATCGAATTAAACAGGACAATCTACAAAGAAAAAGCAGAGCAAAAACATAGGCTGAGATGAAAAGTGGCAAAGTCACCTGCCGCAAGCTGAGTGCAAGCCTTAAGGTATGGTTGATACATAGGCCTCCTTAAACTCTCACCTTGCTGTGCCTGCAGTATGTCAGGTGTTTTGGTATCACTATTATCTTAACTAACGGACTACTTTTGCAAGTAAGTGATGGAATGTGAGCCATATTGGCTCCCCACATAGAAGGAAAACACTACTGGTCCTACTTACATGCCAATTAAACATCTGAAATCATTGTGAATGAAGCAAAGAAAACTTAAATGTGAGGCTGGGATCTTGGTTTTTGAAAAGTGACGATCTAAATATTTGAAATTTTGCCCTCAATTGCATTCTAACTTTCCTTCTCTCCCTTCTTATTGCATATATAAAATTACTTGTTTCATTTTAAGTATACATAAATGGACTTCATTCAGAAATGTAACAGTCAGATTCTACCATTTTATTCAGGTAGGTAGTATCATCCACTATTTTTGTGTGTCTTTGATATAGTGGGCCATACAGAGCCTAGCTGCCGGGCTGTAACTGGGTGTTACTTCTCCCAAACATTCTGTGTGAAAGGTGTGTAGCATATGCAGGACATTTCATCTGACTCCTGGCTGGCTTTTACATGTGAAATCCTTGTAGTATTACTCTGATTCTTACAAACACAGTGATGTTTTTTCTTTGAAAGAAGAGTGTCTCAGTCTGTCTTGGTTACAGAAAAACTTAAAACAAAACTGAGAAATGTCATCCAGTCAAAGAAAAGGCAAACATTTAAGAACCACAAAGTTGGGATCTTGGTGCAAATCTGAATGGATTTGTATATGGATTTGTATTCTTTCACGTTTTTTCTCAGGATGTAAGGATATCCTGAAGTATAGAAATGGAAGTAATGTTGTTGATATAAAAGTAAAAAAAAAATAAATTGTTGCCACTGCATGTTAGCTCTTACAGCAGCTTGGATGTAAGCTTTCATTTCCTGTGACACTAGTGTATGTTCAGTGGGGATGAATAGCAGAATAGTTCAAGAGAGACAGTGTGCCTCAGTAGTTGCAGCAGGGAACTTTAAAATGTCCTGGCCTGGTTTCAGTATCTTTCTGGGTCATTCTTTCACCCTGTGACCTTCGGTGACTCACTTGACCTAAGTCAAACATCTGCAAAGGCAGGTAAAGGAGCAGTACTACAGATCAGGTACAGGATCTAAACTAAGACTCTCTGGAGAAACAACTGCTGCATATTGAAGTGACAGCACTTGAGATTTATGGATGAAAAGAGAGTTGAAAGGCAAATCACTTCTAATAACTGATTATATAGCAGTGGTCATATATTGTCCTTCATGGATCATTTCAAAGTCCACATTGACAGTATTAGCTGTTGTGCCCTTCATGTGTATGGACTTCACAGAATCACAGAATCACAGAATATTATGAGTTGGAAGGGACCCACAAGGATCATCTAGTCCAACTCACCATCTAACACCCGTACAGAGACCGAGAGCACATCCCAGAGCATAACACCAACCTAGATCCCTCACAGTCTAGCAGGCCACTCCGAGCCGGAAGGGGCCCAGAATCATCCAGCCCTACACCCCCCAGCTAGACCATGTCACTAAGCTCCTCGTCCAGTCTTCTCTTAAACACCTCCAGGGATGGCGACTCCACCACCTCCCTGGGCAGCCCATTCCAATATGCAATTACTCTCTCCGTGAAAAACCGCTTCCTAATGTTAAGATTGAACCTCCCCTGGCGTAGCTTGAGGCCGTGCCCTCTCGTTCTGGTGTCGTCAGCCTGGAAGAAGAGGTCCACACCCATCTGGCTGCAACCTCCCCGCAGGTAGTTGTAAACAGCAATGAGGTCNCCTCAGTCAAACATCTGCAAAGGCAGGTAAAGGAGCAGTACTACAGATCAGGTACAGGATCTAAACTAAGACTCTCTGGAGAAACAACTGCTGCATATTGAAGTGACAGCACTTGAGATTTATGGATGAAAAGAGAGTTGAAAGGCAAATCACTTCTAATAACTGATTATATAGCAGTGGTCATATATTCTCCTTCATGGATCATTTCAAAGTCCACATTGACAGTATTAGCTGTTGTGCCCTTCATGTGTATGGACTTAAGCTGCCTAAAGGATGATGAGTTAGTGAACAAAGATAACCAGTATTTAAAGATGATAAATTCTCTCCCAGCTGAACTCTGATGGTCAACAAATACAAAGCCTGCAACATTGTAGTACACCTTTGCTTAAATGAGGTAATGTGACAGACCTTGCACTGTCAGGCTCAGCAGGTCTCCAGTGTATTGCCAGATGGTGCAGTGAGCCAAGTATCTCATACCTGTGAAGAGACTCAAAAGTGTCCTATGGCAAAACACATAGCAAAAATCACTGTTAGCATGAATAAGGATGACTGTTTGGAGGTTAATGCTGCTGTGTGTTCATTTTCCCCACCATGATTTCTCCCTAAAATTTAGATTTATTCATTAAAATATTCTTATAGAGCTATAGACAAATATTCAATAAATATTAATTCTTCATCAAAAGACATCTTTGTTTTTTAGCCCTTAGTGCTGCTTCATGTCTGTGAAGGAAAATTGGAGATTGCCAGAATGACATGTGAAATATTTAAAAATAATTTTAAATTTATGTGAACAGAGCCCTAAATTGGATACTATGACAATCTTTATCTCAGCTGACACAAGGTGTTGCTAGGAAAAGAGATTGTGTAACTTTTCTCTGGTGTCTTGGGGGTAAATTCCTACTGATAGTGCTGGAATGATCGCCTTCGGTGAGATTTAATATTCAGATTATACAGTAATATCTCGCTGTTTCGCGCCTTGGCTTTCATTAACTCAGTGCATCACGTTTTGGGGTTTTTATCCCATGAAGCAGTTTTTGCCACTTCCTTGCCATTTTATGGTATTTTGGTGGGTCACATGACCAGCACAAGTACTAGGGCCACTGAATGGCTCAGTGAATATTCCCACGTGCATACAATCTGCCTCTCCTGCAGCTGCAGGGCAGGGAGGGGACACATCCTAGTACTCCCCCGCCCCGACACAGCAGTGTGGGGAGGGGTGGGGAACACCTTCCAGCACTCACTGAGGGGGAAGGGCGGTGGGCAGGCTGCATTTACATATGTATAAACTCTATTTTGCAGTTTTCATTTTTTGTGGGAGATTTTCATAACTGAACCCCCATGATATGCAAGGTATTACTGTATTTCAAAAATGTGATGTAATTGCTGTATACTTAGTTCAGGCAAGCCTGACAGAATTCAAGTGTTTGGACGGTACTTAAGCACATGATGCGATTCTTGGGGATGATCCTGTGCAGGCCCAGAAGTTGAATTTGATGGCCCTTGTAGGGCCCTTCCAATTCAGCATATTCTGTGATTCTGTGATACTGAGAGCTTTGTAAGGTTTGCCATGAATCTTTTTTCCTTCACCCTCCCTGTCCACTTTCCCTTGCTCCATTCCTCTCTTCCTTTCATCTTCTGCTTTCCTCTCTTCCTTTTTCCCTTCTCCTTTTTCTTCTCTTCTCTTTCTCCTCTCTCCCCTTCCCTCTTGACTCTCCCTCTTCAGCTCCCTTTTGTTTTTATCCTCTCCTCTATCCTTTACCTGCCCTTTCTTTTTGTTTTTATTTTCAGAGAGGGAGGATGGATGATGAGGAAATATATATCATTTTTTTCTCCCTTGGTTTTCTTCATTTTTTCAGGCAAATTTCTCCTTTCCTCATCTAATTTCAGTCTTGTTGGTGTAAATCACATGAAATAACATATAGTCAGAGATCACACCATGAGTCATGGGTTCTCATTTGGAGTTTCGAGTCTAAAAGAAACCCACAAAAACAAACTTTGAACAAAATTTGGATTGGAATTAAGAAAGTCCAAGTATTGGAAAATCTACAGAGGTTTAATTTGTTCTGGGTTACCAGTTAAAAGCATCCCTTAAAAATTCTAGGAATCTTTAGATGCAATTATTGCCCCTTCCGGCTCGGAGTGGCCTGCTAGACTGTGAGGCATCTAGGCTCTAGGATGTGCTCTTGGTCACTGTACGGGTATTAGATGGTGAGTTGGACTAGATGATCCTTGTGGGTCCCTTCCAACTCATAATTTTCTGTGATTCTGTGATTCTGTGAAATAGGATTTTTCTCAGATTTTAATCCCATGTACTTTCAGGCTTTTGCTCTTTCCTTTCAAATTATATCCACATAAAGCATGAATTCTCAGTGTTTTTGTGTGGGGAAAATCTTACGTTGGTGTATATTTCTTTGTTACTTACTTTAATTAATTAGGTTTCTTGTTTGTTCATTTTACGATTGCTTCTTATAGAATTAAACCTTGGTTTTTTGACAGCAAAGGACAAGCTGATTGATGGAATTTACCTTCTGTGAAATCAAACAGTTGTTTAATCCCGGAAGGGAAGCCTGTAATATTTATTATTCATTTTAACGCAAACATCTTTTTATCATATGGTGAAACATTCTCATGGTTCATATACTGAATTTTACAAAATGCATAGGCATAAATCTCTTTAGAGAAAATGCATAAAAATATTGTAGAAGTTGCACAACAATTTACGGATGTGGTTTGTTACAGTCACTGGAAGAGGAGAGTATGCACACATTTTAAATTGATTTAGTAGGCCAACCAGAAATATACATACACACACACACACACACACACACACATACACACACACAGACAATTTGCTCAGATAAACAGCCTTTGTCCTATTTAGCATTAAAAAAAGACCTATATTCCACACACATGCTGGACTGAAGTAGTTAGGACAGTCATTTTCAAATCTGAGACAGGACAGTTTGTACTAGTACTAGAGTTAGTTCCCTCTTAACTTTGGTCTTTGTCAGATTATGGTCATTGGACACAGCTACAGTACAAACAGGTAGTTATAAAAAGGTAACAGATCACTGGTAGTGATCTAGTTAAGCAAGGCTAAACTTTTTAAGTTTTCAAGAGCCAAGAGCAGTCTGTCACTTCTGAAGCATACCACTTCAACCAAGCATCATGAAATGCAGCTTCCATGGGTCAGGAAAACAAAGATACAGAAAGTGTATAACAACAACAGAGTTCAAGCCTTTTGTATAAACAGTACCTCTAGAGAAAAAGATTAAAAATGCTCGTTCACGTTTGATGTGCTAAGACCTAGATTTTACTTTTTAATTCTTTTTTTCCCCCTCTGTTTTTTTTCTCCTGGAAGGAAGAAGGTACTCTGAAACACACATTGTTTCTCCAGTCTTAATAGTTGACAATACTGTATGAAATTAATTTGATTCTTAAAATGATATAATATTAATTCATGTGATGTTTATAAAAATATATTTTAATATGGCTAATAATATTAATTTTTGTCATACTTAATGTGGAACTCTTGCACTCTCGTGTGAACAGAAGTTATTAGTAATGTGTATTGCCCCTAAATACCATTTCATCTTGTGAAAATATACCAAATAAAGATAATACATTTTAAAATTTTCAGTAAGAGTTATGATTTTCTTTTGAGGAAAAAGATAATTTTGATGACATTTTTTTCTAGACAAGAAAGGTGTTTTTAGTGAGGAAGCTTATAAACCTGGCATAATGCCTATGTTAACACATGTAAGGATAATCACAGAATCACAGAATATTCTGAGTTGGAAGGGACCCACAAGGATTATCGAGTCCAACTCCCAAGTGAATGCCCATCCAGGGATCAAACCCACAACCCTGGAGCCACGAACACCATGCTCTGTCTATCTGAGCCAATTGTGTCAGATTTACTGGGTTTTTTTTAAAAAAAAAAAGAAGCCATTTTCAGGTACCACTAGTCATAACTTATGAGAAAGGTTGCCTAAAAAAAAGTTTAAGTCTGTGGAAAAAATCACTTTCTTCTAAGACTATTGCAGCATGTGTATCTCTAGAGTCTGCGGGGACAAGATCCACACTGAAACTGAAAGAATGACTAACCTTCCTGTGGTGAAATTAACAAACAGAAGTAATTAAAACATAAATCTTGCAAAACAGGTACCTGAGGATGCAACTTTAAGCACTTGCATTATTTCAATGGCTGAACAGTATTTCTCATATGACTGAAATAGAGCAGTGGAGGTAGGTTAAGTCATCCTTATTAAAACCACAGAATCACAAAATATGCTGAGTTGGAAGGGACTCACAATGATCATTTAGTCCAAGCCTTAGCCATGCATGGGACAATCCCAAGAGTCACACCATGTGCCTGAGAGTATCATCCAAACGCTTCTTAAATTCTGTCAGTCTTGGTGCTGTGACCACTTTCATTGATGCTGTTCCAGTGCCCAACCACCCTCTGTGTGAAGAACTTTCTTTTAATATCCAACCTACACCTCTCCTGACCCAACTTCAGGCCATTACCCTGGATTCTGTCACTGGTCACCACAGAGAAGTGTGGTGACTGCCCCTTCTCTTCACCTCACGAGGAAGTTGTAACTGCACTGAGGTCTCCCCTCAGTCTCGCCTTCTTCAGGCTGAACAGACCAAGTGACC
>WEKX01010290.1:109764-129377 GCA_013390025.1 Pitta sordida
AATCACAATTTGGTCAGTGGGAGCGACCGCAGCAGCCCGGAGAAGCCCACAGGGTGGGGGGGTGGAGGGGTCAGGTTGGTATGGAAGTTTCTTTCCCTTTAACATCCACTGGTCCTGTGAGAGAGGGGCAGCGCTCCTGGATGGCCCCAGAGGGCGGGGGAACAGAAACCCCCTCCCAGCACACAGCTTGCCTTACTTGCGTGAGGTAGTTTCCCCATTCAGGGACGGGTACACAGTGCCACCATTGCAAGCGCCCTCCCCGCAGGGCGGGGTGAGTCCCGCCCCACAGGCACCATGGCACTGCCCCTCACCAGAGCAGATTGACTGCGCATGTCTGGGGCAGCTCGACTTGCAAATGCGTGAATCATAATTGCGAAAATTTTCTTTGCAAATGGGCGGGGTCGTAATGGAGAAGTCGCGATGCAGTGGGGATTCACTGTAATGCTTGAGCAAATAGTGTCAAGTAACTTTCAACATGTATATAAATAGAAATAGGAAATTCCAAACTTGAATCAAGTAAGTATTGCCATATAAGTTGGAATATTTCTATGATTTTTCATAAGAATTTTAAGGGACATAAAGCATTTTAAAAAGCACTAAGGAAGCACCCAGATAATAATCACATATTTTGTTAGGTAATAAATATCTGGGCAGACTGACAACACCTGAGAGTTAAGATTTTCTCTGTGCCCTAGTTTTATTAGGATATAATTTGCTGTAAAATGGTTGCAGCAACTTGAGAGGGCAGTAGTCCATAGCAGCCCTAGGCTTAGCTTAGCAGAAAGGATGAGTGTTTATCAAATGAAAAATGGCTGAGTTTATGGGCAGCCTCTGCACATGAGAGTTGTGAGACTGAAAGGCACAGAAAATGTTTTTTTTTTTCCAGGTTGCCCTATGGAGCTTGGTCTCATGCAGGATTTACCTACATAAGTGATATTCAAATGGTTCCTCAGTGCCTGCATCCCTCATGATATCACCTCGCCTCCCCTCCCCTCCTCTTTTCTCTCCTCTTTCCTCTCCTCTCACCTCGTCTTATGCTTTTGAATGAGAACCTTGTTTTTCAATCCCTTCAGCTGATTAAAAGGAAAAAAAAGTCATGAAAATACTGAAAATCAAACTACTGTAATGCTACTCACTGGCAAATGTGTATGTCTGAGGAAGAACCATGTGCTTCAAATTTTATCAATTTGTGGAGGGTTATATCCTATAGATACACTGTAAGATATGTCCAGAATACCTCTATTCCTAGGATATTACTCCCATATAAAATGTGTCTGCAGCCTCATGGCAGTGCCATGTCTGTGCCCCTAATGAAAACTAGAGATATAATTACCTTCAGCTGCATGAACAATAGTACCAAGTATTTTTCTTGTCATAAGTCTTTCATTTACATATATGTAGGAATACAATTTTGTCATAACTTATTTCCAAAATTAATAGTTTATTCTTTCTTTATGCCTATTGATATAACTTCTAACAAGAACAGAACCCCAAATTAGTCCCCTAATTTTCAAGAATATTTAAGATATGCTTTAAGGAATATATTATAGAACTGTGTGATGGAATGAGTCAGAGTAACAGGATCAGAGGATTGCTTTAGGATTCCGTTACTCATGTAAGTCGAAATTTAGAAGTTCAATTGAACCATCAACCAACATTTGAAATTAAACATGTTGAATTTTTTTTCCTGAAAGCTAGGAGAGCTTTAGAAACATTTTCTGTTTATATTCATTGTTTTATTGTGTTTGGTTTCAGCTATAAGCAGAAATGTCTTAAGAAACATATGGAAAAATATATGTTAGTATATACAGATACATATTTGTATTTATCATTGAGCTATTTTGCATAAAAGGCTTCTGTAAGTAAAATGTCTCTGATAGTGACTCAGGAATCTGAATGATCTGAAATTTTGACATGAGTTCCAGTTTTGCCCTGAAACAAGTTTTTATGAAGGTCGTCAGACTTACAACAGAACACTTCTCTTATTGTCCAAGTCAACAAATTGACGAAGTCTGAGGTTCCAATAAATGCATATTTTTGAAGTTTGGAATAATTTTGTTGTAGCTTTTGCTAATAATCTGTTCTTTTCTAGTGTACTTCGATTCTCCATCTGCTCTGGAACAAGAAATGTAAATTGTAGGTAGTACAAACCACAGCTAATCAATTCTCACTGCGTCCTGCAAAGTCAGTTAAATTCTATCCTCTATGTTGGGTATATTGTGCTACTATTTCTTATTTTCTTAGTAAAATTATTTCAATAATATAATTTTGCTACTGAATATTTTAAAATTTAAAAAAAGGCCTATTATTCCCAGTGAACTCACTACATCTGTGAATTCCTTTTCTTTATAATAGAATAACATTATGAAGCACGAAAAAATTTTTACAGTTACAGTGAATCCTGTCTGTATTGCAACTTCTCCTTCACGACCTCTTGCATTTGTGATGTGAATTTATTGCAGTTTTGATTCCAACATTTGTGAAATTTAGCGGCTCGGGCATGCGCAATGCATCTGCTCCACTGAGGGGGGGTGCCAGAGCTCCCTGTGGGGTGGCATTGGCCCAGCCCCACGGGGACAGCCAGGAGTCACGCTGTCCCCTGTTACTCTAAGCGCAGCTGGGGAACTGACCCCACACCGCAGGTGCGTGTTACTGTTTTCATGGCTACAGGTGGGGAAGAGCAGTGCCACAGGAAAGTGGCCGGCAGCTCGCGCTGGGTCGGGGACGGGGCGAGGGAGCAGCGGTGTGGGGCATCTGTATTGGCTGGCGTGGGCCGCGCCGCAGGACCGCGCAGCGTCATGTGGCTGCAGTGGTCTGCGGGGCCACACCGCCCGGGCGCAAGCACCGGAGGAGGGGGAAGCGGTGTTGGGGTTTGTGCTGTGAGTGCACAGTCGCGGCGGCCCAGAGATTCTTGGGGTGGTAGGGGTCTCCTGAGTCAGAGGGGGCTCAGAAATGGTTTCCTTTGCTGCCTCATCATCAGAGAGTGCAAGGGGAGAAGCAAAAAAGTGCCCAAAGCCCTGTGGAGTTCTGGGGGGTGGGGCAATGGGCATGGCCTGCATGCATATTAATGACCTTCAGTTCTTTGCAAGGTTAGGGTTTTGTGACGGCATTGGCTTGTCCCTTTCCTCACAATGCAGGAGGTATAACTGTATATAAAAAGTTGTGAGGAAGGTACTTTGTATTGTGAACTGTTTTTAATAATAAAATGAGTTTGTTGACTTGCTCTAAAGACGTTTTGACATGAAAAATAATTTAGTAACTAAACTGTAATTTTGATTAGAACTAAGTTTTGTCAGAACTTTCAAGAGCAATTTCCTGATTACACTGGGAACATTTTGTTTCTCAAAACCTTCAAGCATACTCTTTAACTGACTCTTTAACCTTTTCCACTCCTTTCAAATCTATTGTTTTCAGAAAGAACAAGGAGAAAATGACAGAATGTAAGATGTGGTACTTGTCATCTAAATCTGCAGCAAATGTTTTGCAGGCATTTTGAGGCCTAACCCCTGACTAAACCTCCTTACACTAANCCGGCAGCTCGCGCTGGGTCGGGGACGGGGCGAGGGAGCAGCGGTGTGGGGCATCTGTATTGGCTGGCGTGGGCCGCGCCGCAGGACCGCGCAGCGTCATGTGGCTGCAGTGGTCTGCGGGGCCACACCGCCCGGGCGCAAGCACCGGAGGAGGGGGAAGCGGTGTTGGGGTTTGTGCTGTGAGTGCACAGTCGCGGCGGCCCAGAGATTCTTGGGGTGGTAGGGGTCTCCTGAGTCAGAGGGGGCTCAGAAATGGTTTCCTTTGCTGCCTCATCATCAGAGAGTGCAAGGGGAGAAGCAAAAAAGTGCCCAAAGCCCTGTGGAGTTCTGGGGGGTGGGGCAATGGGCATGGCCTGCATGCATATTAATGACCTTCAGTTCTTTGCAAGGTTAGGGTTTTGTGACGGCATTGGCTTGTCCCTTTCCTCACAATGCAGGAGGTATAACTGTATATAAAAAGTTGTGAGGAAGGTACTTTGTATTGTGAACTGTTTTTAATAATAAAATGAGTTTGTTGACTTGCTCTAAAGACGTTTTGACATGAAAAATAATTTAGTAACTAAACTGTAATTTTGATTAGAACTAAGTTTTGTCAGAACTTTCAAGAGCAATTTCCTGATTACACTGGGAACATTTTGTTTCTCAAAACCTTCAAGCATACTCTTTAACTGACTCTTTAACCTTTTCCACTCCTTTCAAATCTATTGTTTTCAGAAAGAACAAGGAGAAAATGACAGAATGTAAGATGTGGTACTTGTCATCTAAATCTGCAGCAAATGTTTTGCAGGCATTTTGAGGCCTAACCCCTGACTAAACCTCCTTACACTAAATATATTTTTTTGAATTCCGTGGCATAAAATTTTCTGATGTTTTGTATTTTCAACAAATCAAATCCAATCAACAACTTATTTGCTCTCTGCTAGGTCCTGGGAAAGCCCAGAAAGAGAAGGAATATCAAGCCACTAACACAGGGTGTTTAAAGAAAAATAGATTCCTACTGACATCGTCTGTAGAATTGTTTTTATAAGGGTACATACCTATGTCCTACTATTTTTTCCCAAGAAATATTTCTACAAAAAAACCCATGAAGGGTTAGAAAATGGCTAGAGAAAATTATCAGGTTTTAAATACGCCACTGCATTTTCAACACAGCTGCTTAATTTAAAATAGCAAATCTAATGTATATATGATAATTTACTGGAGCTACCAGTTATCAGCTTCTAAGGGAAAGTGTATTCTAAAATCAGTTAGAAAATTTACATATACTGCAGGAAAGCAGAAAAAAAACGTGATCTGAAAAATGTATTTATGTAGTTAATTAAAGTTTGATCTAACTCAGTAGGAAATTATTTCATAGTTATAGGAATTAGTAAAGAGCAGTTTTGAATAATTAATTATTAGATTGGTCAAAACCCCTGACTCATTATCAGCCAAAACCTACACTTTAACACCTATTGTTTTATTTGAACTTCTAAAAAGATTTTTTGTTTTCAAACGAATTCAGAAATGTGAATATATGTAAATAATGCAGGTGTCCATGAACTTATATTTTAAAGGGGAATAAATACAAGGTGGATGTAAATATTCATGGAAACAAAGAATCAGGAAATGAAGGACTGTTACTCTGAGCCTAGAATT
The DNA here is from genome assembly GCA_013390025.1 of Pitta sordida. Lineage (NCBI taxonomy): Eukaryota > Metazoa > Chordata > Aves > Passeriformes > Pittidae > Pitta > Pitta sordida. Next base: position 114,933 of record WEKX01010290.1, read on the forward strand.
AAATTTCATTTATTGTCTAGGTCAAATTTCTGTGTATTCGTGCCTTGTTTATGCCTTCTGTAATACAGCTGTTATTTTTTTATTGTGAAATTATGTCAGATCCACTTTGATATTGAATGACACTGTTTAAGCCACGAGCCTAATGTTGTATAAAGACAGTGAAAGAACTTTTGAGGCATGCCACAAGTATTTCAAATTCTGTGTAACTATAGGCCCACATGTTTGTTTCATTTTTTTGAACTCTACAATTTTTTTGATTTTGTTTTATGATTAATCGAAGTAACAAATGTTAAACACTCCTCAACCTATGCCTGGATACTCAGCAGTTAAATTTCTTGGCAGATGATGAAAATGCTTGTTAAGAGACAGAACAAAAGTGGCATAGGTGCATGGCCTATAATATTCTTGTAATAATGCAGTCAGAGATCTAATCTTGTTGCTGATTACATTTGAAGGGGTTTATCCAAGAACAGTAGAAACAGGAACTGGATGGAAAGTTCCTAATGAGACATTTCCTTAATCAGAATATCTATGAGTTGTGAAGACTGAAAACCTTCCATTTGGATAACTTCTCAGGTGAAGAGATGAATTTATGTTGATACAGAACACTAATTACATTGCAGCTGAGTGACCCAGGTGCTCTCTTGGGATGTTCACTCTCTACTTTGCCTCTGTTTGTAACTCATTTCATTGGAGAACAGCAACCATATTTCTGTGGGCTACTGTAATCTCTCTCAGGAACATCCATTGCTGGTTTTTCATAAATGTTAATATCCCAGACAAAACTTACCTGTTCAAACAGGTGGTTTACATTGAAAATGGGGCAAATTGGTAATTCCAGATTTTAAATGAAGACTCCAGTCCCCAGGTCATTTGTTTTGTTTAAGAGTATCTCTCTTTCTTGCATGTCTCTGGGATTGCACTAGAAAAACTAATAAAAAAATGAAAAATGCACACTCAAATACTAAATTCATCACCAGCTCTAGTAGGAACCCTAGAAGTTGTGAAGCCTTTAAAGCACAAGGGAAAGTAATATGATCAGCAGGAAACACTCAGCTACTTGGAAGGTGTTTGTTTTGCAGCAACACAGATTTCCAGTTGGAATGTCTCCGATAATAATTAATTTCCCCCTACAGCACTGTTTTCATTCCCTTGCTGGGAAGAACACTACAAAGCCTGGCTCTGCTGTAGCATCTGGGAACAAAGACAAGACACTCCCACTTCTTATTGCCTCTTTCCCAAAACTAAACTCAGGTGTAAATTTCACTCCCTGTATATTACTTTGATTAATGAGATGATATCGGGTCCAGGGATAAATACACTGTAGTGTTCAAAAAATGTTCGATTTACTGAAACTCTCTTTCCCCTGATGATTAATACAAGTGCAATGGGCTGCCATTCCCAATTGTTTTGTCACATCTTTGCTACAGAACTGGAGCCTATGTTGGAACTGAGACTCACTTTAATTATTGAATTAATACAATTTCATGGTTGATATGCTACTTTCTCACCTCTGGGCTTTATATTTACTGGTCTGCTGTGATCTTTTTCCCTATTGGTGCAAGTAGAAATTAATATATTTTCTTGTTGCTCATGCATTACTATGAGCAAGTATCTCAAATTAAATTTTACCCAAATAAACAGTCTTGCAGCAAAATTTTTCTCTATATGTCATTATACATTTAAAAATAAGCAAGACATCTTTCTTTCCAGTTACAGACATACATTTCTATTGCAGGATACTCATATCAAATCTCTTATCTATTTCAGTTTCTGGTTAATTTCTTGAAAAGTGTAGCCTAGATTACTGAGGCATAGGAAATTTGAATCTGGGCCTTGGAATGTCCCTGAACATCACTATGCTATAACCTATTCAACCAAAATAACAGTCACAGTTGAGATTGCAGAGTATTAAAATATTCAGAATATTTAGATACCCAGAATATTTCAGCCTTCATCGAATGCAGATTCTTTACCATTAGACTTGCTTCAGATATGTCTGTTCAGCATTGAAAAAAGAACATTGTCACCTGTGTTAGCAGAGTTCCCCATTAGCTGCACTAAAAGAAATTGCAGTGGAGGGGTGGTTGCTCTTGTCTTTTTAAAATGACACCCACTTTTTTAAAAGTCCTCGCAATGGGACAAACTGAGAATTAACAAACAAATTTGTGATGGATATGTGACAGTTTACTCTTGCATCCTGTTACCTTTGAAGCCATGTGAAGTGATCTCCAATCATGGCAATAAGCTTTGTTAAGAAGGCAAAACATTGCAGAAAATATATATTCACAATTATGGAAAAATGAAATTTCATGATTATAAATTCATACAAATTTACTACAAAAATAAAGCATTGAATAAAAACCTTCTTCCTGCTAGTGTTTCTTCCTTTGTCCTCATCTACTTTCTTGTTCCCTATTGCACTGTAATTGTTGCTATTTCATTTTCAGATTTTTTTTTTCCCTGAGACCGAGGAGAGATGACTACTGCTTCATCAACTGACCTGGAAGAACAGGCAAATAGCATAGCAATTTTCCTATGGAGAAATGAAGAGTTATTGAACAACATAATTATATGAGGGCATGGGATATGCTCCTTTCACTAACTGCTTAGATTCCTATGTAACCAGTTTTTAGAAAGATCATCATAATAAGCAAATCCTTTAGCTGTTCATGTCTTCCATGAATCTGTTATAAGTAGGTCAATTAGGGTAGTAAGGGTAGTGAAATGGTGACCTCCTTCAACTATTCTCTTCCATTTTGTGAATCAGTTGGTTCTTTCTCCCATCTGAAACTGTGCAGTATTGTATGATCCCATTCTGTTAGCAGTGAAACTACAGATACCTTTTTTAACAACAATACTATTTAGTATATAAATGACTTCATGTTCATCTGACACCTGAAGGAAACAAGAAGAAGAGAGATTTATTATGGTAGTCTCTTAGTTAAAAAAATAATTCCCTCACAATCTGAAATTCAAAATTCAGACACATTATGTTGTGACTTTGAGATCTTTATGCTCATTTACTTACGTCTGGAATTATTTTGCAGATGGAAACGTTCAGAACTAGATGACGTCCTCTACAACATTTACTCAGGGAATATTTAGTATTTCACAGAAGTTATTCTTTGGAGTTACATGTCATTGAACTTCCCCCAAGAAGAGGGATTTCACATTTGCATAGCAGTTGCCAAGTTTGATTAAATGTTTGTCTTGCATTTGTTGAGCTTAATACAGGGGAGGCACACCATACTGTCAGTACAATTGAACTTTTGGTAGCCTTGTTGATGAAGGAAATTCACATTCTGTATGTTCTTTCTTTGAGAGTACATATTGAAAATACATTTTCATCAATGGATCTTATACAATAGGAAGTGTTTTCAGAGCCAACAAAGACCTTGGGAAAGTTAGGGTTTTGCTGTTATTAACTAATTAAGAAACTATACTCCCTGCTCATTTTTCTATGAAATGAGCCATAATTATTTTGTTGCTGGATAATCTTTAATTTTTATGGTACATTACCTAATCATGAATTTCAGTGGAAGATCAGGCAGAATCTGCAGGCATAGTATTTTAAGATTTTTTAATTACAAATATGTATTAAACTTTCCAGGTTTTCTGTTTTGTTTTTCATTTTGTTTTGTGGGTTTTGTTCAGTTGTTTTACATCACGGCAAACCAATCATTTTCTGCTAATTTAGATTAATGACAAGAATATTCTATGCTAGGCTATGACGTTATATATTGTTTTCACATCCACATGGTAATTGTTTCATTTCCAACACATGGATTTTTCTAGTAAATATCAAAGGAAACTCCATGCAAGTAAGAAATTAATCCAAAAAAATTAAAGTCCAGTAGAAAAATTGTTGCAGAAAGGACGATGAAAGAGAAAACTGCTTTGGAACAAAACTATTACACCAATTTCCTCTATTTCAACTAAGAAAACATATTCTCTCCTGTTCCAGGTCAAAATTTTTAACTGAGCAATTTTATTAAACTCTCTCAAATAGACTAAGGATTTTTTCAACACCTTTCTGTTGCATTTTATCTTTTGTTAGACAAGCCTGGTAAAACATTCTATCAAATCATCATTTAATAGGAAGCTGTAAGGTCTATCTACATACTGGCTGCATTAGGAAGAGCCAGCAGGGAAGCGTGACTGCAATATTCTGCCCAGTTCTGGGACAGAACGAATATCAACAATCTGGACAGAGTCTGGTGAAGAGACACTTATGGACTGTGTGGGTACCAAAGCACACGGCATACAAGAGAGACTGAAGTAATGGAGTTTGCTTAGCCTGGAGTACAGAAGCAAAAGAAGACATCAAACTGAGTCTTTCACTCGATAAAGGATGATTACAAAGAAGCCAGGCCCTGTTCAGAGCCCCATACAGAAAAGAGGCAAGAGTCACAAACTGTATCAAGTGAAACTCTGATTAGACATAACTGCTGCCCAGCGGCCACTTTCGGGAGACAAATCTCCCAAGAAAGAAATGCATCCTCTTTCTCAGCTATGCCTTTGCAATTCTTTATTTTTTGTCCAACAGGAAAATGACTATTTGCCTCACACTCCTCTGTAGCAAACATAGGTACAGATGATTGCTATTGTCCCCTCACTTTTTGTGGATTTAGGCAGGTGTATTTTTCCCTGTTATTATAAACAAAATCTTATATTTGTCATCTTAAGGTTACTGAAAACGCTTTATATTGCTTGCCTGTAAACAACCAATCTCAACATTACAGTTCCTTTTACATTTATCAATCCATAGTAACTACAGATGACACAGTAAAACTTCAGAGATAACCATGAGATAGAGTGCTCTGATCAAGCACACCTACTCTCACCCCCTATCGCCTGCAGACACACATGCACAACCTTTGTAAGATTCTTGTGACACTTTTTTTTTAATTTCCTGAACTCCATGTTAGTGAATTACAGGGCAGAAGTCAGAAAAAGTGACATGAATGACATCATTCATGTTTGGACCACCATGAACATACCATCATGACTTGCTGTTACGTGGTTCAGGTAATCCCATTCTTTCTTTCACAATACTTTGTACAGGTAGTTTGCCTTATTTCTGAAAAAAAAGTCTAAATGAATAAGTTGTTGGCATATTTTCATAAGCTATTCAAATATTAATGAGGAATTGCAGTTATATATAAATAAACCCTCTGTGATTCTGTGATTAAAATGAATTGAATAACAATAATAATCCTCAATATATTGGTAGAATATCAGATCTATGTCATTATAAATGACATATTAATATTTCCACCAGCATTTTGTCATTCATGAAAAATAATAATGAACAACCTGTGCTGTATTTTTTTAATTTTAAGATATATTTAACTTTTTTTTTGTCTTGATTTGTGTTTTTAAATGTTTCTCAACCAGAATCCGAGGATACTGGATGGTGAGTAGTTAAGCTTATATTTTTCCTCTCAATTATTTTCAAGATTTTCTGCTTGATTTTACTGTATTATATTTATATCACTATTGTTTAAATCACCAAAAACTAGAAACGTCAAATGTTAAAGAGGATCCAAGAACTGATTAATGTTAGTCACTTACGAAGTGCCAATGCATCTGAATCCGAATGAATGAGCTAATAATTCAGTTCTCTTGCTCTCTAGTCACACTAGATAGGCATCTATGGACCTTAAATTTTCCAGACACATGCAATCTTGTATTCTGGCAACCAGACAAAACTTTAGTTCAAATATCCTGTTGACTTAGCTTAGTCAAGATCCGGAAACTGTTTCTCTCTCTAAATCCCCTGATTCATTTGTCATGCTTGAGGCATGACCACAGAAGCAGGTTATTCACAGGATAAATTTCATGCCTCTTTTAACTTTTCCGCAGCAGCACAGTGCACTGACCCAAATGGTAGACAACATAGCTTCAGCTCCTTTGCAGAGTCAGAGAATTTTGACCCAGCATTCCCTCTCTCATCAAAATCCTACCAACTCCTAATTAAAAAAAAAACACCAACGGATTTACTGTCTTTGAATTGATGTTGTGTCTGTCTACAGAAAATGTATGAAGTCTCGTTTTGGCCTAGTTCTATGAGTCCTTCAATGGAAATTAAGGACTTAATGGCATATTCTCCTCTGTGGGATGTTTCTAGATTTCACCCCTTTGTACTTTCATTTTAGATTAATTTCAGACATGAACCAGTTTTGTATCTTCTTCAGAAGACATAAGAAATCTTGCACACCTGGCACAAAATTCAATCTTCCCTTCTAGTGACCTTGGAACATAGAATATATTCCATCTCATGCTTTTTAAAGACCTCAGCTCTGTTGCTGCTTCTTTCTTCTACCCCTGAACCAGTGGGTGAGGTGACAGATGGTAATTCAGGCTTAGGTTTCTCTGAACTCCTTCCTTCATCTTTCCCACATTTGAAATTGCATTTCAATGCCCTTCATGCACATGTTCCCTTGTATTCAAGGTGCAATTCCATGCTGAAGGCAGCAGCAAAAGATCAGTATATTTTTCAAGGTTTTCATATGTTCTGTTGTTATCGATTATGTTTATTTGAAAAGAGAATACCTGCACAAAAAGCAATTTTCTCTCCTTGTGCTATTCTACATTGTGCTACTTATTGCTGAAGATATTGGGGTCTGAGTAAGATTGTTCTCCTTCATTACCCCACATCTCAGTTTAGTAGTGCAATTAATTCACAATCCTGTATTTATTAGTTCACAGTACTAACCACAGAGATAGTTTGTAGTAGTGCAAACTCAATGGTGTGGCATTACTTAAGATCTAACTCATAAAGCAGACAAAGACTAAAGAGAAAAGTTGCTATTACAGTAAATACAATTTTCAAAAGAGAAAGAGAAATGAAATAGTAATAGTAAAAATCCATTCTAAACACTAGGAGACTATATGCCTTTCATTTCCTTTCACCCAAAGCCAATCATACATTTTCATTACTTTGGATAGCACTAAACCAGGGCTTATTTTAACAGCATTTCAAGGCATTGGCTGTGATGTCTTTCCATTTAAGGGAGAAGGAAAACAAATGTTTGTATGAGAATCAAAATCTCAGCTCTATCACAGCATTAGCAAGGTTGGAAGAGACCTTGGAGATCATCAATTCCAACCTGTAACCCAACACCAACCCATTGTGGATGGGTGTCACATTAGCCAATTTCCAGTCTTGTGATACATTACCAGTAAACCAGGACTGTGGGTAAATTATGGAGAGTGGCTTGGCGAGTTCATCTGCTAGTTCTTTCATCACTCTCAAATGGGTCCCATCTGGTCCCATGGACTTGTGAGGATCCAAGCCACTCAGCAAGTCTCTGACTACCTCCTCTTGGATTACAAGGGGGTTATATTGCACCTCGACTCCTTCTGTCAGCCCACTAGTCCAGTTGTCCTGCAGGCACTCTGTCTTACTGTTAAAAACAGAGGCAAAGGAGGTATTAAGTATTTCTGCCTTTTCCTCATCGCTACTTACTATGTTCCCTTTTACATCCAATAAGGAGTGAAGGTTGTTGCAGCCTCTCTTTTTAGTGTTGAAGTACTTTTAGAAACATTTCTTATTGTCGTTAAGAGACGGCTAGGCTGAGTTCCATCTGGGCCTTTGCTTCTCTAGTTTTTCTCCTGCATGACTTGATGACTTCCTTAAACACACCCTGACTTACCTCCCCCTTTTTCCAAAGGCTGTGCATCCTTCTTTTCTCCCCTAGTTCTTTCAGGAGCTCTTTGCTCATCCAGGCTGGCCTCCTGCCCCTCTGACTCATTTTTCGGCACATTGGGACCACCTGCCCCTGCGCCTTCATGAGCTCATTCTTCAAGTATGTCCAGCCTTCTTGGACCCCCCTGCCATTAAGGGCTCTTTCCCATGGTACCCTCCTGATTAATATCTTATATGGAACTCATTAGCTTTAAAGTATATAGGAATACCACTACATCCATTTCATCTGCCCTGGAAGGAATGAGAAATCAAGCTACAAGGATAAGGGAGGAAAGTGAGGTATCTGACTAAACAGAGGTATAAATTTGTATTTTGCAACACTTGGCAGAGAGCACATAGAATGTCCACCAGAAAGACTGGATAATGTCTCCTGTTTCCCACTGCTGACTGTAAAAGAGAGATCAGGTTCCTTTGGACCTGTGACTATAAATTTCTACCTTGGAAAACACCCCTTCTGATGGGAAGGAGAGTATTTACACTGCTCTGAATGGAGCCTCAGCTAAGAGTTGTTGACTGTAGGAGTCTCTACATGCTGTGATGTTGAATTTGCCAACACTCACACAACATCGTGTTTGATCTCTACTCAAATTTGCCTTTACACTGTTTGAAGAAGTTGCCCTCAAATCTGGTCCAAAGTTAGCAGCTGCAGTGGCTGAATCCCAGTGTTGCCATCCAGTGAGCTGCCTTTGTCTGTACGTGACTGCAATCAGACTGCAATAACCCATATAGGACATGGCCACAGGAGGAAATGCTTTCTCTGCTTCTTCCTGCCAGAAGAGTTGGATGTGGCAAAAAGCTGGGATGAGAAGGCTTTTCACAGCTCCTTCTCCTGTCCCCTCGCCTCCTTCCCCAACATGTATCCTGAAGAAAAGGTGTCCCTTGTTTTTCTGGGGCATTCATAGACATTGGGACAGGTAGTCACTGAGAAATATGACAGCAGGATGATGTTGTCTTCCTTCTCTTCTTCATATGTTTTCAGGGCCAAGAGTTCCATTTGTCTTTGAGGAGATCCTGAGAAGGAAGAAGGAAGTGCTAAGGAAGAAGCAACTTGGGATAGATAGGTAGAAGAATCTTAAGAAGAATATCATCATAAACTGTTCCACATTAGTGTAGACAATATTTTTAATATATAAAGTATTTTTATCTCATATTCCTTCATCCATGCTCAAAATCATGAAATTTGAATATTCCTGAGATTTAGGCAACTATAAGAAGAGATGGTATTTGATCAAGATTTATTTTAAAGCTAGTTATGACTTTTAAATTTTTGTGCAGACATGATGTTCAGGGGAAGACTTCACCAGAAAGCTACATTTATGCATAGCCCTGTGACCATCGAGTGCTATCAGAATACATATTTCAAACTAAAATAGAAGGGGATTCATATAACACTGAACAGTCCCTGTTTGAATTACTGTTAGGGAGGTTACCTAACTCCTCGTAACTATTGATTCCAGCTTGATGACATCCTTGTTATCATGCTGCAAAGGCTGCCTGTATCCTACATGCTTTTGGTTATAGTAATATTATGAGCACCATATGAATTAGCACCAAACAGGGAGTAAGAGATTATTGCTGCCAGACACTAATATTAGTCTCTGAAGGAAAAAAAACATTATTTTCCCCTTGAAGCAGTACTTATTCCTTTTACCTCCCTATGATTTCTATATTGTGTTTATTCATTATTTAAATACAAGTGTAAGAAGTGCAACATAAAATATATGTAAACCTTAAACCATGTTAAAATATCCTTGAAGAACTGCATCAGGGACCAAAAGATAGTTCTCCAACAGCTCTCATTATTCATGGATCATTGATATGATAGACCCTAATAGCTTCCTCAAAACCATTACAATGTGCTATATAAATGCAAGCCCTTAATCCATGGTCCATTGGCATGATAAAATGCAACACTCATGCAAAACCCTTGCAGTCTATCAAGTGAATGCTTACTATTAGAGGTATTTAATTTGTGGATTATTGCCACAATTGATCATTACACTTCCTTTGGGGCTGCTATGGTCTACCCCATTAACATATTAATGTGAGCACTAATCGATAGATTATTGATAAAAGTATTTCCATCTCTTTGTCAAAAGAGGTCTCAGGCTTGAGGGATCTTTCTCTTATATAATCTCCTAGACTTTAATTCAATTCATTTCCGGTTCAATGACTTACAATCTCATTTCTTTCTTCTCCTTCATTATCAATTGTTTATGTAAATAAATAAATTCACATGTTCAAATTGCATTTTGGATACATTCAAGAAAAACAAGACTTCAGCTTTCATTTCTATTACTTGTGAGATCTAACACAAAACGACACAAGCAAAAATATGTACTCCAGGTTTAAAATGTGGTAGAAAGACTCCTCTGAATGCAGACACTATTATACTTTAGGTGGCAGAGAGAGTAAAAACATTAATGGATAAACATATTGCATATGTATACCAGTAATGAATGTATTTTAAGCATTATTTCTCATATAATTCCTCGTTTAAAATTCCTAAATTTATCAACCCAGACCCTATGGATATGTAGTTTTAAGATTAGCCTTTTAATGTTTACCTCTTAGAAAAGTTCTTGATGTTGTCCAGTGGCAATCAGATATTCCTGGCCTGCAAGTATTAAAATGGTTCAATCTCACCTCATAACCCCCAATAGCTTACATTCTTGTCTATTCCTGCTAGTATTGAAGTGATAGCTGATTGAGATGAGAAACTCACGGACTAAAGAGTGGCTTCTATTTTAGTTTGAAATATTCTTCCAGGCTGCTTGGTAGCAAAAAGATTGAATCCAAGACTCTTACCTTGCTTGTATTCCCAGCTGGGATGCTGCTGCAGTGACCTGGCTGCTTACTTTCCTGTGAAAACTTGCCTTTCAGTTTCAGTAAATCAACACTTCTCAACAAAAGAAAAAAGTCTGTTTTGCTAGAAAATTTATTATTACCTGTTTTCCCTCTTGCTTCGTTCTCTTTGACCACAGTTTAGATAGACTCCTGGATGCGTCCAACTCGTGTCAATAAGGCATAAGTCTAGTACTGCTGTGGTGACTGCAGAATCTCAGGTCTCATGAAAATATTTTCTTTTCTAGACTTAGTGGTTGCTAAGAGAAACTAGGAACGTAAACTGAATGCAGCAGTTTTACTTACAGCTGCTTGGAGACACAAAAGAGGAACAGCAGATGGTGTAGTAGCAGCAGTTGCTAGAGCAAAAACCCAGCAAGAAAGCCACTTGCTCCCACATCTGCAGAAACAGGTATGTTTCTAATTTTTTGGGGGGTTGGTAGGTATGTGAAAATCTGGTTCAGAGGAGAAATATGGCTGAGGAATGGACATGGGAAGTGAGCAGAGATTGTGCCAATAACAGCACTGAATAGGATCAGAAGGAAAGTTTACTCACCCTGCCACACCTCATCACCTGTGTCAGAGACTCAGATATTTTCTGCTTTCAGCCAGGGTATGCTGTTTTCCATCTGAGAAGTTCTTATCTAGTCTAAAACTGCTGATCTTTTTTTTTTAAGAGATAACTTCCATTGTAGCTAAGACTTCTGATTTTTTTAAACCCTGTATCCTTCCACTATGAAGTATTGGACTAGATGATCCTTGTAGGTCCCTTCCAACTCATAATATTCTGTGATTCTGTGATTCTGTGATTGCCACATAAGTTCTGTAGCAGCATATTGTAAGATATGTGAATTCTCTTAGCCCTATTTTTAGCCTTCTGTGAACAAAATTATAGCAAAATCAATTTAAATCAGATAGGTACAATAAATAAAGGCAAGAGGGGAGAGGAAAACATCTCAGCTGAGAGCATATATGGGTTTTCAGCTAATAGCGTGCACTTTTATAAATTGTGACAGTCTCTCAGTTTGACAAGAGTAGGTAGTTTAGGCTCCAGACCTGACTTACATTAAAATGGTCACAATCTAATGGAGATAACCTCAGCAAGTTAATTTCTTTGCTTCTCTGATTTTAGAGAAGAAAATATAAAAACTCCATTTATTTTAGAGAATGCAAACAAATAATTTTAAATAATGTGCCACCATTTGCCTTGCAGCTGTGCTCAGCTCAGCTCTACAAAATTACTTTCCAGGGCGCTCTTCCTCATTAAAATGACTCTGAGGGCAAGTCTGTAGTGAAACTTTTGCTTCACTGCTGGAAACTGCCGTCTAGCTGTACTCGTTCAAGAGTTTTTGTATCCATGCTCTAAAGGCAGTGAAATTATGTTCAGTGTACCCAGTAGTTGTTTTTCAAATCCTGCTGTTCTCACTGGTTACCTGTATAGAATAGACTATAGTGCTGAACAGGAAAATATTGTGTAGTGGGAGGTGAGCTGGCCTATGCAAGGATGGGACAAGGACCTCTAAAATGTTTTTTATTGAATCACAGAATCTTAGAATATTTGGGTTGAAAGGTACTTGAAAGACCCTCTAGTTCCAACTCCTCTACCATGGGCACAGACATCTTCCACTAGCCTCATCCAACCTGTCCTTACACACCTCTGTGGATGGGATATTCACATCTCCTCTGGGCAACTCTTTCCAAAATTTCTTCTTATAGCTAACTCAAATCTACTCTCTGTCAATTTGGAGCTACTAGTCCTTGTCCTGTCACAACTTTACTTGTGAAAAGTCTCATTTCAGCTCTCTTGTAGGTCCCTTTTAGTTACTGGAAGGTTCTAAGGTCTACTTGAAGGTCTACCCAAAGCCTTCTCTTGTCCAGACTGAAGAATCCCAACTATCACAACTTGTATTCAGAGGACAGGTCCTCCAGTGCTATGATCTTCATGGCCCCCTCAGGACTTGCTCTAACAGGTCCTTGTCCTTCCTATGTCTGAGCCCCAGAGCTGGATAAAGTGGTCAAGGTGGGGTCTCACAAGAGCAGATTAGAGAGTACTCTTCATCTCCCTCAACACTGCTTCTGATGCAGACCAGGATATGGTTGGTTTTCTTGGCTGCAAGCTCATGACTGACAAGTTGTGTTGAGCTTCTCATCAACCAGCACTCCCAGTTCACAGGTTCACAGGTTCACAGGTTATTCTGAGTTGGAAGGGATCCACAGGATCACCTAGTTCAACGCCCACCCAGGGATCAGGGCCACAAGTGTGGAAACAGGGGCACCATGCTCCATCCATCCAAGCCTCCCACCAACTAGGCCATGTCACTGAGCTCCTCATCGAGTCTTCTCTTAAACACCTCCAGGGATGGTGACTCCACCACCTCCCTGGGCAGACCATTCCAATGAGAGGTCACTCTCTCTGTAAAAAACCTCTTCCTAACATCCAGTCTAAACCTCCCCTGGTGTAGCTTAAGGCCATGTCCTCTCGTTCTGGTGTCTTCAGCCTGAGAGAAGAGATCCTCACTCACCTGGTGGTAACCTCCCCTCAGGTAGCTGTAAACAGCAATGAGGTCACCTCTGAGCCTCCTCTTCTCCAGGCTGAACAACCCCAGTTCCCGTAGTCACTCCCCATAGGGCTTGTCTTCCAGTCCTTTCACCATTCCTTTCATTCTCTCCCCAGCCTGCATTTCTGCTTGAGACTGACCTTGCAGTTGGCCTTGTTGAACTTCATGAGGTTCACATGAGCCCACCTCTCTTGTTCCTTGTGGATGACATCTCTTCCCTCCACTGTGTCAACTGTACCACCTGGACTGGTGTAATCTGAAAATTTGTTGAGGGTACACTCAGTCTGTCTCCATGGCGCTGACAAAAGCCAGTCCACATACTGACTGCTGATGAATGCTACTCATCATTGGTCTCCACTGGTTTTGTAGAGAGACAGCTCATAGTGTTGGTTATTATATGGAGATTATTTGAGTATTAGTGGTAGTAAAATAAAATGTTTCAGCTGTATTGTTCTGTATGTTCTTGCAGATATATTTTGTGCTGTGTGTATAAAATTAGTACAGTGGTAAGTGTCCCCACCTGGCGTGTGGGAGACCCGGGTTCAATTCCCGCCAGGGAGACAGTGTTAAGATTTGGACTCAATGATCCTTGTGGATCCCTTCCAACTCAGAATATTCTGTGATATCTGTGATATATCTGTACAACAGGGATGATTAGAAATGGTCTACTGATTTTTTCAGAAATAAGAACAATTATGGAAATAATGTAAAAAGATTGTATTTGTTTTTCTTCTTCCAGTGGCCTTTAGGAGATTTCTGTGAATGAAAAATTTTATAAAACAAATGTTTTTAAAACGCCTGGAATTCCTTTAAATTATAACAGTGTTGCTGGCTGTTGTGACATTAGCTGCTCTCATGAAGTTGCTTAATGATATCTTGTTAGTGATGGAAGATAATGAGATGATAAGGGCAAAATTCATTGACCTTTCTAAGCTTTTGATTCACTAAATGACACTGTTAGATAAGCTAATTAAATTTTCCTTTTTCTGCTGGAATGATGGCTTGGTTCTGATCTTACTTGATTAAGAGGAAAAATCAGTGGCTATCATTCAGATTTATTACTATTGAAAGGTGCCTTAGGGCTCAAGAACTGATTTACGTCTTTTTATTTAGTCCTAAATTATCTCTATGATATTTGTGATAAGACCTAAATTGACTTACATGGTATTTGACAACATTATTTTGTACAACAGTTCTGTAATATCCTTGCCTTAATATGCTTGCTTTCCAAAAAGCATTTGGAAAGACAAACTTGAAATAATTGCACATTGGAATGGAATGCCCAGGGAGGTGGTGGAGTCACCGTCCCTGGAGGTGTTTAAGAGAAGA
>WEKX01010290.1:129547-142737 GCA_013390025.1 Pitta sordida
AACTAAGTATATTAACCCATACATCTAACTTCATGTCTCAGACTTCTAATGTCATTAAAAACTCACTAAAAAAGATTCACAGTCTATTTTTCTTAAAATTATATTGACATTTATTATTAATACATCTTATTTGTATCATTTAAGTTTAAACAGAATTTTTCTTTCCCCGCTACTTGAAGTGGGATGCTGCCAGAGTGACTGAGTTCTGGCTGGTCAGGCAATTCCAAAGAGATTGGTGCTACATTAGGATTCTTCTACTCCTTTGGAATTTCCTGAGCTTAGTATTAAAAATGACGCCCCATAAACCAGCAGGTTCCTGGAAGCCCAAATGAAGTCTGGTTTAGGTGAGAAGTTCCAGGTCCTTGAGACTTTCTGCTGCAAAATTAAGGCTCAGCCCCTGGAAGTTTTGCCATGGGTTTGCAAAACCTCCAGACAGGTCACAGGCACCACAATTATGTTTGTGTGACTCTGAGGTAGACTCTGCAGGAGTTCACCTTGCTCACCCCGTCCAGAGCTGGGAACAATTCAACATCAGCTAAAGTGCTGGACGGTGTATAAGGAACGATAAAGGACCCTGTATGTACTTTTCAGATGAGATCCCTATAAAAAACCTTTGTCTGTAAAGTTGCAAAAGAACAGAAAGCTACCCGAATCCACAGAAGCCATTAAAATCTGTGAGAGGAATATGAACAGGGAGACGCTTACGGGTACACATATGACATTTTGCATTTTGCAGCAGATCAGCAGACTTCTGTAGCAAGGGTAGGAAAGAGTGATTCATTGGCAAAATCAGAGAAGGCAAACTGATGAAGTTTGTCTCCTCTGAGTGTTGTGGAGGAATGCAAAGTGGAGGCTCTTGATTCTTTCCAGAAGGTAGGACTCCTCAGCTCCACAATGCTTCAGACTGACTGGAAAAAAGAGGCAAAGGAGTGCAAACAGATTTGATTATTTTGATTTTATTTATGTGCCTAACATTCTTGCAAAAAAAAGAATATTGTACTGAGAGGCTTCAAGTCAAATGTACTCTAATATATGCAAGTCTACTTGATTACAGTCGGGTCTCCTATATCATGGACCCGTGGTCTTAATCATCCCACAGTGCAAATGCAGGCAAGAGACACGAAGATGACCAAGAAATTTTCTTTAAAAACATGGTTTGTATTAGAAGAACAGCACAGCCTAAATATCTAGAATCCTTAAAGCAGTGATGGTTTCCAAGAGAAGAACCTCAACCAGATTCCCTAAGAAATATTGTATAAAATAAAACCATTTTGTCATTCAACTAGTGAAACAATGTCAGTGATTTTGGATGTTTTACATTCTTCAAGCTATACTAGGAGCTTCACTTAAGTGAAAAGATTGCTATAGGTGGCACCTTTCAGATCAAGCAAGGGGTATTTAACAATATAAAGGTCTAAAGAATTTTCTAATTTGCTTTTGAAAGCACAAACATAACTGCAGTACTTCTAAGCATTGTTTTGGAACATTTCTATTGGGGAATACTCAATGCAGAATTTAAATAAATAATAATAATAATAATGAAGCTGTGATTTATTGACATCTGATAGATTATAGAGTGAAGAACACTGTTATGAAGCTACTTTGAAGGGTAAAGAAAATTTTTTTTCAAAGTCAGGTCGGGCAAGATTTTACCATTATTCCAGTGAATTTAGTTGACATATGCTTGTTACTTTCTGTTTTCTTATTGTAGGAAATCACAGTTTTATCTGTATTAATCTGTATTTAATCTGTATTCCATAAATGTAACCTATAGACAATCACAGTCTCTGTAATTTTAATATCTGTACACTTAAGTTTTTTGAATGAGTCTTGGCCTTGCTGTGGCTCATGCCAATAGGCATTCTCCAAAACAAATCTCCAATAGAGGTTTTGAGTTATCATAGGAGAGAGGCCTAATGTGACATTAGGGACATTCCTGGTGTGGACACCCTGTTTTGGACAGCTATTCTGCTCCACTTCGTCTGATCATGAGGCTGGAGCCCTTAGTACACTCAACTTACTAGTTTAGGCATAGCCATATGGATAGAGGTTTGGAGAAAATTGCAGCTTAAATCTAATGTATGTTCTACATAACATGCAGTACCTTGAAACAGATTTTGTGTATCAGTCTTCTGAGATACCATGGTGCCTATTATAGTCTAGTGTTATAAAGTATGGTGTCCAAAACAGGTCTGGAGACAGCTAGAACTGTCTACTCCTCTTTCACATCTCCAAGAATGTGAATGTTGCATGATGCGGTGTTAAATGGCACAGCTACTGAAGTTCAATACTGAGAGATTAAACAAAAAATGTTACAAGCCTACAGGGTAAGAGGAAATATTACTTTACAGTTCAACCAGTTACAAACTGGATTACCTAAACATAGAACAATAGTTTTGAAGAATTTGAACAAATAAATGTATAATGTTACAAAATTGCTATGCCCAGAATTTCTATTGGCTTCCCACAGAGACCAGTATGCGGCAGATTTATAGAAATAGTTTGTAGACAGTTTGATTGTTCAATAAGTAAAACTGTGTAAGACACATTTTTTAATATAAAGTCATGTCTGCTTTATTCTCAAAACTTCTTTTTTCCTGTTTCCAATTTCATTTCCCAGTCATGTAGAACAGTGTGGTATAACCCCGAAATGAGACTGAATAAAATGAAAAAGGGCAGCATACACTGTGCCAAGCAAAATGCCACCTTGACAGTGGTGCTGAATACTAATGAGTAATTATTTGGTCTCACTCCAATCAGTCTTGATCAGATAATTAATTCAGGGGTTGACCATATGACCTGAATTTCTGAAGGCAATTGTTGCATAATAACTTTTCTCTGTGTGTGAACAGCTGGTTTGCAAAATGTAAATTCATTTTAAACAAAATACATTCCCTTCATATCAGTTTTCAAAACACAATACTGTGCACGTACAAAAATCTATAAATGTATCCATAAATGTAACCTATAACCCTGTGTAATAAATGTAGGTTAAAAATATTTTGGATTCAAATAGCCTCTATTCAAGATCACTGTTCGTGTATAAGTCTATTGTATTAGTTATTAAGCACAGTAAAATTACCAAATAGAACCTCCAGGTTATCTCAATTTCTTATCACTAAGTATCTATTTAGATCTGCAAATTCACTTTGGCTAAATCTTAAAATGTAGCTTCTTCCTACATCCGAAAAAGTAGACGGGTAATAGACTTTATATTAAAGTATTAAATTATTGCTCTGTTATTTTTTATTTTTCTTGGAAATTTTGTTTAAATTCCTATGAGACAGTGATGGATAAGTGGGGACAGAAAATAGATTTTATTTCCTTTGCATATGTACATAAACAGTTTCCATTCATGAATATAGGAAAATGTGAAATAAAAGCAAATGTAGTTTCTGAAGAGAACACGCTCCTTCTCTAATGAAATCACATAGATATGCCATGTGAGAATCTAAATTACTGAGTGCCTCGAAAAGACAAAGACAGTATGTGGTGTTACTTGCAAAACTTGATATTTCGAGTCTAACATTCTGGATTCTAGTTCAAGGTAGCAAGAAGATCAAGGAAGTAAGTCAGTTCATTGAGCACCCTTGATGTGAATAAATAAATAAAAACATATATGGAATTGAGGTTATGAATCTTGTTCCTGTGGTGCCTTGAATTTGAGGTGGGGGGAGTGGAGGGCGTCTACTCTGAGTCAGGAAATGAATTTGAGAAGTGGAGGAAGAAGAAAGGTTTGACACAGGATCTTAAGTGCAATCACAGAAAACCCAGTGTCAGAAGATTCCTAACGGTTTTAGTTAGACCAATGATGGCCCTATTTATAAGTGAAATAGACCTTATCTTTAGAGGAAGGACTGACTATAAATCATTAAGACAGATCTGGAAGTATATTAGTTGGAAGAAGAGAGAAATTGGAAATGCGATGCTTCAAGTTGAATCAGCATCACTTCCAGTGGATTCCTGAATGTGGGTACTCAGGAATCTACTGAATTAAAAAATCAATGGAAATTTGGAAAGGAAATGAAAAGAAAGAAACACTGGAATATTTGGTTAATATAGATGAGCTGCCACCAGCATGAAAGACTCTCCAACTGGAGAGCAGCATCTCATGAAGGAGAGTTAAAAAAAATTAAATTTAAAAAAATTATCATTCTCATGAAGGAGAATTTAAAAAAAAAGGAAGATATCTCTGGACCCTGGCATAATAACAAACGAAGGTAACTGACATGACTTTGAATCACGAGACACATATGAGCTTCCTTTCTGTCCCAATGTAGGCTTTTACAGATAATGTTTCATTTTCTGGTGGGCAAGAATTAAGAAGCAGAGTAATCAGGAGACAATATAAAATTCTTTAGTGTGTTCAAGGGATCTTTTTTGTTGGCTTATGTCATGTAGTATTTATGATGGAGCTTTGGAAACTGGTTTATATATAAAACATATAAATTTCTCTAATATATCAATTCAAAAGTTCTTTAAAGCCAAGATACTGTCTCAAATACTTCTCCCTTTCTAGTGCTGCAGGAAAAAAAATGTAAGAACAGGTGCAGAGTGATTTTTTTTCCCTGTGTAAACCTCCAAGTTTCCTGGAACTTGCTGAAGCAAGTTTCATGAGGCTGCATTTCATCAGTTGTGTTTAACAGCTACGGATACTCACAATTTTTTCTAATCCTCTCTTCTAAATTACTTAGAATTTTTTTAACCGCTGTTAACGAAGACCAGAAAAACCTGAGGAGCAGGTTATTGATATATTGATATATGACACAAAACTTCTTGCCTCTGTAAACTGGAGGATCTGAAAAAGAAGGTATCTATGTTTGAGCTTCATGTCTCAGTTACGTAGTTAAGGAGATAGGCAGAGTACTGTCAGGGTAAAGGTAATTAGAAAGAGTGGAATATGCTGTGGATTGTGCCAAATCTGCATGTTAAAAAGACCCAACATTATGGCACACCTGAAGGAGCAAGTTTTTCTTATTTTACTGGGAGTTTGTCAATAGTGGGTTTGGGTGTTTATGTTTTTTAATAAGGATTTTAATTGTTTAGCTGTTGTGACCAACAGACCAACATGCATTCAATATTTATATGATTATATTTATTTAGGGGGAAAAAAGTAATTTTTTGAGGCATTGAAATCTCAGAACTAAGTTCTTCCACATTTTTTGGGGGTGAATCAGACATTTGACCACATGTTGTTAAACTATGGAGCTTGTCAACACTTGTTTTAGGGAAGCAAATTTATGTTACAGGAGGTGGGACTTGGGTCTAGCATAGTTTGTATTTTTTGTCAATCTAAGATTGTTAGAAAAGTCAAAGACATTTTCAGAATATGAAACATTTCATGAGTGTTGCAAAAGCACACTCAAAATATGAGTTGACAAAGTAAAACTTTATGGGGTTTTTTCTGTTTTCCTTTCCAGGACATAAATATGTGTCTGTGTCGTGGTTTGACCCTGGCTGGATGCCAGAGACTCACCCACAACCTCTCCTGGAGGAGAAAACACTGGAAAATAAAACTGGAAAATAAAATAAAACTGGTCACAGGCAAAAAAAGCAAGGCAACTAGAAGTAAAGAATATAAAGGGTTTATTTACTAACTAACAAGATCAGAACTGCAAAGGAAGCATCATTTATAAGGCAACCTTTCCCCCCCACCCCTCCTTCTCTTACAACAGATGTAATATTCCCTTTTTTCACCAGGAGACAAANCTCTATCTCTATAACCTTGAGGGCCCTAGCAGCACGGAGGCCCAGGCAAGAACTGAGCTGTTAACCTCCTTGCTGCCAGAGCAGCAAAAAAACCCCCTAAACCATAAGAGTCTTCTTGTTCCCACATCCCAAGATTCTGGTTGTGAGTGATACATACATCTGGTAAATTGTGAAACTTTTGGACATATTCATCCTAAGGAAAATGGTTGTAGGAGAAAGCTGGAGTCAGCTGGATTTGTGAAGGCTATAAATGGTAGAACAGCCTACTTTAATGTATTAAGGGATTGAAAATACCAGAGGATATATACAGGAAATATTAGGAAGAGTTGAGCATACTGGGACATAGAAACTGTTGACATGCTGAATATGGTTCAAGAGTATCACACTAAACCCGTTCAAGTACAAACTGTTGTTTTCTTACTGCAGAGACACTTTTCAAAAACTGTTTTAAGTTTTCTTATTTTAGTGATTAAGGGTGGAATGGATGAATCCTGTAGTTGGCAGAAGGGACAGCGTTAATTAAAACATTTGTTGACAGTTGCTTTTCTGTATCACTAAGAAAATTGTTGCTTACCTTGATAACTATTTTTTAGGTGTTCAGAGGCAATGAATATAATTTATAAAGCATTTGCTGACCACATAGGGAAAGGACTTTAAAATGTCCAACAGCCTTCTTCAGTTTACTTAGATTAAGGATATAGAGAAACATTTCATTTTCTGAAGTCATTAGGAAGCATAAAGGTCTTCCCAATTGCTTCCAATGGAGGTGAATTGAGACAGCTATTCAGGATGTGTTTGTGCTGACCTCTATTCTGACTCTTAATTAATTTTTATTTTAAAAATAATTTAAAAATCAGGGGAGATTTAGACTTAATATTAGAAAGCATTTCTTCACAGAGAGTGATCTCTCATTGGAATGGGCTCCCTAAGGAGGTGGTGGAGGCATTGTCTCTGGAGCTGTTTAAGAAGAGGTTGGATGATGCACTTAGTAGTCTGACTTGATATCAGGACAGGGGTTGTGGTATGTTGATATCAGGTTACGGCAGGTGGGGCATCAGGGGTTAGGTTAGGGTTTACGCCTTAGGATAAGTGTGTTAATTGGGGGAGGTTAGACTGTGGTTGGACTGCATGACCTTTATGGTATTTTCCAACCAAAATACAGTGAGCCCCCGTGTATTCGCAATCCCCTATTTGCGAGCTTCAGTATTTGCGGGTGATTTTCTCGCGAGATGTGTGACCTCGGCGCCTGCGCAGAACATACCGTGAATCCATCAGCTCATGAATATATAATGAGGTTATGAATATATAATTGGTCCCCCTCGCCGTCACCACCCACCAGACTTGCCGTACATGCTTCATTCTCACCATTTAGGAGAAAGGGGAGCCGGTCCCATCTCTGTGAAGCTGGAACCGCTGCCATGCTGCCGGCACAAAGTGACCGGCGCCATGCTGGAATTTCAGGGCACAGAGCGTGGTGCAGCTGTGAACTGGTGAAAGGTGGGGGATGGTTCCCGCTGCCAATGCCGACTTTGGGGTGGTGGTGGACAGGAGATTTAAACCCCAGGTGGACAGGAGTAGAGCCACTGAATCAACACCGTGTTTCAGCTTTGCTGGCACCGGGGTTAGGAGGTCGACATAGCCCAACATGNCCCTCCCGTGCCAAGCTGTTTCGCCTTCTGCCCTCCCTTCTGCTGTTACAGGTTAAAGAGTAGGTCAGAGCCACCAGCACTGCCAGGGGCATGACTGTCGTGAAGGCGCCTGTAGCCCTCACATCTGGGAATGCAGCTAAGCTGCTAGACGGCGAACTGGGAGAGAACCTCTGCCACTGTCCCAGCTGGTTCAGCTGTTGCTCCCGTCGTACAGTGCCAGGGTGGGTGTGCCCCGGCCAGCACAGAACTCATTCCCCGAGAGCCCCCCAGAATCCTGCTCTGGAGAGGCATGCCGCCTCTACCATGTTTGAACACAATATCAACCAGAAACCCTGATAAAAAACCTGATAAAAAACCCCAGTAGAGACACGGCAGGGAAAGGACAGTGGCAGGAGGCTCCATGCCCGCTTGGTTTTTCGAGGGGAAGGGGTCGGTTCCGACTTCCCAGTTACCAGCTGTGCCGGTTTCTGCATTTGGAAAAGCTCCCTTCCTGGAGCTGGGAGGTGGCAAAAAGCGTTTCCTCCCCTTTAAGGAGGCATTACAGAGGGAACCACGCCCTCAGGACTGGCCTTCAGAACTTATATGGGGAGGGGGCTTGGCTATGGGCGTGGCGTACTCGACTACGTAGTGGGTTCGTTATCTTTGCGGATTTCACAACTCGCAGGAGGTGGACCAGATCCAACAGCCTGAGAGTAATGGGGATTCACTGTAGTAATTCTGTGTAATTCCGTGTAAAGCTTCTATTTGACAAATAAAAACATGTAGACTGAAGTGTAAATTGCTTGGCTCAGAAAACTGTAGTTAATCTAGAACTGAGGCATACGTGTGTCTATATGGGTCTTATTTTGGAGCATCCCTTCAAAGATTTTTAAGAAATAGAGACAATTGCACATGGCTCTGCAATAAGCATTTATTTTTCCTTTGCTGCAGATGGTAAAGTTCTTCTGCTGGATTGGGGTATGAAATTTGTGATTCACAGGTATAATTCTCTTTGGCCTGAAAAGGGTCACCTTGCAAAAGAGGTCCTTGCAAAACCACAAATCAACACCTATTACTCCAAAAGCTAATTAGCAACGTTGTAAAATGAAGACTTAAGGGAGAAGAATGGAAAGAAGTGAGGATTCTTTTCTGCAGTACAATAGAATTAGAAGTACACTCATACCTTGATACATCGCACTGTCATATTCGCAGCCTCAGTGACTCATGGAAATTTTTTCCACAAATCTGCCTCAGTTAAGAAAGCATTTTAGCATCTCTGCCTTGTCTCTGGCCTGCTTGTGAGGTGATCATCCTGTAACAGGCCAGTGACATTTCTATACTGCCTATTGCTATCGGTATGCTATCGGCTGCAGGATGATCAGGTGGAAAGGGACCTGGGAGTGCTGGTTGATAGAAAACTTAACATGAGGCAGCAGTGTGCCCAGGTGGCCAGAAAAGCTAATGGTATCCTGGCCTGCATCAGGAATAGTGTTGTCAGTAGGACTCGGGAAGTTATTCTCCCCCTGTACTCGGCACTGGTTAGGCCACACCTTGAGTACTGTGTCCAGTTCTGGGCTCCTCAGTTTAAGAGGGATGTTGAGATCCTTGAGCGGGTCCAGNTATATTTGAAAAAACTTGTTGTTGTCCCCCTCATTTCTGGCCAACTTGAGCTCCAGCTGAACTTTGCCTGCCCTCTCTACAGTGGCAAGCATCGTCTTTGAATCCTCCCTATGTCACTTAACCTTGCTCCACCGGGCATACACCTCCATATTTTGCCTTACTTCCAAGAGAAGATCCCTGCTCAGCCATGTCAATCTGTTGCCTCACCTGCTTGACTTCTGACATTTGGGAATTGCCTGATCTTGTTCCCTTATCAGGTGAAGTTCCAAAAGTGACCAGCGCTGATGTCCTCCAGCACCTGTAAAAACATTTTCCACGAGGATCTTACTTACTAATTTCCTGAGCAGCCTGAAGTCTCCTTTCCTCATGTCCAGAGTTAAGGTTTTGCTTGCATTTTTCCTTCTGTCAACAGAGATTTTAAACTCGATCACTTTGTGGTCACTGTGGTCAAGATGGCCATCAATCTCCACTTTGCTGATGAGATCCACTCTGTTGACAAGCAGCAGATGAAGAAGTGCATCTTTCAGAGTTCACTTTCTCAGGACCTGTTCCATAAACTTGTCATCCAATGTTTTTGGCCATCCATACAGTAAAATGTGGTTTTTTTGTGTTCAGATTGAATTTCACACCCTTTAATTTATACCGTTTGCCTCTTATGTTGTCACAAATACTACTGAGAAGAGTCTATCTCCAGCTCCTTCGTTCCCTCTCATCAGGTAAGTCTGCTGTTCCTAATTTGCCCAGTTTCTTACTCCCAGAAAAACTCAAGCTTGCTTTGAAAAGAGCAGCTATACTGCATTAAGATGCAAACAGACTTGAAAGAAACATAACTTGGTCTGTGTGGTGCTGTACTAATAACTCTTGTCAGACCTGAAACAATTTGCACTGCTTCCATCCATTGTTCTGATGATACAATGTACAGATAATCCATCTTTAGACAACTCAGACATGTTCATATTTAATCATTAGCAAGAAATGTGGCTATTGGCTGAGAGTTTAGTTTTAATTGTCATTTATCTTTAATGTATTGTACATCACAATAAATGTAAGTTGAAAAGCTGTGTTGAATCATTTTGATCTATTGCATTAGGTAGCTTAAAAATGTGACATGCTGAAATGACAAACTACTACATCTCTGTTGAAGATATGAAGTGTTTAGGATTACTTTTCATTCAGAAAGACCACATCACTTTAGAAGAGGACTTGTGGAACAGAAATAGCATGACGAAGGGTAATACAAGTATCTTTCAAGGTCATAGACTATCAAAGTCAACAAATTCAAACAATCTCTAGAAGCAGGAATTTTTGAAATATAATAGGTTTTACTCAGAATCTGTGTTATGTAAGTCACGTCTTAAGAAAACTGTCTTTCCAGTCTAAATACATCACTCTTGTTTTTTAAAACATTTTAACTTACATCCTCTTTCAAAATGTTTTATTAAAGCAAATTCAATTTAAATGCATCAACTACTTGACAAGGAAACCCATTTTTCACCCCATTAATCTATGATTTTTCAAAGACACAACAAAACTTTTTTCAAGCTCCATTTCTCCATATTTGCCCAAAATTTTGTCTTTAATGACATTACAAGTAGGATTGTGAAAATGTACCTTGATCCTTTTCTTAACATTACAAGTAGGATTGTGAAAATGTACCTTGATCCTTTTCTTAATATGCATACAATCTAATAAAGGGATCTATTTTGTCAGAAATTGCATATTCTGACATTACTACTACAGTTGGCCCTCTTGCACTTCATGCCCCCCATATTGTGGCTTCACATCTTAAAGGCATGATTTTTTAGTGATTAAGGAAGCCTGCACAATTGCGCGTGTGTGACCTGGCCTTGGCACTGGGACGGCGGCACCAACACCAGCACCCCTGCTTTCTCAGGTGTCCAAGACTTTATTAAGTGACTCTCCAGGAGATACTTGCCTATGCTGGGTATGGAGAGACCAGGTCTACCCACTCCAAGAGACATCAGGACAGCAGTGCAGGTGGGCCCCCGCACCCAGAAAGGGGTTTTTCCCAGCGTGGCGTGGCTGCAGGCTCCGGGAAGGACCAACAGAATCACTGATACACAGCAACACAGTGATGAAACTGTGCTGGGGGCCACGTGGAGGTGCAGGGAAAATTTACATATTAATGAGCTCCCATTCCAGGTGGAAATAGGGCTTTGTGGCATCCGATTAAGACCACGGGTCCATGATATAGGAGACCCAACTGTAGTATAAAAAGTTCACAACACCTTCCATAAAAAACAAGAGACATACATTTCAATGTAATTATTTTCTTATCAACAGTGAGGTAAATGTACTGTCCTCATAGAGAGTACAACTACTTCCACTTAAACTGGTGGCTCACACTACATTCTTCAACACACAGATTTTCACCTGTTTTAGCAAAAAATTAATATGTCTGCATTACTTGCATTCTAAGACATTCAAAGCAGATGAATTTATATACAGTCGGCCCCTTGCCCTGGCCCTGGGATGGCAGTGGTGGTGGCCCCACCACTTCCTGCTGGCCACGGGATGGTGGTGGCGACAGCCCCGCCGCTTTCCTCCCCCCGGCATGGCCACTGCAGCAATTGATACACAGAAACACAGTGCCAGAACAACACCGGGGGTCTGTGTGAGGGTGCGGGGTAAATGTGCATATTAATGAGCTTCCATTCAACGTGGAAGTAGGGCTTTGCAGGACCCGAATAGGACCGCAGGACTGTGGTATAGGAGACCTGACTGTACGTATAACTGTGAAGAGACTTTTGTAATTAAGGTGGAAGGAAGACCAAACTGAAGAATGAATCCACCTAATCACAAAATCACAGAATGGTGAAGTTTGAAAGGGCCCACCATCAGGGGGATCCGCTTAAGCAGTCATCCTAGAGCATCTTGCACAGGATTGTGTCCAGACTTTTCTCTAATATCTCTAGTGAGGGAGACTCTACAACCTCTCTGAAGAATCTGTTCTGGTGCATGATCACTCACACGATAAAGAATTTTTTTCACATATTCCAGTGGAACTTCCTGTGCATCAGTTTCTTTCTATTGCCTTTTGTGCTATTTTTCAGCAGAAGAGCCTGAAATATTCTCCAGTTCCTTTAAGTTGAGTTGATGTGAATAATACCATCTGTGTAAACTGTAGCATATTCAAAAGAAGGAAAAAATGTTAACACATTTGTTAACAGGTATTTTGCACTTTTTAAGAGCTTTCCATCCATTTAAGGACATGATGTTTTGGAGCTCCCAAATCCTTTCTGAATTAGGCTTCAGCAAGAACACGTTAGGGCTATGTGGCAGAGTAAACTAAAGCTGGCAGAGATTACTCAGAGAGTTCAGGTGAAGGAAGGTGCCAGATGGTTTCCTGCATTGAAGTCTCAACTCCTGAATTAATTTCAACAGGCATGAGTTAGCCCACATCCTTAATATGCTTGACTAAAAATGCAAAATTTGCTCATTTTCAGGAGACTTTTCCATAAGAAAACAAAACTAACAAAGCACAATGGTTAAGACATCAGAACAAAAAAGACAAGAAGACCTCTGTATATTTATGATGCAAATTATGTTCAAATGCATGAACATTTGCATCTAAATGATATTTTGATAGACTAAGCTGAAATTGACAAAAAAAGAAATTAATGTGCAATATGAACTTAAGAAAGTTAGACATTGTACTCAGAGTTTGTTAATCCAAAATATTCTTTTTATTTGAGAATGTACTGGAATGTTGTTTTTAAAAGAACTCTATTTTTCCTAATTTATTTTCCTTTCTACCCTTCAGGGATGTTACCTTTCATTAAAGAATAAAAGTTCTGCCAGATTCTTCTAAAAATATAAAAGAGTAGTGGCTTTGTGTTAGTTTAGTTGCAAAAAGGGTACTAGAGAAAAAAAACCCCACAAAACACATTCTTTTAATCAATGTTTTAAAATTTATTTTCAAGGTGATTATGCCGGAGTAACTTTAAGGTCACTGTGAATGAAACAATTGATGGATTAGAAGTAATAACACAGACAATTTTTAGTTTAAAACATCAGAATAACTCAAAATGTCCACACTTTAATTACTTTTGTCAAAACATGTATTTTAGGAATAATCACTTAACACCGGTATTGTGAAATGTCATAAGAAATTGAAAACTCAAATACCTTTTCTTAAATGATATAACACTATTACATTTTTGAGTGCTGTACTTCTAAGGTGGTCACTGAAAATTTATGTTAACTGTTCCT
>WEKX01010291.1:1452-13605 GCA_013390025.1 Pitta sordida
CCTCTTACCTTGACCCATAGGCTCTCTATTTGATCATCCTTGATGTCAAGTTCCATGGTATCTAGGTTTGCTTTAATATATAGGGCCACTCCCCCACCCCTACATGCTCTTCTATCTCTTCTAAAGTGTAGCCTTCCAATGTGGCACTCCAGTCGTGTGTATCGTCCTGCCATGTTTCCGTGATGGCAACTATATAGTATGGCTCCTGATACACCATAACCTCCAGTTCTTCCTGTTTGTTGCCCGGGCTGCATGCATTGGTGTACATGCACTTCAACTGTGCTGCTGAGCATGTTTTTGGCTCGTTCTTACCAATTCCAGTGGTCCTGGCAAAAGACCTCATACCAGCCCAGTGACAAGTGACAGACGCTGGACTCTGCCTTGCTGCTTGAATCCTTCATTACAGTTTTTATCCTTTGGGTTTGGGGTGTTGGTGTGTTGGCATGGGTCGGGGTCCTATCGCGTGTTGGGTTTGTTCAGGCCATTGGGGGGCTTGGTGTTGGTTCTATTTTATTTTTATTTCACACATACATTTTCATTTATATTTTAGATAAGTCTTGTTACACCTCTAATGATCTCTAATTATCTCTCATCTAAGGAGTGATAAATCACCCCTCCACTGTCTCAGACCTAGTTTCAGATGGGATAAAGTGGAAGTTGAAAAATATCTGTTTCGTTAGGCAAGAATAGGGTCAACCCGGAGGGGTACAACCTTGAAAAAGTGGGTTAAGTCCTGGAATGGACCACAGGCACTATGAAAATATACATGCCCTCCCTAAGTGTTACCTCTTACTGAACTGCTGGAAGCATAATACTGGGATTGAAGCATAATACTGGGATAGATAGCCAGTCTCTCTCAGTAAGTAAGTCTTTTGTTCTTTCAACTGCTTAATTTTTATTAGTGACTGCAACATGGAGTTTAGAAAAGTGCTAATGAAATCTGCCAGTAAAACAAAGCTGTATGCCCATGCAGAGTAAGAACAACTAACAAACAAGAAAGATCTGGATAACCTCAAGGACAGCAGCCCAAGAAGTATCATCAAACTTACTAACACAAGAATTAAAATTCATTAATATTTTGCTAAGGATTTATGCTTTAAACAATATCTTGATACTGGGACACAACAACGTAATACCTGTGCCCTACCATGGCACTCCTGCCACACCCCACTGTAGTGCCCTTGCTCACCATGTGGTCCAAGCTCACCGTGGCACCCCACCTCGAGGCAGCACCCGCGCCATGGGATGTGCCCAGGTGGCTAAGAGGGCCAATGGCATCCTGGCCTGTATTAGGAACAGTGTGGTCAGTCGGACTAGGGAAGTTTTCCTTCCCCTGTACTCGGCACTGCTCAGACCACATCTTGAGTACTGTGTCCAGTTCTGGGCTCCCCTGTTTAAGAAGGATGTTGAGCTGCTTGAGAGGGTCCAGAGAAGGGTGACAAGGATGGTGAAAGGACTGGAGAACAAGCCCTATGGGGAGCTGCTATGGGAACTAGGGTTATTCAGCCTGAAGAAGAGGAGGCTCAGAGGTGACCTCATTGCTGTTTACAGCTACCTGAGGGGAGGTTACAGTCAGGTCGCTGTGAATCTCTTCTCTCAGGCTGACAACACCAGAACAAGAGGACATAGAATTAAACTACGCCAAGGGAGGTTTAGACTGGATGTTAGGAAGAGGTTTTTCACAGAGAGAGCGATCTCTCATTGGAATGGTCTGCCCTGGGAGGTGGTGGAGTTGCCATCCCTGGAGGTGTTTAAGAAAAGACTCGATGAGGAGCTCAGTAACATGGTCTAGATGGTGGGAGGCTTGGACGGATGGAGCATGGTGCCCGTGGTTCCACACTTGTGGGCCTGATCCCTGAGTGGGCGTTTGCTTGGGAGTTGGACTAGATGATCCTGTGGGTCCCGTCCAACTCAGAATAACCTGTGAACCTCTCAGCATGGCAGAGGCACGGACTGCACATGTGCATCTATCCATTCCTTGTGTGACACAGAAAAACCCTGTGAAGGACCAAGGGAGGGAATGACATATTCACAGGAAAAAATAACATGAAGAATTGTGGGCACAAAATTTGAGCTGCAAAGAATTGAGCTATTAGTGTATAAAGACACAAAAGGATACAGCCCTGAAAATGGCAACATATTGCTACCATCATAGCTTTACTTCTTTAGGATAGCTTTTTGATATTCCAGTCACTTATGTTACACTTGCATTCAGGAAAGATTCACCAAACTGGACTGGTTTCAAGGAATGGGCTATTAAAATGCTCAGAGAAACAGTACACTGTTCTTAAGAGAGGAGACCAAAGTTACCTCTAAACTGCAGTTGGACAAGATGACGCAGTCAGAGTGCTGTGTCGGAATACTAACTTTAAGCTAGCAAGCTTGGGCACTGTCACCCGTCCAACAGCAAAAATAAATACTTCAGTGTGGGCTAAATTACTGTCAAGAAAGTTTCATGTATGGTTATGACTGAAAACATGTAGTTTGCATTCCTGTATAGTACTTTGTCTTTCTCTTTTATATCAGGATTGAGATAAACCCAATGTCTCATTGCTAGTGTGTTCTTTTCATGATCTCCACTGCTCTAAAGAGAAGAAAACAGAATAATTCTTTCTTATTTACTACAAATTCTGATATCTCATTAGGATCCCTGCTCAGTATCTCTCCAGGCACCACATGCTACTACCTAGTTGTAGTATGAGTATCATTGATCAAGAAACAGAAAACTGTTAAGTCTCTTTTAATGTAAGAAAACAGCTGCAGAGTACATGCAGAAGACAGACCTTATGTGCAAATGGTACTTTTTTAATAAAGAAATCATGACACTTCTGGAGAAAAATTAAAATTCTTGTTCTGTATTACAATCAAACTGAAGAGAGAAAATGTAGAATTAAAAAAAAAATAAGTGAAGACTCACCATCTGTCATCTAATAGCTCTTTTCTGCTACAGGGTCCACCAGACGAATATCTTTCAGATGTTTCAAATCAGAGAGTGAATGTTGCTCTGGACAGTGGAATTGTGGAGGACACAATACAATCATTGGAGCATACCATAGGGAAGAGATGAATAAGGCAATAAGCTAACCTACTAAAACAAAAATAAATGTCAATATGCCACCTTTAAAGTAAACCAAGTGTACATGTACATGCATGAATATAGATGTAACATTTCCCTCTTGCATATGTGTTAGTGACTCAATCACTTCCGGTGTACAACCCTTCAAATAAAAAAGGCTAAATTCATCAAACCATCACCAAAAACCAAAGTAAATTAAAAAAGAAATTCAAGTGTTTTTCACTGAAAAGGAATGGAGTGGAGCCAGTTTCTGCCTTTAAACTATGAGGGCCACAAGGGCCATGACTCCTTTCTAGGAGGAAATTATATTTCATTTGAGGAATCTGCCGTCTGTATTACTTTGAATTTCTTTATATGGATTATCTTTGTGAGTTAACGTCATCTGTATCATAACAGAGGATCGGGTTCTCATTTACAACTTAGCTTGTTTACACTGCTTAAAGAACCTTTCCCATTCACTTTAAGAACTTTCTATGCTGCCTTATATGAATAAGCAAAATTAACTGAAACGGGATGAGTATAAAGCACTGTACATGCTTAAGAAACACAGTTATATGAAGGAAATCCAAACATGTGAGTTAAAGGAAAGATAACTAAGAAAAAGCAAGAGTGCTAAGCCCAAAGTTTTTAACTCCATGATTGATGAAAGGAAAACTACAAGTTAACTGGAGTTTTTTGTTTAATTTTATTGGAAAATAAATACACAGAGCTATAACACTTATTTATTCTTCTGGTCTGCGTGGTATTTGAATAACCACATATATTGCTGAATTTTACAAGCCCTAAAAATAACTTGGAAGAAAAAGTCATTAATTGACCTGGGAGAGAAGAATAATAGACTGGGAGTTTGGCCTTTGTGATTCATTAGTTTCTGCTGCTATATCAAACAACCAGGGAACAGGAAAGTATTTTTGGATAAGATTTCACAAACTAACTTGATCTTTGAGCTGTACATTTCATTCAGCTCACTTAATACCATTTACAAGCAAGTGATTAAGCCATTATATTATCTATAGTGAAATTGTTAATTCTGAGAACTTGAAGTGGAGAAGGTCAATAGCAACTGGAGAAATTAATAGGCCTATGGCTTGTATAAGGTCTCACGAAGTTTAGACTCTCTTTATTGGCAATAACGCTTGGTTAGAAGCTAGAATCTGCAAAAGCAAGTTAATTCTTTTGTTGGGTTGCTGTGACAACCTTAACACAGCTTCTGCAGAAAACCTGAAATTGCATCTAAGAATATAACACAACTGTACAGAGAAGAAAAGGAAGAATCAAAGAAGATGATTTTATTTGGGCTTTATTATCTTTTCTATCACATTTTTTAACAACAAAATGTAGAATTCATCTTGGTTTGGTTTTGGCTTATTCATTTTTTTATTATTACAAGCTCAAGATCTTCATTACCTTGGAATATTATGTCTATATTTAACCATTACAATTTTGAACTGGTAGACCGGCAAACTTCACATTTTATTCTGAATTGTCATCTTAACTAGAGCAAAACGTGGAATTATTTTATGCAAAATAAATGCATTTTCTTCCTAAGGAAATTAAAGCTTATTAAGGAAGAGGAGATGATTGGACAAGAAAAAAAAAGAGTCCAAATTTAGCTGGGATATTTATGCAGATCAAGAAGACGAGGAATACTCCTGAGGCATCCTTATTCTACAGTTTCAACCAGCACTAACTTCAGAAGGAAAAGTATAAGAACTCATAGGATTAAAATTAATTCCCTGTAGTCGCATAGCTTTGTCATAAAGTTGAGGAAACTCAAGGGTGTATATGTTCATCATTAAAATTCATTTCCAAAGCAAGAAAAATCAGAAAAGGCACATCTTCTATATATTCAGTGACTGTTTTTATTTAAGGTTTAATATACCTAAACATCTGAGAGTCCTCCAGCATATCAGATAAATTTGTAATAGATAAAATATTTATTAGTAATACTAACAATTCCAGAAAAATACCCAACAAAACAAAAAACAAACAAAAGAAAGCAATGGAGTCAGAGTCTGTGTATTGTGAAGAAGCAAAAGCAGGCAGAGACATCCTTCATAACAGTTAATTAACTTTACTTCTTCATAAATCACCTTTCAGAACAACTTTTCTATCTGGAAAAGGAGTTCTTCAGAGAATCACAGAATCACAGAATCACAGAATGTTATGAGTTGGAAGGGACCCACAAGGATCATCTAGTCCAACTCACCATCTAACACCCGTAAGGAGACCGAGAGCACATCGCAGAGCATAACACCAAACTGGATCCCTCACAGTCTAGCAGGCCACTCCGAGCCGGAAGGGGCCCAACGTCATCCAGCCCTACACCGCCCTGCTAGACCATGTCACTAAGCTCCTCGTCCAGTCTTCTCTTAAACACCTCCAGGGATGGTGACTCCACCACCTCTCTGGGCAGCCCATTCCAATATGCGATTACTCTCTCTGTGAAAAACCGCTTCCTAATGTTAAGATTGAACCTCCCCTGGCGTAGCTTGAGGCCGTGCCCTCTCGTTCTGGTGTCGTCAGCCTGGAAGAAGAGGTCCACACCCATCTGGCTGCAACCTCCCCGCAGGTAGTTGTAAACAGCAATGAGGTCCCCTCTGAGCCTCCTCTTCTCCAAACTGAACAGTCCCAGTTCCTGTAGTCGCTCCTCATAGGGCCTACCCTCCAGTCCATTCACCATCCTCGTTGCCCTTCTCTGGACCCTCTCAAGCAGCTCAACATCCCTCTTAAACTGAGGAGCCCAGAACTGCACACAGTACTCAAGATGAGGTCTGACCAGCGCTGTGTACAGGGGAAGGACAACCTCCCTGGACCTGCTGACCACACTGTTCCTGATGCAGGCCAGGATGCCATTGGCCTTCTTAGCCACCTGGGCGCACTGCTGGCTCATGTTGAGTTTCCTATCAATCAGTACACCCAAGTCTCTCTCCACTTCACCAGTCTCGAGCCACTCTTCCCCCAGCCGATAGCGGTGCACGGGGTTGTTGTGGCCAAAGTGAAGAACCCGGCACTTAGTCTTGTTAAACCTCATATTGTTGGAGCCTGCCCACCTCTCCAGCCTGTCAAGGTCCCTCTGGAGGGCCTTCCTACCCTCCGGCTGTTCAACATTTGCCCCCAGCTTAGTATCATCCGCAAACTTGCTGATGATGGACTCAATTCCCTTGTCCATGTCATCGATAAAGACAGAGACTTGACTTTGAGAGGTTGAAGGCCTCATAAATGGATACTATGAATGTAGTTAGCTCCTTTTTTACTTTTTTTATTGACACTGTTTATTTTCATTGAAGCTGGACTAAAACCAGGAAGAAAAATATTGCAAGAATCTTCTCAAATGTCCTGAACAGATCTGTTTCCCAAGTTTTCACAGGTCCACTTTCCATGCAACCACCCCTTCACACACACCACACAGAGAAATACATTTCTGACATAAAGGGCTAAACAGTGGGATGATCATTAAAAGAACTGATTTTAAAAGAACATTGCTGAAGAAAAACTAACATACACATTTCCACCAGAAACCTAAGCTTAAAATTACACTCCTCTCACTAGAGAACAGAAAAACTCAGACTCACCTTGTGTCTAAAAAAGTCAGCTAATCCTGAAAGAGACTCTCTCCTTATCCTTTTTCATATTGGTTTATTTCATACAGATCAATAAATATAAAGGCAGAATCATAAAAACACACAAGCTCAGATATGCTCACATATTGAAATTGCACAATAATGTGAAACTAGTGGTGGAGACCTGGATAAAATATATTAGAAAAACCAAATTAATTAACAAGATTAACTTTGTTTATGAGAAACACTGTCACATATTTCATACAAAAGGACAGAAATAGTACTAGTTTCATTTTGCAAACCTATGACCTCCAGGAATCTGTACTGAATCCTTTCAGTCTCCTGGCACCAATTTTCCGTAATAAAAGGGACTACAGATTTGCAGAAGCATTGTCATGATAATAAACTCTATTTCAATGAAAAGCACTTTTGCTCAGGTAAAAAAAGTATTCTGAAAAAAAAAATAATCTCAAACTATATTCCAATTTAAAAAAGGTATTCTAAAGAAAATACTTTCAATTTCCAATGTCATAGAAGGAAAAAAAACTAAGGCAATTTAAGGGGATAATTAAAAACATTTTTAGAAGCAGTTTCATAATAAATGCATTTCAATAAAAGAAAAAAGTATTCATTCTTTATAAAATCTAAATATTGAGGTGCAAAATTTTTGTGGCAGAGGTAAAAAGTCCATCCTGAGAAAACAATAAAAGTTACTCAGTTTCATATGATCCTGAGATGTTTCATTACACAGCTGTTAATGATTTCACCAGGGAACACGTGTAATTCTCTCTTTATTCATCATTTTTGGAAGACTGGGTATTAAACACTGTGTTCTTCTATTCCTCCTTAAAGTTTCTGGGCTCGCTGCAGATATGTGAGAGAGGAACCAGCAAGAAAGGAGTGAGGAGAGAAGCTAGTACTGCTCTTTCTGGCTCATTGTGATTTAAATAGTGTCCAAAGGCTGATGTTCTGCTGGTGCTACTAAAAGATGTTTCCTCCATCTCCTCCACTGTGGAAGTAATCTTTTTTATCTGAATAATTCACAGATAGACTGTTAATATTGAGGGAGTATTAGCTTATAGGAGTACCCTGTCTTCAGAGAGCAGGTCCACAAAGGTTCTTTGTTGTGCAAGGTGCCTAGGCACACTACTGGCTCAAATGCATGGAGGAGCTAATTATTCAATACAGTCATACCTCAGTGCATTACGACTTCTCCATTGCAACCTCACCGGATTGCAAAAAATTTTCCCTGTGAATCTGCCTCAGTGATCAGCGGCATGATTTGCGGAACTTCCCGGTCGATGCACGGGCAGTGCCTCCGCTTTGCTGAGGGGTGGCGCTGGCACTCCCTGGAGGACAGGACTGGCTTGGCTCTGCGGGCAGGAGATGCAGTGCCTCCCATTCACCATGGTGTTTATAGTCCATGGCACTGTGCCGCGATCCCTGCCCTATTTCTGTGTGTCTCCATGCCTGGTCCCTACTGTGGAAGGCTTACATTGTGGCATGGCTCAGGGCGCATGGGACATTCTAGTCCCACGCGGGGAAGCATCAGTGCCACCTGCCCATGGTACGCCCCGGGTGGCCACTGAGACCCAGCACAGCACCGTCACAAGTCACGCCATCCCCTGTTACTCTAAGTCCAGACAGGGGACTGAGCCCCACCAGGCATGTGGCCACCGTAGGCACTTCAGAGGTACTAATGGCAGTTCGATATGTAGCATTAAACCTTTGAGAAAGTCTGTATAAAAGCTTCCATAGCCTCCCACAGACAGGCACAGCCCTTATCATCCTCCACAGGGACTGCAAACAGAGTGCAAGGTCCACTTTTGCCCTCTGCCCTGCCCACCTGTGTGTTTGGAGCACTTGTGAACTATTTGTGTGCGTCTGTGTGTTACTGTTTCCATGGCTACAGGCAGGGAAGGTGATGCAGTCTGTGCCTGGGGACTGCGTGCCTGGTGCACCTGCTGATGATGTAGCCCCAGGGAAAGTACCCCATGAAAGTGGGGCTGGGCTGGCCATGGCAGCTGTGGGGCAAACACTGTGAGCTGGGAACAGGGCAGCGGCGGGATGTCCCCACGCCGCCAACACAGCTGGTGCACCAGAAGGAGGCTTCTGTTCCCCCGTGCCCCTGCTTCAGCAGGGGGAAGCAGTGTTCTGCTAGGTCCGTAAGGCTCCTGCTCCTAGGTCTGGCGGATATTAAAGGGAAAGAAACTCCGACGTCACCCTCTCCCATAAGGGGCCCAGGGTGTCGCAGTGTTGCAAAGTTAATCCAAGAGCGCCAACTAGAACCTGGGGACACCCTTTCCGCGCTGTGGCCCCGGAGCTTCCCCACTGCAGAGGCAGTGCAAGCGTGCATGGTGGTAGAAGCCCAGCAGCGGCTGCAGAAGCAGCAGTGTGTCCAAAGAGAAGCCCAGAGATTCTTCAGGGGTCTCCCCAGGCATAGAGGGCTCAGAAATGGTTCCCTTTGCTCCCATCTGCTGTGAGAACCTGTGGGGAGGAGCGGAAAACATTCCTCAGCGCTCCAAAGTGGCAGGGGGTGAAGTGATGGGTGTGGCCTGTATGCATATTAATGACCCACAGCTGTTCGCAAATTAGACCATTCACAAGACCTTGGGAGACCAGTTCCTCACAAATGTGGAGGTATGACTGTATTTTTTTTGGTTTTGCTAAGATCAAACAAAACAAAATTTCTCTCCAATTCCCTGAATGAAAATACATTATTAGGTACAAAACTAAGGATAAATTCAAACTAAAAAATGTAGTCCCTTTTTCTCCCTCTGGCTAATTTACATATTTTTCAGTTAAGAAAGTACAGAAGCAATACCAGAAGCCAAACCAAATCCAAGTATGTAATTCTCTCAAGTGTGTGATTTAACTGTTAAAGGCAATTCTCTTGTAGAAATAGACTATAGCCAGTGGGTCTGAGCCTTTTGTATCCCAGGGGAAAGCTTTAACTCTAACATAGGAAATATAAGAGGTGAGAAAAGTACTATCAGCATATCCATTATTTCTTAAAATTAAATATTAATTTAAATCTGCTTCAACCAGTCGCAGCATCTCTTAAAAATCCCAAATGGCAAACCTAACTAAGGAGAAGGACTAACTAGTGTTTTAGACTAAGAATGAGGCAGACTTTACTATGTTTTTGTTATTTCTTTTTTTTTCTCCTTGGGCAAAGACATTCACTTTCCTGAAACTAACATTTTCCAAATTCAAGAAAGTCACAAGGACCATTTGTCCTTTCCGTGACAGTGTTTTTATATATATCCTATAAATATCCCAGTATTTCCATGAATGAAAGTATTAAATAATAGAAAAACAATGAAGCTGCTTTATGTACCAGTCAGAAAAAAAATATAGGGAATGGAAGGGAACCAAAATGGGAGAAAGCAAGCTCTAATGTGGAAACAGCAGGAAAATATTCACTTCTTGTTTAGGTTTCAATCAAATTTCTGAAAGTCCCAAATGAAGAATTAGATTTTACAGCACATGGAGAAGCTTCTAGAAAGTGCATATTTCTGGGGCTGGAGTCAGGTAGGAGGATAGAGACAGGAGCAGGTAAGACTCCTGTCCAACTTGCTCATGTAGCTATAAGTTCATTAATAAATGTTTAGTATTGTGGAGATTATTTACATCACTAGATTAAATGATCTATAATCTAGTAATTTTTTTAAAAAGTAGACATTTGCTGTGCAAGATTGTTTTGAAAATTATTTTGGAAAATACTACAAGAAGTAAACTGTTCTTCAGGGAATCCTACAGTTGTCTGCAGCAATGACAGGAGCACTCATATACAAGATGACAGCAGCTGTTGGGATTTAAAACATTGCATCACACACAGACCAACTTTGTCCTGAGCAGAACAAGACATGACAGGGTTACAAATAGCCAATGGCCTTTTCACACACTGGGCTTCAACCCATGGAGGCAACTGCAGTTTTCATGGAAATTATCCAGGACAAACACAGCTTTCTGTTGCCGTAGTAGATAGCTTCTATAAGATAGCTTCTATCTTCTTAGCTGCAGACATAGTCTGGGAAAAAAAAATCAAGCCCTATTATAATATTTATACTCTGAGGCAAAAATTAAAAAATAACCTAATGTGTTTGTGTACATGCATCTAGCATGGTTTATTTTGGCATTTGCCAGGGTTTTATTCTTTTCCATGTATTTGTCAATTTAGGTTTTTTTCCACTGACTTCACTGCCTATGGCAAGAGTTTGTTAAACATACAGGAGTGAGTTCTCTTTTATATTAACAGTTTTCATTTCACAATAAACAAAAAATTTTGGTGTTTTAAAAAAATAAAAAACAATTAGAAAGCTCATATTCTAAGGAAAATAAACATTTCTTGTTTATACTGCTGTATCTACACATTGAGCAATATTGACTGATACAGTAATTTCTTCATAGGGAAAATGAATACCCATTATACAGCATTTTACTGAGACCTTTGTGGTACTACTGCCTAAAAAAAAAAAGTTTTCAGAGATCTGGGAATGTGTCCAGGCTACCAAGGGCCAATACATGTTCTAACATTACTGAATTAGCTGGTGGTTTTGTGATCGTTTGCTGCACCTCAGATCGCACACTCCTCAGATCTACCCATAGGAAAGAAGCTAACCACAGGAAAGAACAGGGAACTTTGCCATCCTTCCCTGACCCCAATATTTAAGCTCAGTGCAGCAAATACGATAATTTTACCATTACTTCAGACAAGATGACTTGCATCTCCAAACCATTAATTTAAGTTGTCCTCCCACTCTCGCTGCTCCTTGCTCTGCCTGTATGATGCAGAAACAAAAGAACAGAATTTATGAGAGATGATAAGCACAGTATCTAACTGGAACAAAAACATTACTCATCCCCTCTGGAGATCTTAGAGACAAAGCGGAAGAAAACAGTAGCTTTCACCTCTGTTCAGGATTCACCTGAACTTTTATCCATGGTCTGGGAGGGAAGTGATGAGGTAGATTTTATAAAGACCACCACCAATACATACTGAAAGTGAAAACAACTTTCAATCCTACCCTGAAGCTGTCATTTTTATGTAGCATGCAGGTCTCTGCCTTATCACATGATATCACAAGACAACATTATCTCTGTCAACACAAGGTGCACAGGGCACATTGTTGCATGGCTGGGTGTAGCAGCCATAATTGCTCCAAAGAAATCCCACTGCTGAACGCAGTAAAGAACAAAAGGCATGAGACCAAAGCCGAGTTTTTATTTTTAGTACATTTGCTAAAGAGCTGTTCGGATGTTGCTGCCATTTACAAGAACAGGTCAAATGCACGAGACACAGAATCACAGAATCACAGAATACTGTGATTGGAAGGGACCCACAAGGATCATCTAGTCCAACTCACCATCTAACACCCGTACAGAGAGAACGAACGCACAACCCAGAGCGGTAAACACAAACCTAGTTCCCTCACAGTCTAACAGACCACTTCGAGCCAGAAGGACCCTACACCCCCCAGCTAGACCATGTCACTAAGCTCCTCATCGAGT
>WEKX01010291.1:13709-51253 GCA_013390025.1 Pitta sordida
CAACATTTGCCCCCAGCTTGGTATCATCTGCAAACTTGCTGGTGATGGATTCAATTCCCTCATCCATATCATCAATAAAGATGCTGAACAGTGCTGGGCCTAGCACTGACCCCTGTGGGACTCCACTGATGACTGGCTGCCAGCCGGATGTTGCATCATTCACCAGCACCCTCTGAACTCGTCCTTCCAACCAGTTCGTAACCCAGCATAAAATGTTTCCATCACACTTTTGACCCAAAATATTTTCAGACAGATCCAAAGGTTGTCTCAACAAGCAAGTAGTCAGATAATTTCTTCAGTGTTTACAAACTGAATGTCTGTGCTTGAGGACCTGGAAACCACATCTCACATCTCTGAAGAGAGATTGGTTTAAAGAAACACAAAGGGATGTACTCAGTGTCTTCTGATTTGAGGAATATCAGTCAGGACTCAAGGTAATTGCTTCCAAGCTACAGAAAAGTTTATTTTTGGCCTAAGAGCCAAGGAAAAGAGACAGCAATGTCCCTTACCCTTGTCAGGTGCCAAAAAGAGGGCCGCCCAGATTTGTCACCCATCTTTAACCCCTTGTCTCACACATATGCAAATTGTTCCATGTATATTCATCCTTTCAACACTATGTCATTTGCTATGAGTTCTTCAACCAATTAGCTTCAATGTTTTATATTCTTTTCCTCTTATTTCGGTTAACGTTCGAGTTGGTTTACCTTCACAGCCTGCAGGACACCCTTAATATTCAACCTTAACTCTCAGGCCTCCTGAATGATCCTAAAGTCTACTAATCCTTCTAAAATTAATTAGAAATTCACTAAATATTCACTAATTCACTAAAATCCCTAAATCTCTATTCCCTTACCCAATACAGTACATTTGTAATTTTCTAATTCTCCAAATAATTTCTAGACCAAGATCTACTCTGTACTAGATAGTGTCCTCTTCACCAACACAGCAATGTTCCCTTTCTGGCCTAGTGGGGAATGCAGTTATGACACAGAACCTTGTTTTTTGAGCTTTTGCATAGTCACACCCAGATGAAAAATGCGAAGAAAATACATAAAGTGAAGGACTTTGACCAGACTTCAGATGAAGGGTTATGAAGGATTTTGTGCTCTTCAGAGAGTGAGAGCCACCATCTATTCATGGCGAAGAAGAATACAGTTCCTGTTCCTCAGCCCTCTGGCCCCAGGCTGACCACCCTGGCTGTGGGATGCAAATAGAGGCGGCAGCTGATGATGCTTTTCTCCAGATCTCTCCAGACAGAAGACTGCAAAACAGAAAACCTTTTTTACCTTTCCAGTCACGCCCTCCAGACAGAAATCCCGAAGAAGTTCAAACGTAGTTAGAGTCAAATCTCCTCTCTTTGCTTTCCCCTGCCTTTGCCTATTTTGGCAGCCAGAGCGAGAAAAGTACAAATATTTACTCAGCCTTTTTTTGTGGCCTGCCATCCAATTCTGCCTGAGCAATGTTCACACAGCAGAATGTGATACCAACAGCACTAGGCTTTGTCATTTTGCCACCAAAGCTGAAATGTTTTCAGTTTGCCCAGATAAGAATAAGATCTAAAGTGATCCTAAATTAGCAGCAGAAACATTTTTTCTTATTTCTTTCTCATTGAAGGCGTCCTCAAAATCTTTATAAACATCCTACTTTGTACATTATCTTGAGATACTGTATTTGTCTATCCATACATTTATAATTTACATCACCAGAAGAAAGCAGTCTGACAGCAGACGGGTTCACAGGTTCACACATTATTCTGAGTTGGAAGGGACCCACAGGATCATCTAGTCCAATTCCCAAGCGTCCGCCCACCCAGGGATCAGACCCTCAAGTGTGGAACCATGGGCACTACGGTCCATCCATCCAAGTCTCCCATCATCTAGGCCGTGTCACTGAGTTCCTCATCCAGTTTTTTCTTAAACACCTTCTGCCCACCTCACTGGGCAGACCATTCCATTGAGAGATCACTCTTTCTGTGAAAAAGCTCTTCCTAACTTCCAGCCTAAACCTCCCCTGGCATAGCTTAAAGCTATGTCCTCTTGTTCTGGTGCTGTCAGCCTGAGAGAAGAGGTTCACACCCACCTGACTGCAAGACAAAGACAATTGCATTCAAAGAATTCTTTTCTGCTTGCTCATTTTCTTTCACTAAGGGCTTAACCAGTTAAAGAGAAGACCTGTGGAACTAATCAAGATATGACACTTCAAAAAAAATGAATCTAAATAATGTTTAAGATTTCAAAGAGTAAAAGACATACAGTTATACCCCCTTATTTGCATGGAACAGGTCATGCTAGTGCTCTCGCAGAATGTCAAACTCGCAAACATGTGCAGGTCATAATATGCATGCAGGCCACGCCCATTGCTTCACCCCCCACCACTCTGGAGCACTGCAGACACTTCTCCACTCCTCCCCATGGGCTCTCTCAGCACAGGAGAGCATGATCCCCCTCTGAGTCAGGAGATCCCCCCGAGAACCCCTAGGCTTCTCCAGGTTGCTGCAACCGCGCATGCTCACAGCCCAAACCCGGCATTGCTGCTCCCCCCCCCGAGGCCCCCCTCCCGGGCCCGGTGCTTGTACCCGCCGCGTCCCAGCCCCACGTCGCGTCCCAGCCCCGTGCGACACAGACTGGCTGCAGCTGTGGCAGTGGAGTGAACATGTCCTGCTGGCTGCTGCGGCCACCCCCACTTTCCTGGGGCACTTCCCTTCCCTGCCTGTAGCCATAGAAATAGTAACATTCACCCAGGGGGCGGGGGGGCGGGGGTGTCAGTTCCCCAGCTGCGCTTAGAGTAACAGGGGACAGCATGACTCCTGGCCCTCCCCACAGTGAGTGCTGACACCACACCTCAGCAGATCAGAGGCACTGTGCATGCATCGGCCAGGCAACCTCGCAGTTCCCTGAAACTGAATTGCAAGAAATTTTCCTCACAAATCTGTGGGGTCATAATGGAGGGGTCACAATGCAGCAGAGATATACTGTAGTATGGCGAAAGATAAGAGAAAAAAATGGACTAAGTTCTGAGAGGTCAACATGTTTAAGGACATGAAAAATTGCAGAGTGACCGTACAATCCACTAGCAAAGCAATAGAAAACAACACAGTCAAAAAACTGGAAAATCTATCATACATAGTAAATGAACCACATTTTGCACAAACCTGCAACTAAACTACCAATTTGTTAAACATTTGTTAAAAAATTTGATTTCCCTGAAGCCAGAATGTTTTTTCAATATATTCAAATGCCTTTCAAAATGTTACGTCATATAAAAATAGAAAGAATCCCATACCATTTTTCAGAATCTTAAGTTTTTCAAAGATGTTTTAAAAGTTTTCACAAAAAGTCTCTAAGATCTGACTCTTCTACTTTCTATAGAACTAAAAGATAGCTCAGAGACATTGAAGAGGCTAACAAATCATAGTAGGTCAGCTGAGATGGAGAGGAAAAGGTATATCTATCCCAGAAAATTTTTACAGTTTTAAAACTTTATTCCTACGACAAAGTGGAATACAATTGTGAAATCCAATTGTGACTGAACTTTTCACTTCAAAAATATCCTATGGATTCATTAAATTGCTTTCAATGCAACATTATTTTTTTTTAATTTTTGGCTAGATTTTATAATAAAAAATTATTTCTGACATAAAAAAATCTTGAACTTTGGAGATTCTCTAAGAACCTTTTTCATTTTTATACTTTTTCTCAAATCTGTTTTCAAAACAACATTTTGTCATTGTTATGCCTTTCTGGCACTAAATTATTCCTGATAAAAAGCTTTGTAATACACTAGGGATCTTTTTATTCATAGAATTTATGATATTTTACACCTGGGTAAAAGTCACGCCTTTTTATCCTTTACAGCTTATCTGTTAACATAGAGAATTTCTTTTGATGTGTTCTCACTATTCATTTGCACAAATGCACTAATATGTAATCTGAATTATTTTGTTGAGCTAGAAGTGTGAAAAATGTACAACAAAGAAGTTGTCTGGGGACACTTTTTTAATTTGTTGAAATATCATAATGAGAAATGAAATACATTACACCTATTACCTAGAGAGATGGTTAGAATCTAAATTACATGGGCCCTTTAAGAGACTGCACAACACAGGCTTGAAGCTCTTGTATAGTCCATAATTTGTCCTTGAACAACA
The DNA here is from genome assembly GCA_013390025.1 of Pitta sordida. Classification (NCBI taxonomy): domain Eukaryota; kingdom Metazoa; phylum Chordata; class Aves; order Passeriformes; family Pittidae; genus Pitta; species Pitta sordida. The sequence goes on from WEKX01010291.1 coordinate 17,857, forward strand.
GAGATAATAGAAAGTTGTCTGGAAAGAGTATAAACATCAGGTGGATGACAGCAACTGCAAGGCAAGAAAATTGCTAAACGAGCATGAGTTAGCAAAAGCATGGCTTATGCATGGCTCGCTTCGTTTAACCAATAAAACAGTAATTAGTACGTGTGAACAGTAGCAATAAACCAACCAGCTGTTACAATCAGGCACGTGGCCAGCTGTGAAAACGTAATATATTAATTGCTTGAACCCTGAATAAATGGATCAAGGAGCTTAACTCATACTGAGTCGTCGTTTGATCTCTGAAGTCCTGTCTCCCAACAAATAGGTATTAAAGTAAATATACTGAGAATACATATTAGCTTTACCCATTACACTGTGAGTGCTCTAGGTGAACAAAGCACCAAATAACAGCATGAGGCTCTCAACAGGCAAAATAATGCGTCTCAAAAGAATTTTCCAGTATGGTGGACACATTGTTATTTTATGGTAATTCTTACAAATACAGAGAGCTGGTGAATATATTTTCTTGAAAGAAGTATGTTCATGGACCTTGTCATCAAGTGGGCTTCTGCATGGTACAAATCAGTAAATCTTGCAAAGAGTAAACCGTAAGGATGTAATGCATAACTTGGAGATTCAGATATACATCTATCCTCTAAATTCTGTTCTATGACTTCAGGACTCACATCCCCTCCAAGACAAATTTTACATGATATGACCATAACACTAAAACACTCCTGGATACATGTACCCAGCAGCTGACACTTAGAATTATTGTTTTCAAGGAAATGTTGATAATAGTTCATTCCAGTTGTTAACGGATACCAGTTACCATACAGACAACTAAATAAGGTCCATTTACAAAATAAGAAACCACCTGACAAACGCTGGCCTAAGCTTGAAGTGGAATCTCTCTGGGAGACACCTCTCTGGGGGACACTATGGCCAGGAGAGGAGCTTCCCTAGATTGAGGCTTATGCCTTACACTGTCGGTCAGCTATCCCTTCAAGCACCCTCAGAGGGAGAAAACTCAACTGAGTTTCTGCTGTGTGCAACAGAAAACAGGAGCTTGATAGTCACCCAGAAGCTGGGAGCTGCTGATTTCGTTTTGTTTCTGGGAAGGTCCTAACCTGCCTCCTTGCAGAAGTGTTCCCAATTTACAGGTTATTCTAGGACTAGAAAACATACAGTTTCCAATCTGTGCTTAGAGGTCTTTTTTCCTTGTCTGAATTACTCAAACACCTTAGACACTTTATAAGAGAATTTGTCTCTATAACATAACAACCACCGACACAAGCCCCACAACGTAGGTAGTGAAGGTGGGAGAGTTCTTAGACATCTGTCTCACTGGCAACCCAACATTACTGCCCCTAGACTCTTCTAACAATGTATTTCATTCAAAGAAACCATCCTCATCTACAGTCTGGTGATGCAGCACATTCCCATGAAAATGGCCTTGACCAGTTCAAAATGTCAAAGCTGAGTTGTCTTCTTGACACATGTTCAGAGCAGATATTTAGGAGGCAAATGTCCCTTCCACTATTGAAAGACTGCAATGACTGCTCTTGTGCTTTGCATGGAGCTTGATCCACTAGACAATCCTGAAAAAGTTTTAAGCTATCAGCAGAGGGAGTGGAAAAAAGGTATAATTATAATTTCTTCAAGAATCTCAAACAAGTTTGCTCAAAAGACAGAAACCAAGCTCTGCTTACTTTTCTTACTTTTACTCTTACTTGAACAGAGGAAGGATCTGAGGAACAGCAGTGCCCAGAACTAAGCAACCACACAGTGCAAACACCTCTTATATTATGTGACACAGATGGAGGTCTGAAGGGTGGCAACTAACTCATCTTTTCCAGACCATTCCTGCTGTTTGTCACTGCAGACTACTCTTACAAATGATAAATTGTTCTTCCTGTAACTGTTATTTTTTTCTTTGATTCTGGGATTTTACATGCCATTTCAAAATGGGCAAAAGACTGCAACCTCCAGTTAATCCTGTTTGATGCTTCTCAAAATAACATGCTGAGCAAGATAACAGACAATCTTTCCATCCTCAGCATAGAGGCCTCTTGCACTGTCTATGAAATTTAACTTTTTGTATCTGTTACAATTACTATGCTTCAGAAACACTATTGATACTGAAAAAAATTACGTTGAGGAATAATAGTGTTTTGACATCATTAAAAGCCAAGAATGTCAAAATAACAGAGAGGATATTTTTGACATATAAGGATTTGTTTCAGAGTTGTAAGCAATGTCATAAGCACCTGAAAGATTTTCAGATTTTCTTAGATGTCCATGTTTATAAACTTTTAATAACAATATCACAAGAAGAGATTTCTCAATTTCTGACCTCTAAGTTCATAATTTAGAACAGAAATAGCAGAAGACCTTGTGAATCAAGTGCAATATCCTTTAGTGGTATAAGCATATAATCCCAATCTCAACAGTCTAATGAATCTGTAATACAGTCAGCCCTCTTCCACTTCGTGCCTCCCTGATAGTGGCTTCACATCTTCGCTGCATGATTTTTCAGCAATTAAGGAGGCCCATCTCACGACTGCGCATGCACAACCTGACATGAATGAATATTCAAAGTAGGCAGACATGATTATGCAAATTCTACCCCCCCCCGGATGCCGCTTGGCAGTGAGCTGAGCTGGGTGCCCACCCCGAGGCGGCAGTGGCAAACTGAGCCAGGCGCCTGACCTGAGCTGGCAGCAGCAGAGCCAAGCGTGCGCTGCTCCCACAGTGGCTCGGCTCTCCTCGACTCAGCTCCAAGCAAGGAGGCTTTGTGCAGTTATGAAAGGTTTACACACTCTCAGGTTAGACATGGTGTCCAAGACTTTCTCAGGGTAGACATCTACCCCAAGTATGAAGAGACCAGGTCTACCCACCCAGAGAGACGCCAGGACAGGAGCTCGGGCAGCTCCCTACACCCGTGTCCCTGGCTGAGTGGAAAAGGGGCTTTTTCCCAGCATGGGGTGGCTGCAGGACACTGGCAAGCACCAACATGGACACCGACACACAGCAGGGCAGTGTCAAAACAGCGCCAGAGTGCCAAGGGGCGGTGTGAGGGTGCAGGGCAAATTGACATATTAATGAGCTGCCATTTTACACAGATGGAGGGCTTCACGTGAGATGGACAAGACCCATGGTACCATGGTATAGGAGACCCGATTGTATTTTATTTGATTAATGAATTAGGAATTAAGATTCAGAATTATTTCTCTTATTGATCTTGATCTGTATAAATTCGTCATATCATTCATACATCTACTCCTCTGAGAGGTTTATGAAGCAATTTTCTAATTGCCTAAGAGGTCACAAATAACAAACACTCTTTAATTGCAAAGAGGAAATGTTGATAATTCATTCAACAAGTTTATTATATCTTCCCCATCCAATTTACAGAAGACAAGTGTGAGATTCATTTCTGGTTACTTTAATCACTCTAATCAAAAATACTCTGCAATTTCTGCTACCTTGTTTAGTTTGAGAAAGTAGAGAAGGAAATGAAAGTAAGTTCAGGACAGGGTAATTATGACTGTGACCACCAATTTGATAAAAATGGTTATTTAGACTGCACCTAACTGTAAGTGTCTCAGATTTTAATTCTCCAACAATGAAATAAGAATAAGAAATTACAAAGTTTCTTCCCACTAACATATAAAAATGAGTAAAATCATAAAAATTACTTAAATTTAGAAAGATTACTATAGGGGGATTATTCTGAACAGGGTCAGACAACCTTAAATAATAAATAGTATTTATAATCACTGTGCTCACCTAGGACTTGTGTCTCAAGTTTAGAAGCATTTTTCATTCATTTGTTCAGTGATGACTCTGTCTGATCAAAAATGACATAATCCTAAGTGCAGTGTCAACAGGAGAATAGTAATGGATAAAATTATACTAAAGAAATAGGGATGTGTTCTGTTAAAGCCATAAAAAAATCCCATTACTTAAATGGAGCCAGTGGATCCCCTGTGCAATGTATTTCTGTTAAAATGGAACAAAAACTAGAGGAAGGCTTCTACCACTTATTTAATGGTACAATCATCCAGACTGGAAAATTCAAATCTGACAAGTACCAAGTCCTACATAGAACCACATAATATGAAAATCTCAACTGGCAGTGGAAAATTGCTGTCATGAACTCTTTTTATACAGTTTGCAGCACTTTGGAGGATGGTTCAAGAACTACATATTAGTTTATCTGGTTTCTCTATGGCATGTGGAAACCTATGGTGTGCAGTAAGACAGACTTATATACTGAACTTACATTACTACAGCCACAAGTATTTACCTTTCCAGAAGTTAAGAAATAAAGAACAGTTTAGGGAAGTTGTCATCTCTTTTTCATTACTGACAGATCGTACAAGGATTTTAAATGACTGAGACCAACAAACAAACTGAATATTCTCTGCAAATATATTACTAAGGAAGTAGAAGACAAACCATACACAATCCAGAAGAAAAGTTTTTCTGTTAAAGTAAGCTTTGCACAGACTGTCCACAGCAGTGTAGCCAACTAATCTAGTCTGTTCAAACCGGTCCTGAATTAAAGATAGCTTGATATTTTCTTTAGGACTTTAAAAGCAACAAATTGAACTAGTAACCTTCCTGCACTTGTGTTGTTCCCTGGGACTTTAGATTTACACATGTATTCTCCTTACTTGGAATTACATGGGAAAAAAAAATGAGTAGAGGGCATTCTTCAGCCCTGAACCAGAGCAAGAGGACAGTGGTTTACAGACAGACACAAAAGGAGATGTAGCAGTGGCTACCCAGGGATGAAGCTGCCCAGACTTGCCAGAGGCAACCACTCCTCAGGTGCATGGTAAATTTTCTTCCTTGAAGCAACAATGCCACGTTGGTCATTTGCCCCAGTACTATAGTGGTGTCATGAAATTCACAGATTTTTAGATGCTTTCCTGCAAGAAGTTGACTTGTTTGAGCTGCTCATAACAGATCATCAAGAAAACTTCTAGCCAGGGGAAATCCTCTGATGGCATGCGATTTCTGATGTACAGATTTTTCTGTTTCTCTTTTTCTGCCAAAGTCACTAGTTGTAACAAACAAGTAAGAAGAGTGGAAAGAGGATGAGTATCATCACAGAGAAATGCACAGACAGCACTGTCAGTTGGATGCTTTTGTACAGAGCCCCAATAGCTATTAAATATTTCCAGTAAATTTCCTCTTTAAATGATTAGTCATTTTCTGAGAGGTTCAGCACTGAAGAGAATGATTTGAAGACAGGTATAAAATTAAAAATCACCTATGGCAAAAAATGTAAATCCTTTAAAAGTTAGGCCAGGAACAAACCCTTTATTATTTTGTGCTTTTTGTACATTGTTTATTTTATTGACCAAAAATTATTCAAAAGATTTTATAGAAAATAGCAAGAGAAAAAAGAGCATGGAATTGGAAAAAAATTATAAATAAATGACTTTAGGTAATATAAATTTTGATGGGAAAATTGCTGAGAGCCACCTGGCATTTGTATACCCAAACTGAGTGTTTATTCACGTTTCACCTTTACTTAGATTTATACGACTCAAGAAGCTTTTTCTGTAGTCAAGATTTGTTTATTAGTCCAATAACAAAAGTATTTTGTGCTTGATGAAGGGACTATTAAGGCTTTGTCATCACAGACTTTAGAATACCATCTGCATTGGCCATACCGTCGCTATGTAAGGATATAACAGGCATTTTACACACTTTCGTGTTGGAAGTCAGAAACTTCACAAGTTGGTATAAAAATGGTTATTTGCATCAGGAATTTTGCTCATTAATGATGGGTTCATATTTTGTTTCATATAGTTTTTCATTTAAGCATATTGGTAAGCTGTCATACAGCATCATTAACACTGGACTGACAAAGATTTTTTAGACTTCTAAGAGCTACTGAGCTATTGCTATCCTGTCCTGATCACTTTCCAGAAATTGCTATTAGTTTTGTTACTGCCCAAGAATAACTTAATGGAAAAAAAAATAATTAAAATATCTAGCCCATATTGTTTCATATATAAAACTGCCTTAATGTCTAGAGTCGCAAAATGACTGATGAAAGAAGTCACGAGCCGCCAGCTCCTCGCTAAAGGAATCAATGCTTCTGTTTAAAGAGCAGTACTTCTGCTCTGTCTCTGCTGACTACACACACCATTGCATAAGTGAAAAGCCTCACAGAAAAATGTCAAGTGCCAGAGGGTTCCATATAAGATTAACAGACACTAAGGTCCAACAATATCATGATAATCCAGTCTGATCCCTGGAATGACAGGCCATATAATAAAAAAACTTAACTGTTCCTACTCCAAGTTTTTGTGGACAAGGAAGTAAATTAATCCAAAGAGTTTTAAACAACTTCCCTCCTATGAGAGATTCTGTAAAAAGATTCTGTACTTCAATATTGTCTTTACAAGCAGAGCAGGTATGCAGATAGCTTATTAGTTCCTGCTTTTTGTAGTTTTAAAGTAAGATCTTCAAAAGCCTAAGAAACATTGCCGCTTGAATGTGTAAGATGTGGATAGGCTTTAGGCTCTTCAAAAGTGTTCCCTGAGAAAAGTAAAGGATTTTGAAATCTCTCTGGGTCCTTTTAGGTAATTTTTTTCACTTGAAGAAAAGTTTCAGATAGTGCTTTGATATTCAAGTCAAGTTATTCTTTAAATTAACCTCATTTTAAAAATACACAATTAACTTGAAAGTTGCTTGAATATGTCCAGAGAAGGGCAGCAATGATAGTGAAGGGACTGGAACACAAGTCCTACAAAGAGCAGCTGAGGGAGCTGTGGTTGTTTATCCTGGAGAAGAGGAGGCTCAGCGAAGATCTTATCTCTTTCTACAACTATCTGAAAGGAGGTCGTACCCAGGTGGGGGCCAGTCTCTTCTCCCACACAACCAGTGACAAAATGAGAGGAAAGAGTTTCAAGCTGCACCAGGGGAAGTTTAGGCTGTATGTGAGGGAGAAGTTCTTCACAGGAAGAGTGATTGGCCATTGGAATGGTGGAGGTGACTGTCCACGGAGGTGATGGAGTCATCATCCCTGGAAGAGTTCAAAAACAGACTGGATATTGAACTTAAAGGCATCACAGTATCACAGTACTAGCAAGGTTGGAAAAGACCTTTGAGATCATCAGGTCCAACCTATAATCCAACAGCAACCCATTGTCTAAACCATGGCACTAAATGCATCCAGCCTACTCTTAAACACCTCCAGGGACGGTGACTCCACCACCTTCCTGGGCAGCACATTCCAGTGGTGAATCAACCTTTCAGTGAAGAATTTCTTCCTAATGTTGAGCCTAAACCCCCCCTGAAGTAGCTTGAGACTGTGTCCTCTTGTTCTGTCACCAGTTGCCTGAGAAAAGACACTGACCTCTGCCTGACTACAACCTCCTCCTCTCCAGACTAAACAAACCCNTTTATCCTGGAGAAGAGGAGGCTCAGCGAAGATCTTATCTCTTTCTACAACTATCTGAAAGGAGGTCGTACCCAGGTGGGGGCCAGTCTCTTCTCCCACACAACCAGTGACAAAATGAGAGGAAAGAGTTTCAAGCTGCACCAGGGGAAGTTTANCCCTACCCTTCTCTGGACACATTCTATCATCTCGACATCTTTCCTAAAGTGAGGGGCCCAGAACTGGACACAATAGTCAAGGTGTGGCCTAAGCAGTGCTGAGTACAGAGGAAGAATGACTTCCCTAGTCCTGCTGGCCACACTATTCCTGATGCAGGGCAGGATGCCATTTGCCTTCTTGGCCACCTGGGCATGGTTTAGCTGGTGATGTGATGCTAGGTAATAGGTTGGACTTAATTATCTGAAAAGTCTTTTCCAACCTAGTTAATTCTATGATTCTGTGATCTATGTAAGATATTACTTTACATTCAATAGCAGTTATGACTGTCTTTTCCTGAGAAAAATTTATTATCTATCCCACTACTCTTTTTTATGGCTGCCTTTTAACAGCTGAACAGTTGGGGGAATGAGGTGAGACTATATGCAAAGTTGAATGTTGCAGAAAGGAGAAGTCACTAAAATCAGAAGCCTTGAAGATTTTCTCCACAAATCTTATGATAAAAAAACAATACTAATGGAAGATTTTATGAGAATGTATTTTATCTACTGTTCCAAATAGGGCACAGACCAAACAGACCAATTGGTTTGTACCTCCTCATGAAACATCAGTTCTATTTGTGCTCTTTGTTTCTTTGTTGCCATCTTGGTTCATGAGTCTATTTACACACCTGCACACTTGAAAAGGCCCCACAACAACTCCCAGTGCCAAGCTGTTCCTTCAGAAGTTTACACTGTAATGCTGATGAAACCTACTGCTTTATTTGGAAAATCTGATTACATGAAAGCCTAGGGTAGATGTATAAGTGAAATACCTGTGAACTTTGCAGGGCAGATGAAATACATAAGAAGCATAAAAGAGAAGTTTCTCCTGCAGGAGTTCCTATTAGGTTTGTGCTTCAACAGACCAGCCAGAGCAAGCAGTTTAGAAACCACTTGTTGCAAGAATATTTTAATATTAGAAATACCTTTGCTTCTGACAGCTCCTGTTTTGCCCTCATTAAATATTAGTTTGGAAAATGCCATAAATGGGACAAAAAATTGTTCATGGAGCAACGAAATATGGAATTATGGAAATTTGCTAAATAGGAACTCAACTGAGAAGACTCGGGAAAGACTGAAAGAGCTTGGGCAAAGATAATATTACAGGACTGAGGAAAAGTTCTGAATTAAACTGAAAGACCCATGGCACATGGTTGAGGACAGGTTTGTCTAGGCTGTAAAGAAGTCTGAGACAGAAGAGGCTGAGCAGGAAGAAACGGCACTTTCTCTTCTCAGTGTCCACCTGAAACAAGGGCTCATGCCTGAAGGAAATGAAGCATACTTAGGACTTCAGCCATGTTCCCTTCATTTTCCTTCCCCAGTTTGTGCCAGAATGATGGCAGCTGTGATACATGGATGTGTTTGTTGTATTAGTTTTGCAGCTTGAACACTCAACTCAGACTGGGAACAGATGCTGCCTCCAGAAGAGGAAGCTTTAATGAGAACTGTTTGTGGAAACACCACATAGCCTTCTTCAGAGCCCTGTGCTGGAAAAGAGCTCTAATTTATCCTTATCTTCTCGTTCTATCAAATCCAGACTTGTTTTATTTCAATTTTATTTTCCTGTTTAATTAAGCTTACTCATACCTAAGATAACAGAAAAAAAATATTATTCCAATACACATAACTATAAAACAAAGCAAAGCCAAATAATTTCTTACGCAAAACATTATATGCCAGAACATTAATCCAGGAGTGAAAGGCAGGAAAATTATTTTCTTAAAACTTTCAGTGTCAAATCTTTCATCTGGACTACCTCTGCCATTGTATAAAAAGATTCAGAGAATCAAAGCAAAATTGCCGAAATACTTTCACTCTTCTTGTATGATGTTTGTTTCTGAAATAAATTTACAAACTGCCTTGTCAACTTTAAACATATAAAGAGTCACATAGAGATTACTGTCCTTGAAGATGAACCAGCCTGAACTTAATGACTCAGTCTCACACAGATTTTTAGCTGTCTTGATTTATTTTGATTCATTAGGACAAGAATGCTATGGTTATTATTGTGCTGCTGATTAGTATTATTACTAATCATTCAGTCATGAACAGTGGCTGTTAAACTCCTTAAATGCAAAACCAGGTTTAGCAATCTAAGACTATCTTTTCTCCTTGGGAAGGAGCACCAATGATCCCTATCTCCTGTGGCTAAAGTTTCTTGCAGAGGCAGCCATCACTACTCGTCCATGAAGGCTCCTGTGTTCCTGCACTGTGAGGCTTTGGCTGCAATCATTCCTTTCCATCTTTCTGAGTTGGAGGGGATACACAAGGGTCATCTAGTCCAACTCCCAAGTGAATGCCCGCCCAGGGATCAAACACACAACACTGGAGCCATGGGCACCACACTCCATCCATCCAAGCCTCTCATCACCTAGACCATGTCACTGAGTTCGTCATCAAGTCTTTTCTTAAATGCCTCCAGGGATGGCGACTCCACTACCTCCCTGGGTAGACCATTCCAATGAGAGATCACTCTCTCTGTGAAAAACCTCTTCCTAACATCCAGTCTAAACTTCCTCTGGCGTAGCCTAAGGCCATGTCCCTCCAGTAGCTTTCTGCATTAACACTCCCCTCACCCCCCCAAAAAATGCAAAAAAAATGAAAAACCCACCAAAAAACCCCCAAACCACAAATCTTATTTCTTCAAATTAAAAATTTCTTCAAGCAAAATTTGTAGTGTGAAAAAGCAAGCAATAAATTTTTATTTACTTTTTATGGAAAGACCATTTGGGCTAAACCAAAAGCATTTCTCTGTTAGAAGAACAGCAATTTAATAATAACCATAATATTCTGCCTAGTTTTTTCAGATTTCTGACATGAATTATGTTGCTCAGATACCAGTACTTGAGAATTTCAGAGAGATGAAACAAAAATAAATTATAAGGAATCAGCAAATAGTAAAAAAAAAAATCCATTTTCAACATCCATGCAATATAGTCTATAACAATTAATAAGCTCCAAGAAATAGCAGAAAATAGCATTAAAAGTATTTCAATATTATGCTAATATGTATGGCATCTACCCACAGAACGAGCCATTTATAGCATCAGTAAGTAACAAATGGACTGTATAATGAAATAATTATCTCATTAAAAATTATCTAGTTAAAAAAGATTCAGACTTCCAATTACAGATTTTGTGTTTGGATGAAACTCAAAAATTTCTCATTCTGAAATAGCTAAATTTTTTGGAGTTAGCCAAGAAGAGAAGATGGCATGTCTCATGAAGCCTCAGGAGTCAGGCAGTGGGAGCTAACTGAAGTTAAGAACACAAGGCAATGTAGTAAACTGATTCCAAATGGTGAAATCAGATGCATTTGTAGTACTAACTAGAATCCTTTAGGCATAAGTGCTCCAATAATACCCTTTACAAGTGTCCACTCAAAGTACATGCAGAAGTGTCTTTGTCAGATGAGACAGGATACTCCTCACCTGACATTGACTGTCTAGAAATGTCTTACGACATTTCTGCTCATTACATGGGCTTCTTCTGTGTCTCAGTCTCATCCAAAAAGACTCCAGGAGGGTGTTCTTTCTATTAACTAGAGAGGAAAACTAGACAATTCTCATTAAGATGAATACAGTTAGATAGGATTTGCAGCAAAGGAAACCCAGTTAGACACTAGAGTAAAACAAGTCCTTCAGCATAAGGGTATTCACATATTGGAAGAGGTGTCCAGAAATGCTGTGCAATCTCCACCCTGGGAGACATTCAAAACCATTTGAACAAAGCTCTGGACAACTTAATATAACTTTGGAGTTTGCACCCGTTTGAAATGAGTGACTCCAGAGGCCTTTTATAGGTTAAATTATTCTGTGATTGCATTAATTTTTTTCTGCAGAACAGTAATATTTTCTAGCCAGCCACAGATCTACGTGCTTTCATGATTTTTCTTATGTAAACCATTCTGTATCTTCCCTGCACACATCAAACTCTCAGAAAGCTCAGAGAATTCTGGACACAGAGTGGGACCAGACAATGTTCAGTTGCTCTCCAAACAATACATATTTTTTCAGTCACAAATTTTCACCATAATACCTCTATTTGGATCAAAATAAGGGAATTACATTGACTATTTTTAGCTACAAATAGCATCAATTCTATCTAAACAATAGCTATGGGGTATAAAATTCTGGAGGGGTTTTGACAACTGAAAACATATTATCTTTGAATGTTTTCTGTGCAAAACAGCTGCAGCATTTAGAAACCAGTAACTAAATTATACAATTATGAATGCATTAATTAAAAACAAAGTTATTTTCAAATATATTGCTTACTTTGACAGATAAATTGAAACAGGCAATCAATAAATGCATTTCTGAGTTTTTGAACCACACACGATATTTAGTAACTCTTTAAGAAACTCACTTCTATCTGTATAAAGAGTCCTACATCATTTCTACGAGGAAATAAATATAATAGATGTTGAAGAATGAGGCATCAGTTGGTGAATAAGCCTTTTGTATTCCTAACAGTTCATGTTAATCAGGTTTAATTAGCTACATTTAATATTGTGTAATGTAAAGTTCTAATGTTTGTCCAAGGATCCTCTTTACAGAGCTGATAAAAGTTGTTCAGCAAATGCCAGACTAAGAAAAGCACAGTTCCAGAGTCAAACTATATTGAAACTTCCCTAAATTTTATGGAAGCAGACAGAGAATCACATGATGTGCCATGACCTCAAAGGGGTTCTCTTCCATCCCATTTGTTGCCTGATGAATTACTGAAAGCACTTGAACTCGCACTGGTCAGACCACATCTTGAGTACTGTGTGCAGTTCTGGGCTCCCCAGTTTAAGAAAGATGTTGAACTCCTTGAGAGGGTCCAGAGAAGGGCGACATGGATGGTGAAAAGACTGGAGAATAAGCCCTATGGGGAGCAACTGCAGGAACTGGGGTGGTTCAGCCTGGAGGAGAGAAGGCTCAGAGGTGACCTCATTGCTGTTTACAGCTACCTGTAGGGAGGTTGTAGTTGAGCGGGTGCGAATCTCCTCTCTCAGGCTACCAGCACCAGAATGAGAGGACATGGCCTCAAGGTACGCCAGGGGAGGTTTAGACTGGATGTTAGGAAGAGGTTTTCCACAGAGAGAGTGATCTCTCATTGGAATGGTCTACCCAGGGAGGTGGTGGAGTCACCATCCCTGGAGGCATTTAAGAAAAGGCTGGATGAGGAACTCAGTGACATGATCTAAATGATGGGAAGCTTGGATGGATGGAGTGTAGTGCCCGTGGTTCCATGCTTGTGGGTTCGATCCCTGGGCGGGCATTCACTTGGGAGTTGGACTAGATGATCCTATGGGTCCCTTCAAGCTCCGAATAACCTGTGAACCTGTGACTGTGTTAGTCCAAACTGGTTCATTAGAGATGGCTGTTAAAAGCACTGTCAATTCCTAAACTGACTTCTAAAAACTGCTTTATGAAGCTTGGCTCCTGTTCAGCCTCCCTAGAGCCATATTCCAAATTTTACTCACGAGCAGCCCCTTCATCTTCTCCCCATGTTCCAATAACCAGGGTCCACTGCTTAACCCACTTGCTCCATATCTCAGTATCAAAAAATTGCATGCTTTATAATAAGGGATGGAAGAAGGCACCTAGGTACAAATACCCTTAAAATTTAAAACTGTTGAAAGTATTATTATTACAAATCCTCCAGATCAGTCTGTGTTTGTGACACCTTTATATACTATTTCCATGAACAGCAACTAAAACACAAGGTAAGTTTAAATTAAAAATTGATTAAACATTAAACTATTGCATTTCATATGGAAGCAGAGAAATATTTCGCTGTGCTTATGGGGAACTGTAAAGAATTCTAATAAAAACACCTGATATTAAGTTTGAAAGATTATTAGATCACATTTTCAATCTTAGTAGAATTAAATTCCATGTGACACATTAAATAGGCTAGGTAGAATTCCTAGAAGCATAAAAATTAATATTGTGAATATACTTGGATTTGATCAGCTGAAATGCAATATTATCTCAAATATAAACTATGTTTACTAGGCAGCACACTTATGATGCTCAGCTATTGAATCTGGCATAGTAGTTCTAACCAAATCTGATACTAATAATACATAAGAAACAGACCAGTGAATTGGAATTACTTCACATCACAAGTAGCTTCTAGATGAATGGACTGAGATTTGGTCTACATAACACTCTCTACTATCCTTTTCTTCCAGCACTCCTCTTCCTTCTATGTCAAGGGATGTGTTTCCACCAAATAGTGATAGCACAAGCTTCCATTTATGTGATAGGTCTGCAGTATATGTTTGGGCTTTCAATGTATTTTAACATAAAGCTGCATAAGCACCCAGGAGGCGATAGGTAGCATTTTTTTCATGACTACCACATCTTACGGTTACGTGGAATCATGAAGAAGGGCAGACTGTCTTTGGGTGCTGCTTAAATATCTATGTGGTGTCACCTAAGCAAAAATTTTTGGTTCGCCACTCATTACATTGTACTACTACTACTACTATTAATTGTTAAATCTACACTAGCCTTGCTACTTACATAGTTCTAAAGGTCACCATTAAGTCTGAACAGAATATAGTCCCACCTAGTCATGGGGCATTTCAACTCTAGACACAAATCGTTATACACAAGGAACTAATTCAGACCTGTCCTGTCATCTATGCTTTTCAAATATTCCCCAGAGAACAGCTGTGCTACCAGGTGCTTAAAGAATAGAGCAGTCCCAAAGTTCACATGCAGAAATGGTTTGTCAGAAAAAAGAGGCCAACGCCAAAAAAAATCCTTTAGCATTGTAGTTTTTTTCTGAAGATACATCTAAGTTCCTAGCAAGGCTGAATATTCAGAAAATCTGCAGAGTATAGAAGGCAAAAAATAAGCAAAGAAATTAGGAGGAGTATATAAAATTGTAAACCTCCCAGGTTAAGTGGATTTTCCTGTTAGATAATGTTATTAATTTCTTCTGTTCTGCTGTGTGAAATGTGGTCAGACCAGAAAGTCTTACATCTAATGTGATTTTTAGGTCTTAAATCCCATTTTAGGAACAAATAATATTTCAGTTCCCTTCAGCCAAATAGCTCTATCAAAGTCAAGACATGCAAAATGAATACTGTCAGTCTCTGAAACATTGAACCTTCATACAGAAGGATGTCAGATTTTCAGACAGATAATTTACTCATCAAAAATGAAGACTTTAGTCAATTAAAGTATCTGAAGGTTCATGTTGAATGTACTTAACAGCTTTGATTTTAAAACACGAAAAAACACACTATGATCAAAAATTTTTTTCTTGCTTTTCTAAACTTCAAAAATTTACTTTCAAAATTTTTTTTAAAGACTACACTTAAAACCATGTATGTCCAAAGTAAATAGAGTGTTTTATTTACTAACAGTTTTACTTAACCAGAAAAAAAGAGCAAAAAATTTGTTCTTCCAGTAAAAACAAAATTATTGTAGCTATTCCCTTTGCTCTAAAGTATAGGATAGAATTTTGAAACAGAAACAAATTGAAAAAAACTAAAATGAGGCCAGGCTGTTATTGTAAATTTTTTTTGGCAGAACCTTAGAACATCAACTGTGCTCTCCAAGAACAGGGCTGAACCCAGCTTGACCATAAAACTGCCTTTTGCAGTAGCCAACACTACCAGTGGCAAACAAGAAAACACTTCTTTGGGTTTTTTTTCAATAAAATATGGTGTTTTTTTTAAAAGCAAGCCCTTCATAGATTATCATAGATTATCAGACCTACAGCTCCAGGTTCAGATTTCAATTCCTCCCTTCTCCACCATGTTATCACTTTCCTTATGTTTGCTTTTGAGAGCTGGATTGGCCACAGGGACAGAATAAAAGAATCACAGAATTCTGTGATCAGCAGGGAAGCAGTAAGTGAAGCCCTGTTACTCCTCTCCCTCTACACAAGTATTTGCATCTCTGCAGACAGAACAGTGTAGCTGGTTGCTTTTCATTAACCAGTTGCTCTTCTGTTTTCTCACTGTAACTGGTTTACCTCAGCTGGATGCCAAGGACTTGCACGGTTGCTCCATCCCAAATAATAAGATGATACACAACTTGTGGGATAGGATAAGGCAGTTTACTCTAAGCAAAGCAAAGCAAAGAGTGCGCAGAAGCAAAGCAAAAGCTAATCTCCACTTCCTATCAGTAGCAATGTCCAGCCACATCCCAAGAAGCAGGGCTCTAGCACGTGTAGTGGTTCCTTAGAAGGCATGCATTGGAAACAATGAATGCTCCTTTCTTGGTCCCTTCCTTAGCTTTTATATCTGAACTGATGTCATATGGTATGGAATATCCCTTTGGCTAGTTTGGGTCAGCTGGGCTGTTCATGTCCCCTCACAGAATCTTGCCCTCAATTGAGGGAAGGAACATTAGAGTCCCAGTACGGGTCCAGCTGTAGTTAAAAGCTTCATGTGTTATCAACACCGTTCTAGTTACCAACACAAAGTACAGCACTGTAAGGACTGCTTTGGGGCTCAGACAGACCCTATACACTCATACAATTTATCAGCATATTGTTCATTTAAAAGCAATGAGAAAGTTTCAATGGACTTTTCCATCAGCAGGCTCAGAAGCTGTCTCTGTTAATCCATTCAAATGACCGGCAGACTGGAAATGATTTCACTAGAATTAGATCATTTCGCAGATAAAATCAGGAAGAGCTCTTGTGTGATTATGACCAGCCGTCCTCAATCCAGGCACAGAATTTCCTTTTCACTCCGATACTGGTTCCAAACATTTCACAGAATCACACAGAATCACAGAATATGCCAAGTTGGAAGGGACCATAAGGATCATCAAGTCAACTCTTAGCCCTGCACGGGACCATCCCCAAGAGTCACACCATGTGCCTGAGAATATCGTCCAAATGTTTCTTGACCTCTGTCAGGCTTGATGCTGTGATCACTTCCTGGGGAGCCTGTTCTAGTGCCCAAGCACACTGTGGGTGAAGAATCATTTTCTAATATCTATTCTAAACCTCTCCTCACACAACTTCAGGTCGTTCCCTTGTGTTTTGTCACTGGTCACCACAGATGAGAGACCAGTGCCTGCCTCTCCTCTTCCCCTCATGAGGAAGTTGTAGACTACAATGAGGACTCCTCAGTCTCCTCTTCTCCAGACAGAAAACAGACCAAGTGACCTCATCTGCTCCTCATACAGCTTACCCTAAAGCCCCTTCACCTACCTCATTGCCTTCCTTTGGACTTTCTCTAATAGCTTAGTAACTTTCTTATATTGCAGTGCCCAAAACGACCACAATATTCAAGGTGAGGCCACACCAGTGCAGAATATAGTGGGACAATCATCTACCTCGACTGGGTGGTGATGCTCTGCAAGATGCCCCCCAGGACACGGTTGGTCCTCATGGCTGCCAGGGCACTGCTAACTCATATTCAACTTGCCACTGACCAGGACCTCTAGGTCCTTTTCCATGGCACTGCTTTCCAGCCTCTCATTCCCCAATCTGTACAAACATCCACAATAACCCCATTCCAGATGCAGAATCTGGCACTTTCCCTTGTTGAACTTCACGTTGCTGGTAACTGTCCAGTCTTCTAATTGTTTTAGGTATCTTTGTGGGGCCTCCCTGCCTTTGAGAGAGTCAACATCTCCTCTGAGTTTCGTGTCATCTGCAAACTTGCTTAGTATCCCTTCCAGTCCTACAATCAAGTGATCTATGAAGATGTGGAAGAGCCCTGTGGAACCCCACTAGTGACAGGTCACCAGTCTGATGTCACCTCATTCACTCTTACCCACTGTGCTCAATCCATGAGCAAATTGCTCATTCAGCCATGATATGTTTATCCAGTCGAATGCTGGATAGAAAGATGCTGTAAGAGATGGTATAAAAAGTTTTGCTTTGTATTAAAGGCACATCTTCTGCAGAGTATATTAATTTTAACATTTTTCAGGTTTGTCTTTTTATTTAAAGGTCACTTTAGTACAGCGATGAGTGTCCTCGCCTCTCATGTGGGAGACCAGGGGTTTGATTCCCACCAGGGAGTCAGTGGTGCCATTTAAGTGTTTCAGAGTTGGACTCGACGATCCTTGTTGGTCCCTTCCAACTTGGAATATCCTGTGATTCTGTGAGCATAAAATCTGTTTTCCTACAATGCAAAAATGCGAAGTGACAAAGATGTTTTTGTGGGTTGAAGTTTATAAATGCAGAACTGGTCTCTAGGAGACCAACATTTTGCCCGAAAGATCAATCCTAGTAGAAAATCAGTAGGTGAAAAACTGAAGGGGAAAACATATGGCATTCACTTAGGAGTTGGACTCAATGATTCTTGTTGGTCCCTTCCAACTCAGAATACTCTGTGATTCTGTGACTATGTATTAAGGACAATTATATTAACATTTTTGATTGGAAAAATTTTGTTCAATTCTGTATTTGTATCTTATTTTGTACTGTATTTTACATAACACCTCCATGTGGGGGTGTTACATCCTATATTTTATCCATAGTATATTACAACATATTAGCAGTCAACACACTGTTTTCAAGGACTTGTGTGCCTCTGGAAGTCAGGCTTCTTATGGGTTTTGGTGGTCAGTGTTGACTATGTATTTTGGTAATAAGTATATGCCAACCATAATTACGTACTTCTTTATGCCAGATACTGTCTCCATTTGATGCTCCTCAGCGGTGGATCTTTAGCTTTTAGGTTAGCCCGCTGACATTGACATCAGCTTGCCCAGGAACAAGAGGATTCAATTAAAAGAGTTTATGATCATTGGAAACCAGCATTCCTAAGGTGGACAGCAGGCAACACAAACACTGCTGACTACCTCCTGAAGAGCAATCCTGTTTCCTGGCTCTGTGGAAAAGACATGGAACAAGGCTGAGGACACTAACAATGCCAGCGTTGCAGTGGGTGAAGGACAGAGGCAGTGTTTTCTTTCTCTTCCAGCTTCTGACCCTGAAAATCTCATGTGCTAAAGATGAGAATGTAACTGCACCATTAAATTTCACATTGCAACGTGTCCAAACATGATTGGAGATGCTAGGGTAAAATTTAATAATAATAATTCAAGCCTGAGGCAAGCATCTGTCTCAGAAAATTAAGCCCACACAATGAAAGTTTTGAAAGCAACACCAAGTAGAGACCTCTTCACAGTGGGGCCCTGATTGCTCCAGTTTCCAAGGTCAGTCCCAGCACATGCACAACATCATTTTCTTCTGCCTTCCTAAACATATCTTTAATTAATAAAACTGAGAGCCTCCTGGTTCTTATAGGAAAGTGTAATTAAGTATACTTGAGGATTTCCTGTGCATTGCTATTCAGCAATTTTAATTGCAGCTTTTTGCAAGTGAATTGCAAGTGAAGACCAAAGATTCTGTTAGCTAGACCAGCTCTGACACTCTGCAAGGATTTTCCAAACTGTTGTCCAAAGCCAAGCCTCCACACTGTACTTCAGTAGACAAAGAGGGGCTGATTAGCCCTATTGACATTTTCTTTAGCCTGCTATTCTGTAGCATTCTATGGATTTCAAGTACTTTCGGTGGTGGAAGAAGCCTGGAAACACCTGACAGTACTGTTACATATGCCTGTATATAAAAATGTTATATATAATTACACATAAAAATATATTATATGCATAAAAACATTGTTCTCCACATAATTATCTCATTATGGTTTATTTTCCAACCCAGAGCCTCACTCTTGGTGCAAATAAGAATTCAGAGAGATAAATTGTAGAGAGGTGAAAGACTGACAACAGAGATTACATCTTCCCTATTGAAGGCCGAAGATACTAGAGGATTTTGGTTTTGTTGCTCTTCCTCTCTCTCTTTCTTTCATTCTGTTTTTTATCTTCTCATTTCTGTCCATGAGGGAGAAAAAAAACACACACACACAAAAAAAGGCAGAAAAAATAGAGAGACAAAATATTACCAGGTTGTATTTTTAATTCAGTCAAATGAACTATGAAGCTAATTGAGCATGCATTGAAGCCATGAACATCCCTCTGCTTTAGGGGAGAAAACCACAGAACCTGACCCTAATAACCCACGAGAGTTGTGTGACAGGCTTGGGTCTTTGCCCATTTAGCAACATTCACTGCTCCCAAAGAAAATCACAAAGGCAGTCTATCATACAACCATTCAGAGGAACAGTCTCAGCTTTGTCTAATTTTATGTCAGTGAAACTGCGTCAGTGGTCCAGAGAGGACTGCATGTTCCTGGTATTTTGCTAGAACAGGGCTGATCATAAATTATTTTGGGGCATGTTTTCCCTCGGGTAAATGCAGTCTCCAGCAATATGCACTACTGGAGAATATGCTGCTGAAGCTTGGCAAAATGAGTAAGAACATCAACTCGCTCACCTATTATTTTATGTAAAGCAGCTCTGTATATGCAATTAGCAGGAGAAGTGACAGGACAGTACCCAGCAGCGAAAAGTGGAGGCTGCTGAGATTAATCAAGTGTTCCCATGGCAAGAACTGTTTTTGAGTACATGCCAGGTTAGAAAAGAAAAGATCCTTGTGTTTTATTTGTGTGTTTGTTATCATACAATATGTAGTTTCCCGCTACTCCTCTTCCTGATTTTGACAAGTGGACACTTTGAAGAACGAAATACTAAAAGGTCTACTTGTAGCACAAGTAGGCTTAATTCTATAGTGAATACTAGCAAAATTGATGAAAAAACCTTTTGATTTGTGTCTGAATAGAAGGGAAAAAGTCACGCATAACAATTTTTAAGCTGTACTTCAGAAAGAGATTGAATATCCTTAGGTATTGATAGCTTAAGGTAAAAAGTGCTAAAAGGCTTTCAAAATATGTACCAGTTTTGGTCAAATTACTACTGCCATAATAACACAGATGTGGTTTATATTTTAGACTGCTGGTCCTGTGAAATTATATAGAGTAATAACACAGAGTTGAAAACACTGTACTGCTTATTACGAGCTAAAACCCCAACCCTGGATTCAAAGGATGCCTTTACAAACAGTATTAATATAGCAGAAATGGACTTACTTCAAAATCACAAGTTAGTCTGAAAATAGCTGTAGAAATAGAGTACAGTTGGCCCTTGAATATCACAGTATCACAGGTCTGGTCTCCCTCCGCAAAGCCCTCCCTCCATGTTGATAGGCCATTCATTAATATGCAACTTTGCCCCCATAGCCCGTTCCCCCAGCTCCAGAGTGGCTGCAGGGCATTCCTGAAAGCTCCTTGCACAATGCGAGCGGTTGAAGGAGCAAAGGGGGTCTCCCCTGGCCCATTCACGCCTGAGGAGTCCCCAGGAATCATGATGAAAGGGTTCCTGAACCCATGCCGCCCCTGCAGCGAGTCCTGGGCTTCGACTGCCACCACTGCAGCAGCTGCACTGGGCAGAGGAGGCACCGCAGGGCTGTATGTACTTCTGAGCCCTCCCTGGCATATTCCCTCATGCCGGACACATGTGGTCGACTTGCCAGCACTGGCAAAGCTTCCACTACCATCCTGCTCGCATGTTTCAAAGCTGAGTGCCTCCAGATATAAAAATAAAATTGTTCAAAACTGGAAAGCTGGGAACTTTTTTTAATACAGGAGAGGTTTGTGTAAATATCTCTTCTGGGAACTGGGGGTGGGCAAGGAGAGGGGAGGTCAGGGGAGAAAGCAGCTCCAAATGGGGCAGGCAAGGGTTGGAGTCAGAGATGTGGAGGGGTGGGCAGGGAGAAGCGGGGCTGTGGGAGCCATGCTTGGGACCCTAGTAAGGATTCTTTATGTGCTCTGCATTCAGCATCTACTGTGTGGGGCAAGCGGCACCACTTCGTCCACAACTAGGGAGGGCTCCCTACCTCCTGCAGGCAGCCAGAGGCTATCATAAGACCATAAGGGATTGTGCCAAGCCATGCAGTGCCACTGAAACCATGCTCAGGCCAGCACAGCCCCTAAAAGATGCTCCAGGACCTAGCACTGGGCAACCTGGGTATAGCACGGTCTCTCCCTGCAGAGCGGGGTGGGCTGTGTGGGCAGAGCACTTGCTATCTGCAACGAACACTGCAGTGCAGGGTGGGTGACATGGACAGAGCAGTGCACCAGCAGTCCATGCAGCTAATTTGAATATTCATGCATGTCAGTTCTCACAGGCGCAGTCACGAATGCCCTGCGAAATGGACTTCCTCAATTGTGGGGAAATTATACTGCGAAGAAGTGCATCCACAAATGAGGAACCGCAAAGTAGAGAAGGTTGACTGTATTTAAGTTTCAGCTAGCTAAATAGTTGAACCTGTGCTCAAAACTGACTTTGCTCATAAATTGTTTTGATTGAAATAATGACTACTAGTTGAAACAGACCCAAGAGCCAAACATGGCAGAGACCATGCACAAATTTTTGAATTCCCAATATTTACTTGACTAGGTGTTTTGTCCTTTGAAATACCAAACACCACAAAGAAAAAAATGTTAGCAGGTTAAAATGCCCGATGAGTCAGCCTGATTTTTCATAATCGTGTACAAAAGCTCTGGGTCAAGTTTAGATCAGCATCAGAACTTCAGCACCAAATGTGTACCTCTGCAGCCTCAAACTACATAGGAACAGGTTTTGAAGTGAGAATAAGAGAAGAGAGCCATAGTGCAGAGGTTACCACTGGTGTACCCTAATGAGAATGCCAGTACAATCTGAAGTGTTGTACCAAAGCTCTTTAAAATTGGATCAGCCCATTCAGGCACTACAATGAAAAAATCACTGAGACATGTAAAGTGACATGTCAATCCATACAGTCCTAATGTGTTATATCCCTTTCAGTTGCTTCACTCAATTCTGTAGCCCAGGCCATCATAAAAGCCTCTCTGAAATCCTGAGACTTTCTCTATCTTGTAGGACAAAAATAAAGCTCTTCATTATTTTTTCCTTTTAAAAAATGTGCATCTGATTAATTTTAAACAGATAGTAATCTGAGAGTTTATCGGTAATTCTCCTGGAGTTAATTTATATAATAAAACACAGGCATCTAGTAGACCTAATCTCAAAAAGTTTCTTCAGAAGTAGAGGTTCATCTTTCTCAAGGCAGTACATAAGAGGGTATAAAGCTTTCCAGGAAGGGATACTTCACGCATTTGAAGTTGGAGTTATTGAACATATTTTATTCCCAAAAGATTGCATGCAATTTAGTTTTCTTATTTGCAATTTCTTTCTGTAGTTTACTGCAGAATGAAGCTTATTAAAATTCCAATGAAAGCCTTTATTAAGTGACGGTCTCAAATTCATTAAAGGTCCGGGTTCAAAAGTTCACATGGCTGCAGATTTGCTGCATTTTTTCCTATGATCTCTAGATTGTATTAATTTTTAAGACTAATTTGCAAATTACTGGAAGCTCGGCATGTGTCCAAAAGGAGACAAGAGTTTATTTTCCAAAAATCTTTAGAAGTCAATTATTCATTCTTGAATTAGATCCAAAGAGATTTTGTAAGAAACATTTTATTATAGATGTTTATAATTTGCAGTGTGACAGTGCTTAGAAGTTCCAATTAAGGACCAAGCTTTATATATGTCATTGGAAAACAGCCCCGACCCTAATGATTTAGATTTTTCATTCAAAAGGGAAAGTAACAAAATTATGCCCATGTACTTTCTAACAATTTTAAGAATAAATAAGTTCATCAAGCACTGAAAGATTACCCACAGTTCTTATTCTTTTACAGAAAAGCACAACGTCTTGTACGTGTTAGAAATCATTCATGGTATTGCATAAGCTTTTTCCCACTGAATTTAATAATAGATTTTTTCCAGATAACAGCAAAGCAGGCCCTTTTTGAGTCTTAATTGGCTTAAATTGTCCAGTCATCATCTAAAACATCTAGATACCTACAGCATCATTAAATAACACTTGTGTTTAACAGAATATTAAAAGACTAGACATTTTCTACTGCTAGTGTTTGCACTTCTTGCAGTTATACCTTTAGTAAAATATTAGGCTACATTTTGTGAACTCTTGTATTTTTGCTGACAGCTGCAAGTTGTTTTCTACTCATCAGCAGAATAATACAGAGGATGCATTGTCAAGCTTATGTGACATGTAAAGAGATAGAGGCCTTGTCATCTATTTCTCATCATACACAAATTCGAAGACATCCTATAGGTGCTCTTCTTCAAGCCAGTATCACTGGAAATGCATGTCTTCAAGTACATGTCGACTCAGGTATCATCAAGATATGTGGATAACAATACATGGCCTGAATAATCAATTATGAAAAAACTCTATCACAGTGTAGCTCTTTGGATCAGGTCAGCTGTGTGCCACAGTATAAAATGCAGTTTACTCATTCTACTATCTCTAAATTCAGGTACATGATAGTCAATTATACAAGTCAAGACACTTGTTTACATGGAGAGAGTGCATGTCTTAGGATCATAGAATGTTTTGGATTGTAAGAATCCTTAAATGTCACCTAGTGCCAACACTCCTGTCATGGACAGGGACACCTCTTAGACCAGGTAACTAAAGCAAACAGAGATCTCCAAATTAACTCTAATTTACCAGCTTGGCTGTTGACTTATTTCTGCACTACCTTGTTTAGTTTAGTTTAAATTCCAGTACTGCACTAAAAAGCTTGATATAGATATATCATTCACTGAATTACAGTACAAATATTCACATTTTTGAGAAAGTAATTTTTCTTTTCCTTCAAAGACAGCTCTGACGCAGTTGAAATAGCCCTTTGGCTTTCTTAGATACCAGACCTCTAAAATTCTGACAATTTTAGACCCTGTTTGCTTTTCTTTTCCTACTAATCCAGTAATTATAGCATCTTTTACATTTCTTCCACTTAGAAACTGGTTGAAGTGTGTAATTCTAAAATAGAAAGTTCGATGGCGGCATTAGCAATGAAGTCTCTTTGAGAGCTGATAAAGTCTATTTTACTGCTTCATCATCTTCTCCAGATTGATGAAACAATGAGTATCATCTAAGTGTAAGAACCTGACAGTTTCTTTGAAGTTTCAATCTGGTTCTTGATCACAAAGAGCAAAATTTGAGCATTTGCAGTAATAGCAACTATGTATAAGAAAGGTTGTTATCCTTGTTTTACTCAAGTCTTAGATGATATATCATGATTTGTTTGCAAGGAGTTTTGCCAAATGACTGAAATGATAGTGACTAAATTTGACTTTGTTGTTAAAGAGAATAACCCAAGTGGATCCCAAACCTACTCAAGGACTATATTTGGTTTCATTTAGCTTGAACTTATTATATACAGTCAGGTCTCCTATGACACAGACCCGCGGTCTTATTTGGGACCCATGCAGTCCAATTTCCACATTGAATGGCATCCACTGCTGCAGCTGCCATGGCCATCCCCGCCACCACCCACTGCGCCACCCCCACAGCCCCCGTTGCTGCCTGCGCCCCTACTGCCGCACATTCTGCCACCCGGGCAGCCGCCACGGCAGGTTACACATGCACAGTTGCGAAACGGGTCTCCTACATCGCTAAAAAATCATGCCACTAAGATCT
This sequence comes from Pitta sordida, assembly GCA_013390025.1. Lineage (NCBI taxonomy): Eukaryota > Metazoa > Chordata > Aves > Passeriformes > Pittidae > Pitta > Pitta sordida. The sequence goes on from WEKX01010291.1 coordinate 42,897, forward strand.
GAAGCCGCAATATGGGGGCCATGAAGTGCAAGTGGGCCGACTGTATATATTTTTCAAAAGCTCTTTCAATAGAGGTAGACTTTTATAATACAAAGCTGACAGATATGACCAGGTTCCAAGCAGATGAAAGGGTGGGTCGTTCTATTCACAGCATAACAATGCCACCCTAGCACACCTTGCCTGTTCAAATCAGCTGCTTTGGATTTGGTAGTACTTTAACAGAAACACAGAGTTTTCAGTCAAAATTAGATCATAGGAAGACCTCATCATTCACACAGACATACCTAGTGTCACTAGCAAGTCAGCTTGCCTCTTCATAAGCATTACATTATTGGCTCTGTTGGTTTTGTGGGTTCATATTTCTTAGGAAACTCTGTAAGTACATGACTAGCAAGAATTCTTTTCAGAAGGTGCTGGGTTTTTAACTGACTTAGGTTTTTGAAACTCACTTTTGGAGTAGCAGGAGATTGTTTTGTTATTAAACTCAATTCAAATAAACTGTTTTGTTTTGATATAATGTCGATATGTTTGGAGAACCACTCTTTCCTTGCATTTCTATTTAATGAATGCATTACGTATTTCAGTTATAAGGGAAAGGTTTACTTCGACTGACAGAAATAAATAGATACTATAAGTAGATACAGGCCTTTTTGACAATAGGGGTCATAGTCTTAAGCTTCAGCAGGGAAAGTTTAGACTTGATATTAGGCAAACGTTTTTTACTGAAAGAGTGATCCGGGTGTGGAATGGGTTGCCCACAGAGGTGGTTGAGTTGCCAGCCCTGGAGGTGTTTAAGGGTAGGCTGGATAAGGTGCTGAGTGATATGATCTAGATGTAGCTGATAGGTTAGTTGGATTATAGGTTGGACTAGATGATCTTCAAGGTCCTTTCCAGCCTTATCTATACTGTGATACTGTGTAATACCAATCAAAAGGTCCACATAGTAATTCTTAATGCTTTTTTGCCAATTATCTAGTACAAACCTAGTAAAACAAAACTTCTCACAAATTAATTTTTTCCTGTGCTGGCTTTCAAAAGTTGCTGACTTCCATGAGTTTTTAATTTAAAAATCAAAATATATTGTCTTTTTTTTATTATTATACAAAACTCTAGTTTGAGTGGACTGAAAATCTTTAGGGAGGAAGAAGAAATTAGTTTCTAATTTCACGAAACAGAATTGTTTTTCATTGCTTCTTTTCTTCCTCACACTTTTCCAAACATTTTGACAGGTTTTCAGTCAAGTCAATGTGTTTCTCCAAGTCTAATAGCCTGGTGCTGAAGTTCCCCTTCCAGTCCTCTGACCTATGCAACACCAAGCGCTAGGTGTCATATCCCAACTGTTACCAAATCTTACACCAATCTTAGTTCAGTCTTAATAATATCAATTATTCTTTCAGTCCAAGAGACTATAAACCTGCTGATGAGTATTAAGCGTTAGACTGTAAGTATCAAGGACAGCAGTTACTCTTATCTCGTGACCATGGTGATTGTCATGTTTATGATAACCAACAAATGATACCTTTCTGATCTTTGCTTATAGAGCAGTTGCTGTCTTCCTCTACAGACCCTTTCCTCAGAGAAAAATCCTCTCACTCTACTACAGCTTCTTGAAGTAGCCTTAGCTCTGTCTGATTGCCAAATTAACCTCCTTTATTCTGCCATGACCCTCAAGAAATTGCCCAGGAGAGGAAAAGACACAACACAATTGATGATCAGCAAGTGAATCCCAGATTAGATTAAATGTAATTATTTTTTCTATTCTGATTGCTTTCAATGGCAGATAAGCCACTGCTATGCTGAGATCTAATTGTGCCAGTACGGAAAGTTTAAGCTAGAAAGTACATTATCATAGGAGAACACTGAAATTTTACTTCTGTCTTTTATGCAGTACTGCTACATACAGGTTTTCACAGATTATTGTGAGTTGGAAGGGACCCACAAGGATCATCGAGTCCAACTCTTAAACCACACCACTGTCTACCTGGCGGGAATAGAACCCTGGTCTCCCGCATGGCAGGTGGGGACACTCACCACTGTACTAAGGTTGCAGCTTTGTTCTGCTGCTATCAAGTCTTCTCATATGCAAGTATTATTGTGTTTGCACAATAGCAAGATAACTTCCAAAATTAAATGATTTTTGTCAGTTTAGCCGTTAGTTTTTAATTCTTAATTTCTGGTGTCATATTTCCAGTTATTCCCACCCAACATAGTTTATGATTATCTTTCAAAGGAGTATGAAATTATTTGGGAGACCATTTGATAAGCTGGTAGGTGATTAACTGACTTTCAAATACCAGAGGTACTCAGTTGCCTCTTCTGTTATAGAGTTGTCTAAATTTTAGACAACTCTGAGAAACTAGTGGCTGAGCAAACTGTCTCACTTATCCCCTCATTTTCCTCTGGCATGTTCTTTCCATGAAGCAAAACACCCTTGTTGAAGCCCCCTCTATTGTGGTTTATGCTACTATAGCACACTCGCAGTGTTGCAAGAGTTCATGAAGCCAGAGTTCTAAGCTCAGCTGACAAACACCTACCCACCCACGGACTTCTGCTTGAAGTTCCCATAAAGCAATAGTCTTATCAGAAACTATCAGGCAGAAGCTACTGTACAGTAAAAGTTGATGCACTCAGCCTTATTACCTTATTACCACAACACAGGTTTTCACCTTAAAATAAATATTCCCCAGTCACAGTGAAAGACCTATCTGTTTAAAACGTAGGAGTCCTTAAGAAACAGAAAATGTCCTTTACATGGCAAGACAGACACAATGCTATTTTTCTTCTAGGTATCCCAAGTCTCTCAGCAGATGACGCAGCTCCAAACGTCCTTACCCTAAATTTATGTTTAGAAAAGAGAAAGATCCATGAGACAAGATTGGCAATCAGTTTTTTCCTTTTGTTTCTGGCTGTTGTAGTTCCTGCACATGATCAGAGACCAGCCAGCTGCCAACATAGTTCAGACTTTAAAGAGAAATCAGTTATTCCTCCCTTCTAAGTTTACTGTATGTCTAAGTCATTTTAAGAATGATTATCCTGTTTAAATATCTTTGTATTTTTTTATAAACTCACATAAATACTTAGTTTAAACAAGCATCTCCAAAATGTCTCCTTGCAATCAAATACGTCTGGATATTTTGAAATCCAGCATGATGAACTGTGAAAATACAAACAAAAAAATGTTAATTGCACATTCTCACAAAGCTGCATTTTTAAAGCAGCATTTCTATCCTCTGAAATACGAACTGTTTATACTGCAATGGCTCTGGCATAATGTGTGACCCTTGATGGGTGGCCAAATACTGACCAATGACGATTACAAGAAGAGATTTTAACATTCAGCCTGCTAGAAAAGAAAACTTCTGAAGGGAGGGGTGAAGGATGAAAGATAAGGTCAATCATGCTTATTTTAGCTGTCTACAATTTATGTCTCCATCAGACCTCATTGTGATCTGTTGTGCTCAGGGCAAGTTCAGTCAGCGGAGCCTGTGGGGTTCCTGTCTGGAGCCTATGGGCAAGTTCATCCTGCCCATAAGCATGTACCTATATTTCAGATTATATCTTAATTATGTACAGTGTTATGTATACCTGCATCATGACTATTCTCTGAATGTCATCAACATGTTTACAAATGATTTAAGGAGAAGCAGAATCAGCAATTTTCAAGACAAAGAAAAAGGAATTACTACTATGAAAAGGTATTTAGTTACTTCTTAGAAAACAGCATATTTTAAGGGATATTAAATAGCTAAACTCAAAGCATGATTATTATCTAAGATGATTCTGTATTGACTGTATGAATAGTAGAACTAATTAGTTGTAAGCATTGAGATATACCAAACAAGAACATTTTTTTTCCCATTAAACAGCTGCCAGAAATTATCTTCCTTCATTCCTTGGCTTTTTTTAAAGTTCACAGGACAAATTTATGGGGAAATAAGGTTTGGAGATAATTTTTCACCTATAGAATATTTCTGTCAGTTGAAGAGTACAGTGATTCATAAAAACGTCATGATTAAACAGATTGACCCAGGACAAATTACATAACGGTTGTTTTAGCTAGAGTAGCATATGTATTATACATCTAATAAGCTTCTGTCTCTACAGATCAGTATTTGTTTGCAAAGTCATAGAGAAATATGTTATTGCATCCAAACTGAACAAAATTCTATATTTAGGAAAAAATGTTTACTACCTAATTTCAGCTTTTAGAGTACAAATATACTTTAAAATTCAACACAGTGAAGGTATTTTTGCTCTTTGAATGCTATTAGCATAACCAGTATGTAAGTAACAAAAGTACACCAAAGCCTGAAGTCTAAAACTGTCTTCATTTTCTCTGCCTATCATGCTGCGGCTGAGCTCGCTACTGAAGAATTCAGTAGATCATGGATAGAGGGTTGAACAAACCATGAAATCTGAACCCAGCAAATGGAAATTGGAAATATTTACATTTGCTTTACCACAAAGAAGTAAAAGTTACCTACTCAATTAGAATCTGCCTAGAAACTAGATAATTGGCATGGCTTAAGTAACAGATATTTTTTATAATGAATGCTGATATAAAAATAATGAATTTATATAAAGTTGCTAATGCCCATTATTAGATTATGTTAAAGTATTGTAGCAAATAGAAGAGATTATTGTCTGTATATGTCTAATATTAATATTCAGGATTTAATACTTACATCTAGTGTAACAAAAAGTATACCTTTGTTTCAAATACTTACAAACATTTTGATTGCCTAGTTCTACTTTGTATAGTGGAATCAGAACAAGATGTGCGTGCGTACCTGTTTTTCTTCAGGTTTGTTTTGATTTTAATGTTATTGTTTAGTAATTCAGCTGAGATGCCTTGAAATTAGATGTAATTAAAATTACATTGAAGTGGAGCAACAAGCATGAGGCAATATTTTAAAAAAATAAAAGAGTTATGCTTGTTTATTTTCCCTCTGTAAATCAATTAGAGCAGCCTATCGAGATTAAGAGCAACTAAAAATACCTCTGGCAAAAATGTCTCTGCTGATTTTAAATGGGGGACATAAACTTACTCTGTTGGTATACAGTATAGGATGGTGCAATGAGGATTAAAACAGGGAATCATAAGCTTTGTAACATACCTCTTCTTTCAGGCTGACAACACCAGAACGAGAGGACATGGCCTCAAGCTACACCAGGGGAGGTTTAGACTGAACGTACGGAAGAGATTTTTTGCAGAGAGAGTGATCGCTCATTGGAATGGACTGCCCGGGGAGGTGGTGGAGTCGCTGTCCCTGGAGGTGTTTAAGAGAAGACTGGATGAGGACCTTAGTGACATGATCTAGCTGGGGGGTGTATGGCTGGATGGTCCTGTGGGTCTCTCCTGGCTCGGAGTGGACTGTGCGCCTGTGAGGGAACTAGGTTTATGTTCACCACTCTGGGGTGTGCATTCGGTCCCTGTATGGGCGTTAGATGGTGAGTTGGACTAGATGATCCTTGTGGGTCCCTTGCAACTCATAGTATTCTGTGATATGAGAAGAAAAATACTGTCTTTGAACTCCCCTTCTTGACAGATCATACCAACCACAATTGTTGGTTTGTTTGACAGAAGATTAATTCCACCCCATTCAAATTATATTATGTGCTTACAAAGAAATCAAACATCGACTAAATTTGTGTAAAACAAGTCACAACCTCTTTGATTTTTTAATAATTTCAACAGCAAGAAGACATGCTCTCCTTGGTTATCAGTCATATTGGTGTATACAGTTACAGAAGGCTGATCTGGGTACAAGTCCCATTTTCCTTGTATTTATCACAGCATGCTGGATTTTTTCTAAAAATGTAATTTTTTTTCTTTTAATTTCCTCACTGCTTTCTTCTTAAAGTATCTTTTAAAAATCTATCAGTGTGAAATAATTGCCATAAACGCTCAGCTTATTACTGGGTAGTTGACTTTGGACAGTTCTTCATTATTTCAGTGCAGCAAATTGCCAAACCAGTCCTGTTAGGATGAACAATTTCTCTTGACTCCCTGGGGTTTGTTACAGTGATGTTAGACAGCATTGTAAAAATCCTGGCAAATTTTAAACTTCTTGCCATGCAATTAAAAGAATGGAAACAAAGTAAAAGAACACCACATGAACCCCCTGCACTCTTCAGAGAGCATCCCACAGAACTGTTCTGCAGCCGACTGATGGCCGACAGAGCAAAACTGAGGAGCAGCTGGAGAGGTGGTTTAGTAATGAGCCTGCTTTGCTTGCAAATGAGTGAAACACGGATTTCAAAGCACATTTTGGTACCATGTATTTTAAGTTCTGCACAAAACTCACACAGACTTTTCTTTAAGTTTCCGCACGGAAGAATACTCGTAAAATCACTGTAATACCTATGTTTTTCACATTCTACCAACCCATAAAATCACTTCAGAGCATTTTAATAATGTCCAGGCCCTGCAAAGAGGAATCATGCTAATTTTTCTCAAATCAGGACACTAAACTGAGAAACTACAACAAACCTTTTTAGTATTAATATTGACTAAAATATTATTATGCATAGCAGTACTGAAATGAATTTTTAGTATTTTTAATGAATTTCATTTCTTACTTATAAATGATCTTTTAGACTATAAAATTTCATAATCTGACTTAACTTGTTTATGAAAATTAAAAATAATGTTGGTTCCACTGCTGTTTTAGACATATCGAAGTATTTTTCCATACACAATCCATTCAGCAATGAATCTGGTATGCACTTTTCTAATTATGGATATAAAGAGGAGGAAATTACATGGCATATCATGCAAAAGAAGGACAAAGTAGTTAGCCATAAAGTACAGGTAGGAACTTTCTATGTCTGGGACATGGAGATACTCATTGCTCTTTGAACAAGCTTCATGATGTACATATATCTGAAGAGCTGCCATTTTGCTGAAGAAATCACCCTTAAATTCAGAATTATTTTGGATAACACTGAGAAATCCAATACTTTATGAAAGCTGTTTTTTTCTTTCAGATATACAACATACATGTTTGATGTGAATGCTCCCTTACTGTGTTGCTCCTTAAATGCAAGTCATTAAATTCACCTGCACTCTCATGTAACACTGGGAAGGTGAGGTTGTACATTATAATTTCCCAGACGTAATTCACATACACAAAGGTTGTGGGATGATTTTTAAAGGGCAAAAATATAACCCAACAAATATATATAAGAAAATGTTGTCATTGGCTATCAGATGCCGGTGAAAATACTTTCTCTTTCTTATAAATTTTGACTGATATATCAAAACAATATCTTATCACAATTTCTTCGGTTCTTAAATAGGTACAGCATAACGAGTGTTGTTATTTTATTTTACTTTATTTTTTTACTGCATGATCAGTCCCTTTTTCCGTATTTATCATCAAAAGTATTGACATCCTAATGCAGTATTAAGTTGTTAAAATTAAATAGTTTTCATATGAGCACACAATCCAAATCTCACTCAAGGACAAGCACAGATCACAGTGAACACTGAATTAGATCCATGATGAAACTCCAAAATGTAGATAATTATTATGGCCTTATGATTATTTTTAGCAACATATGTTGCTAAATATTCCATGAAATTAAATTAGTCATGCTATTCAAGTAAGTGTAATGAAACCATCTACCTTTAGGAAGAATTAGTTCCTATTCATAAAAAGAACCAAACCACACACGCAAAAATACCCCAACCAACCAAGCACAAGAACAACAAAACACAAAACAAACAAACAAAAAAAAGGCAACCAAAACCAACCAAATAAAACCCCAAACCCAGTAAAACCAGCTAGACTGAAATATTTGGTTTTAATCACAAGAAAGTTAAAATATTTTACCATTTTTCAAAGTTACTTTTCCAACTGTGCTTTTAACTGTGTTTATGTTGATTTTAGTAGAAGAAAGATTAATTTTTTAGGAAATAGTACAGCAAACAGTGCAGAATTAAAGGACTTCCCCAGGGCTTTTGTTTAAAAAAGAAAGTTACAACTACAGGACCCATAAGCATACCAAAATAATTTGAGGGTGGTGTCCCTGATATAAGAGTTTTAAAGTCTAAACTGAATAATCTTTTAAAATACATGCACGTGACAAAAATGTGTAGACTGATTCATAGCCCTTTAACTGATAAGATCTAACCAGATCTGAAGTTAATATAAGTTAAATTCAGGTTTAGGATATAGGCATTATTAAATAATAAGAGTAATTTATTAGAGAAAAAATATTTTAAAATGTTTGAAGGTTTTGCATTCTTTTATTTCAGGACGATAAGACTAAATAAGGTCCTCTAAAAAAAATACAGGGATCATGAATTATTTTCATTCTCTATTTTTATGTTTTTATTTTTAGCATGAAAA